>OZ023264.1:82002130-82017130 GCA_964006375.1 Tillus elongatus
CTAAAAAGTATAGACCGTTAAACCATAGACTTAAATAAACCTACAGCCAAAGCATCAACTTGACTAAACCTACAGCCAAAGCATCTGGTCTATTTAAAATAAATTTTCTGTAAATATTTTAGTAAAATGAAGGACAATGGCGGTTGAAGCTGAAACTTAAGGGTTTGCAGAACACCCTTCTTGTGACATTTTGTTTACATAATCCATGTTTGTTTTAGGGTCTTTGCCTAAATGTTGCGAATTTTGACGTTATAAATCGCGACTTTGACGTTTTGAGGAAATTTTTGTTTCTTTAACTGCCCATAATTTTTTGTCTTTAAATCTACAGACCTAAATTTTGGTACATGGTTTACTCTTTATAATACAAACACGTGTACCAAATTTGTTTACCCTTACTTTGTGATTTCCGGAGATATAATTTTTTTCCGAAAGAAAACAAAAATTTTCCGGGAAAACCTGCGCCTATTTTTCTGGCTAACGAACTTATCCAAGCCACTTGCAAAAGGAAGTTCCTCACCAAGTTTGATCAAAATCGGCCTATTATTTTTTTAGTTATTGGTAACCATATAAAAATTCAAACTGACCCCGGATATGTGTTCTAGGGGGCCTAATTAGCGCTCACTTGAATAAATGTTTTCAAAATTCAAAAGTTGGGATTTCCTTATTCGTGATTTTCCTTAAGAAAATTCACTAAAAAGGCCAATTGATTCTGTTAATTCGTTACAGTTTTACTCTCTTCTCACGAGTAACACAACCGGTTGTTTCAAATCTTAATAGCACTTTTTGAAAGTCTTTGAAAGGTGGTAGCCGTACTTCAGGATAAAGCTTTCTATAAACTCTTCTTGCAAGTTTTTCCTTGCAACAGTTGTTTTTCGCATTCTCCAAGTACAAAAAGTATTTGCAATAATTCTTCTTTCGAAAATTTCATTTCCACAGTATTAAGTTCCTTTCACAACTGACACTAATAATTTTACAATTATAATTGACAGCAAGGATGTATTAACAATGAACAATCAAAAATTAGTATATCACAGCTTGCTAACTAAAAAGATCTCTACTTTGGAGATGAATTCAAAGTCATATGACTGAATATTCAAATAACTACAAAACGGTAGATTTTAAGTACAGGGTGTGCTGATACTAATCGAAAGGTAATTAAAATCTGCGTCGAATGAAATCACAAAATATAGGATGTTCATAATAGTAATTAAAAGGCAGTTATGGTATGGTAAAAACAAAATTAAATTATCTTAATTAATAAAAGCTTAGCAGTACTTTTCCATTTCTTTGACTCACCCTGTATATCAAACAGATTATGTACATCTAACGATATTAAAAATTGTTGTAATAACAGCAGCTCCTTGTGGAACGCCTTCTGTGACTGTACCTGAACATAAGTTATGGTTTTGTACGTAAATGTTTTGTATTATGTTTTCTAAATAGGACCTCAGCAATTTGTGTGGAATTTCTCGAATATCATATTTAAATAACTGCATAAAAATTATAAATAATTTGTCAGTTTTCTTATTTTGATTTAATCCAACTGTCTTAATAACAAATAATAACTAAGTTTTCTATACGTTTACTCCACTCTACTATGTGCAGCCATATATCACTTATACCTGTTGACGATACTAGGCGACTCATATGCTCTATCTTGTCCTTTTCCTATTATTTAAATTCAAGTTCAGTTATTATATTGGATGTGAGACATGCAGAAGATTACTTCGACTGCCATCAGATCGCCCCTGAGAAATCTATTGCGGTTATACATGAAACATCCGATTTAAATATCAATAGACCACGGCTGATAAATACCGATAATTTAGCTAGTCTTGTTAACACCAGCTGGCTTACATTTTTTTACAGGTCAGTAAGTATTACTGTTTGAAAACAAAATTCTGTATATTCGTGGCATAACATCGATGATGATTGTCACGAAACATTGAGTTAAGAATGCAATGGAAGGAAAAACAATTCTTGAAACAAGAAAAAAAAACATTCAACAATAAATAACACTAAACTTATGTTGCTGAAAATGTCCACCTTCAACTTCAATGCAAGCAGTAGCTCGTCTTACTATCGATTACCGAACATGCTGAAATATTCCTGTCATCTGTCTTATTTGATGACATGAATCTTTTATCTGTTGCCTTAATTCTTTTTCAGTGTTGACTGGTGTTTTATAAACGAGGGTTTTTAATGCCCCCAAAGAAAAAAGATAAAGGATTCAGATCCTGTGATCTGGGTGGTCATGACTGTGGACCCACGCGACCAATCCAGTGTTCTCCATAAGTTGCATCCAGTAATTGACGTGATATTATTCTAAACTGAGGTGGGGCCCCCTCAAGCAAGAACCACATTGCTGTTCTTTTTGCCAGTGGGATATTTTCTAATAGTTCGGGTAGCACAAATTCCAAAAAAAATGAAGATACTCTTGACCATTTAATCTCGGGGGTAAGAAATGAGGTCCAATGAGGAAATTACCTACAATACCAATTCAAACATTTCCGGAAAACTGTTGTTAATAATTATTATCTGTAACCGCACGGATATTTTCTTCACCCCATATATGATTTTTATCAAAGTTCATAATTGAATTTTGTAAAAAAACACGCAATATCAGAGATGCTACCTGTCGTTGTAAAATCTTAAATATAATAGACAACTCTCTGGGAAAAATCGGCAGGTCTTCCATACAGTAGCGTGAGTAATGTTTAACTGGTGAGCAGTTTTGCATGGACTTGTGTCAGGGCTATGTTCAATTTTATGTAAAACTGCTTCCTCCAGCTCCACTGTTACTGTTGCATGTTTCCCAATAACAACAGCCGATCTTTCAAAGCTGCCAGATCCCCACAGTCTTTCGTGTATTCTTACAAATGTTTGTCTATTTGGTACAAGGCAACAAGGATATCTCTCTTGATAAATGTCTCAAGTCGCTCTTAAATTGTGTTTGACCATTCCATAAACAAAATGCACGTTTGCCATTCGTGTGTAAATTTGGCCATTTTTCAATATTAGTAATGAATTTTACAGCCTAAAACTTAAAAACACTTCAACTTACGATCTAAAGCATTAAACCATATGCACTGTTTAAAGTTATGCCAGTTGTAAAATTTCTGTCACGAAATGTTTTTACTTCCATAGCACTCTTACTTTTTTTGGTACTTTCAAACGTTGTTAATTTTAAAGTGTTAATAAATTTATACCAAGTATTAATCATAACTATTGTAGCTGGTTTTAAGAGAAACATGTAACTTTATAAGCAGGTTTTTGGAAGTGAAAAATTGTTTAAATGCACTGTTGTGCAAAATAACAAATATGATATGCAACCAATACAACAGCACATGAAAATGTTGTCTGAAAAATGTGCACAAAAGGAGACCAGTATAACAATCATGAAACTAACGCTGCTCATGAGGAATCATGATACCAGGATATATAAATTTCGAGAAAAACAGTAGTTTATATTCTCAATGGCTTCATGACTTCAGAAAAACTTTTTTTGTTTGTAAATGGATGGAAATATTATTCTTTCGTTTTGTTTATTGCATTTGTTGTTATTGTATTATTTTATTTAAAAGAAAAGAGATGTAACTATATAAAACTTTTTTTATATATTTAGGACACGATCAAGAACTTACTCACACAGCGGCACATCCCACACAGAAGTTAGCTGTTACTTCCTCCAGGGATACCACTTTTCGTTTGTGGGACTTCAGAGAACAAGTACACTCAGTGTCAGTATTCCAGGGACATGCTGAGTAAGTTGTATACTGGGATAATAAGCACTGAGAATTTATCTTTGCCTTTCTAACAGGAATAAGTAAGACTGGTTTATGAAATTATATTTTGTAAGATGTGACACATTACGTATCTGAATTAATACTTTAATTTTATTGTACTTTGGTCACATATCTTCTCAGATTATGATGGAACTGAATGTACCATGGGTGACATACGTAAATTATAACTATTTGTGCTGGTTATCATAATAGACTTACAGTGGAAACTAAGATACCTGCATCATGGAGACCTCTATCAGCGAATGTTTTAAGTAGCCTTTATTGTCATTTAGTCAATTATCTATTTTCGACAAATAATAGAAACAAAAACATCCCTAAATGCGTCAATTTTTTGTAACTCTGCTATCTATTGGTAAAAACTCACTATCGCAATTTTTTATATGTGCCAAAAATGTGCAACGTTGGAAAACAATTGAAATAACTTGTAAATGATGAACAACATCAATTTTTTTCTTACAAACGTACACTGTAATTTGATGGAATGTGCAAAAATGCAATAACAACATAAAGGTGTTTTAGAATGAGATTTGTATCGCCAACGATGTATGTGCCACCCTGTGATTGTTAAAATAATTTTATAAGATGCAGCCCAAGACATCGTATAATTAACGTATTAAGTTTTTTCTCGTCCTAGTATCAGTGCAACGCAGATTTCCTGTCTGATTTGGAAGATAGACATTATCCTGAACAAGGCTTTCCACAAGATTTACTATTAAATCGTTTTAGTCTAAATCCGTTGATGAAAGGAGGACCATTATCATTTTTATATAAGGTTATTCATCGAGACGTGGACTGTCCATAGATCCTTTTGCAGCTGCCATTTCATGCACTGCTGTTTTCCTTCCGTACGCACTGTAGTGACTCTTTTTTCCTTCTCATCTCGAAAACAAATATCTTTCTGAAACCTCTCATTTATTTTATGTATTCGGAATTTAATAAAGCCGGCAGCGATATTTTCATAAATTATAGCTGTGTGGCTTCCTTGTTGAGATATCTTAGTGAACCACTTTGCACCTGATAATTATTTGGGCTTAAATTTTTGTTTTTGCTATCTCCTATATTGAAATTGTTGTAGTTGGGCTTATGCCTGTTAAATAAATGAATGAATAAACTTATTACTGATTATATTTTAACAAATATTCTATTGTCTGAGACCAACATGAGCTTTCTTAAAGCACTTGAGACAATAGGCCCGCTTATGCTCAAAATCTTCACAATAGTGGTTAGGTTAGGTTATATTGTTAGTGTGCCATAACAGTCCCTCCACTGCGACCTTAAGGTCTATTTTGGCTCAAGCCTATTGTCTTTTATTTCACCCAAGTCCAACCTATTACAGATGTCGATAATTTTTGTGGGCGAAAGTTGACCCGTATCTGGTAAAAATTGTGTCTTGCCAAAGAGCAGGTGTCTTGTCCTGTCCGCAACCCGGCAGGAACATAGCATGTGTTCTGCTGTTTCGTCACTCTCCATACACAGCCGGCACTTGGTTTCTTGTTCAAGTCCAATTCTGTGCATGTGGTGATGCAAGCGGCACTGTCCTGTATCCAGACTTCTCAGTTGTTTTCTGTTTAGATTTATAAGTTTTTTAGCCCTTGACTCTGAAAGGCCATAGAATGTGCGCTAATCCTGGCAGATTTTGCCATTGTTGGGTTGTTCTGTTCTGCCAGGGTCTTTAAGGTGCATTTTGCTGTGCATGAGGATATCGCCAGCACAGGTTCCGGTCCGATAAAGTCCTCCCGGGCACCCCTCTGGCAAGCATTTCAGCCGCTACATTGCCATCAAGGTCAGAATAACTCGTTATTAAAAAGGGAGTAGTAGAAAAATGTAAACTAGACGAGAACCTGATGAAAATTGTTGTTGGGAATTGTGACTTATAGGTAAAAAAAAATAGAGCAAAATTAACTTTCAGTTGAATAGTATTACAAAGGCGGTCATATTAAACTAAGCTTGCGGTATCGATCTTGATTGTATTGGACAATTAAAACACATTTTTTGTTGAATCTAGTTTAATCAAATTTTAATTCGAAAAAAATATAAAATAATGCTTTTATACAATGAGGGTAGGATAGTTTTGTCTTGTTTACATCCCCAATCCTCAAAATCAGAATTTCAAGAATTGAATAGTTTTTAATTTTAGCTAACCTTACTTTTTACAGAGGCGCTTAAATTATATCAAAGTAACATCATGTTAACAGTAGGAAACATATCCGCAGTGGTTTTTTCCTCTATACTGTGTGAATTGCCTTTATCATTGATCCAAATATTTAAAGTATATTCTTTTATCATTCAACATGTCATTTTTAACAAAGATGGATATACCTAGTTGCTAATGTCTACTGTTTGTTAATACATACATAACAACAGATACCACAGAATAATGTCACATAGTCACATTCGTTGTTAAGTACATGATGGCACTTGCTCCCAGATGTCGGATTAAAGTAAGGCGTTGCACGTATTTAAAATAAATTACGTTCATTGGCCCAATGTAGAATGAAAATGCCCTAAATATAACTAAAACGCGTTGGTCGAAATGCCTTGCTAAACCTATTATCGATTTCCATATTACTTTGAGTTTTTCTCCACCTTGGACCATGGTAATATACACTTAAATTTTACTTGAAAATGACCTGTGGTGATTTGGTCGCTCACCTATTGTTAGGACGATTTTACATCAATCTGACTTTAAATGTTTCTTGGGTACCATTATAAAATGTATGTTTTATATGTCCCAAAAATATGAAACACTGTGTAGCTGAAAATAACTTGAAACATAAAGCTTAGGACCGTCTATAGTATTCGTAAATTTTGTAAAAAGCTTTCTCTGATATCTTGCACAATAATGGATATATCAGGCTTTGTCATCCTAATGTGTCGCCCGGTTTGTATTTTTATTGTTTCAACGTCGGTCTATCTCTGCAACAATGCCCACTCACATACCATGAAGCACCTTGAAGATTTGCTGAACCACTGCTTCATCTAAGAGGGGTAGGAATCTTATATGTGCCCAACCGTTCATGGTACTGTAAGCTTTACACTCCTTTCAAATTGTGGAACAAACTGATGTACAGTTGTGTCCTTAATAACCCATTATCACTGTGAATGAGTGAAGATTGGAACCTGTGATGAGCAGTGGTAAGTACAATTTAGAGAACCCAATTCATCATAATACAGTTTTGAGACATGACAATCGTTTCTCTAACAAAGTTAGCGTCTGAATAAACTAAGCGAATAAAAACTAGAACTTATATTTATATGTTAGGTTCCAAGCAGTTGCGAAGAGCGTCCTCTATGAAGGTATACAGACAGACCCATACTGTTGGATCTTAAATCCCAGTAATTAAAATTGCATATCTGCTTTTGTAATACTGTGTGTCGTTATCAAAAAGTCCTTCTAAGAAGGGCACACTGATTATTAAGATAACAGTTCGAACAATGGACTACATAGAACCTACTCTAGTCATTGAAACATTTTTGTATAAATTTCTAAATATATATATATATATATATATATATATATATATATATATATATATATATATATATATATATATATATATACATATATATACATATATATATATATATATATATATATATATATATATATATATATATATATATATATATATATATATATATATACATATATAAACATATATACATATACTTTCATAAGCATCTAACTGACACGACTGTCTGAGTGCCATATTCAGTTGCGCTCTAAATGTTCTTTAAATTTAGTTTCAATAGTTCTTTTGGTTTACCCAACATATTTAGATTCACAATCCTTACAATCTATCTTAAAGATTTCTGACACCTCTGTGGTTTTATCTTTATCCTTCGGGTAACCTAGCAAATTTTGTCTGTAAAAAATGTTAGCTTTAAAACGACTTTCTTAAAAATGCTATTAAAACCTCTCATAATTCACCATTCAAATAGTACACAGACAACAGTTTTGTCTGGTTTATCTTTTCTGAAAGTCTAGATTCCGCTAACATTTTCTTGGTTTTATATTTATTGTCCAATTTTTCCACTAAGCTGACACGGTAACCATTATACTTAGCTACATTTTTAATATATTCAAGTTCTGTGTTGTATCTTTCTTTATTTAAGAGCAGCTGTATTAATTTATGGACCTGAAAAGATATAAAAATAGAGTATATAACACAATAGAATCAGGATGATATAAAAACTAAATAGAAACCCTCTCCCAAAAAGTATTTCCGAAGTTAAAAACAATTTAAAGAGATGTTATAACCTTATTACAAAAGATTTAGCAACAAAGTTACAAGTTTCAAATCCTAAGGTTCCTAAAAAGTATTCTCTCCCAAAAATCCATAAACCCGGAAAATTGGTGAGACCTACTGTTTCAGCTATAGATTACCCGATATATAAAGGCTTGCCTATCAAAGAAAAAGGTTTTTCAGTTTCAAATTGACTTGAATTTGATATTGTAGAGGCTAATACTTGATGTAAATACATTGTCAACTTAGGTAAATAAACAAATTGATTTACACTATTTTATGGTATGTATAACTGCAGTTTCGCTGACATTCTCAGTTTTGTCAAATACAGAATAGAAAGATTATGTATTTGGCAAACTGAGAACATCAGCGAAACTGCAGTTATACATACAATAAAATAGTGTATATCAGTTTGTTTATTTATCTAAGTTCACTTGAATTTATTAAAAAAAAAAGACGCAGCAAGTGCGTTATGGTAGTGAATTTTCATAAAAATGATCTGGCACAAAATATTTTATTATAACTTTTTTTTCTTGTAACATAGAAATCTAAATTTTGGTGTATACTTTACTTTTTATATCGTTAACGTACTTACCAAATTTGGTTATCGTAGAGTTTTTATTTTTTAAGATAAAAATTTTTTTCAAATGAAAACGCAAAATTTTTCCGGAAAACCTCGTCCGATTTTTCTGATTAACGAACTTATCAAAGACATTTACAAAAGGAAGGTACATGCCAAATTTTATCAAAATAGGCCCATTATTCTTTGAGATAAAATTTTTTTTTGAATGTAAACTCAAAATTTTCCCGGAAAACCTCGTCCGATTTTCCTGGCTAACAAACTTATCAAGGCCATTTATAAAAGGAAGGTACATGCCAAATTTTATTAAAATCGTCTTATTACTTTTTGAGATAAGAATTTTTTTCGAATGAAAACTCAAAATTTTCCCGGAAAACCTCGTCAGATTTTCCTGACTATCGAACTTATCCAAGCTATTTACAAAAGAAACGTACATGCCAAATTTTATCAAAATCGACCCATTATTTTTTGAGTTATCGGTGTGATACATATATATATATATATATATATATATATATATATATATATATATATATATATATATATATATATATATATATATATATATATATATATATATATATATATATATATATATATATATATATATATATAACATATAAAAATTGAAACTAACCCCGGATATGGGTTCTAGGGGTCCTAGTTCGCACTCATTTGCAAAAATTTTTTCAAAATTCAAAAGTCGGGATCTCCCCATTAGTGAATTTTTTCTACGAAAATTCACTAATAAAGTTAAAAATATTAAATTGGTTGAAGGCGAGGTTTTAATATCTTTTGATATGACCTTGTTGTTTCCCAGTGTTCCCATAAACAAAACGCTAACGTATTTAGACCATTTGTTAAAAATAGACAACATAGATGAAAGAATACAAACCAATCTTTGCATGATCCAGAATATTTTTCAATTTAATAATGGATTTTGGAACAAGCCCATGACACAGCAATGGGGAACCTCCTTTCCTCATTCATTGCAGATCATTTCATGAGTAGTTTTGAAACAGGCCTAGCAAATGAAAATGACTATTTTTCTAAATTATGGTTTGTTATGTGGACTATATTTTTGCAGTATTCAATACAAAAGTATGCAAAGTAGATGATTTTATTGCCAAATTAAACAGTAAATATGACTCAATTAAATTCACGCATGCAGAAAGTAATAACAAATTACATTTTCTTGATGTATTAGTAATTAAAAAAAAGCCCGGACGCAGCAAGTGCGTTATGGTAGTGAATTTTCATAGAAATGATCTGGCACAAAATATTTTATTATAACTTTTTTTTCTTGTAACATAGAAATCTAAATTTTGGTGTATAGTTTACTTTTTATATCGTAAACCTACCTACCAAATTTGGTTATCATAGATTTTTTATTTTTTAAGATAAAAATTTTTTTCAAATGAAAACTTAAAATTTTTCCGGAAAACCTCGTCAGATTTTTCTGATTAACAAACTTATCAAAGCCATTTACAAAAGGAAGGTACATGCCAAATTATATCAAAATCTGCCCATTATTCTTTGAGATAAAAATTTTTTTCGAATGAAAACTCAAAATTTTCCCGGAAAACCTCGTCCGATTTTCCTGACTAACAAATTTGTCAAAGCCATTTACAAAAGGAAGGTACATGCCAAATTTTATTAAAATCGGCTTATTAGTTTTTGAGATAAGAATTTTTTTCGAATGAACACTCAAAATTTTCCCGGAAAACCTCATCCGATTTTCCTGACTAACGGACTTGTCAAAGCCATTTACAAAAGAAAGGTACATGCCAAATTTTATTAAAATCGGCTTATAACTTTTTGAGATAAGAATTTTTTTCGAATGAAAACTCAACATTTTCCAGGAAAACCTCATCCGATTTTCCTGACTAACGAACTTATATAAGCCATTTACAAAAGAAAGGTACATGCCAAATTTTATCAAAATCGGCCTATTATTTTTTGAGTTATCGGTGTGATACACACACACACACACACACACACACACACACACACACACACACACACACACACACACACACGCACGCACGCACGCACGCACGCACGCACGCACGCACGCACGCACGCACGCACGCACGCACGCACCCACGCACGCACCCACACACACACACACACACACACACACACACACACACACACACACACACGCACGCACGCACGCACGCACGCACGCACGCACGCACGCACGCACGCACACACACACACACACACACACACACACACACACACACACACACACACACACACACACACACACACACACACACACACACACACACACACACACACACACACACACACACACACACACACACACACACACACACACACACACACACACACACACACACACACACACACACACACACACACACACACACACACACACACACACACACACATATATATATATATAAACATATAAAAATTGAAATTGACCCCGGATATGGGTTCTAGGGGTCCTAGATCGCGCTCATTTGCAAAAATTTATTCAAAAGTCGGGATCTCCCCATTAGTGAATTTTTTCTACGAAAATTCACTAATAGAGACACTTTAGAATTTGACATCCATAGAACGGAAATCACTACTGTAAATTACATTTTGATTGACTTACACCATAGTTTTCCACAAAAAAAGCTAGCTCAAATTTTCTGGTTCATAGATTAATACAGTTTCCCTTAAATAAAGAAAGATATAACAGAGAACTTGAATATGTTAAAAATGCAGCTAATTATAATGGTTACTCTTGTCTGCGTAGTGGATAAATTAGTCAATAAACATAAAACAAAAAATTTTTTAGCGGAATCTACGACTTTCAGAGAAGATAAACCAGCCAAAACCGTTGTCTGTTTACCATTTGAAACACGAATTACGAGAGATTTTAATAGCATTTTTAAGAAAGCCAATTTAAAACTAACATTTTGTACAAAAAAAAATACATTAAAAAATTTGCTGGGTAACCCAAAGGATAAAGATAAAACCACAGAAGTGTCGGGAATCTTTGAAATAGGTTGTAAGGATTGTGAACGTGTGTTGGACAAATCAAAAGAACTATTGAAACTATATTTAAAGAACATTTAGCGCAACTGAGATATGTGTATATCCTGTATTGTTCAGCATATTTGGGATAATAATCATCATGTAGATAAAGAAAATCTCAAAGGAATCAAAATGTCAGGCAGTTGCGTCAGTTAGCTGCTTACGAAAGTATGTATATATATATATATATATATATATATATATATATATATATATATATATATATATATATATATATATATATATATATATATATATATATATATATATAGTTAGCATATTAAACAAAAATGTTTCGATGAATAGAGTGGGTCCGGTTCTATGTAGTCCATTGTTTGAACTATTATTTTAATAATCAGTGTGGCCGTCTGAGAAGAAATATTTGATATCGACACACAGTATTACAAAAGCAGGTATGCAATTTCAATTACAGGGATTTAAGACTCAACACTGGGGGTGTCGTTGCAAGCAAGATATTACAAAATAATAACAAAATAATTAACAAGATGTTATTCAAGTTAGCTACCAGAAAAAGTTGATTTACTAACCTGCTTAGTGGACTGTATATTCATCTTGACTAAGGATTCCTGGATCTTAGAGTTTTCTTCATACGCGGCGTGCCAGTTTGCCTCCTATGATCTCAAAACAGTCAAAACAAAATATTGTTATGTTATGTAAACTCAAAATTTTCCCGGAAAACCTCGTCCGATTTTCCTGGCTAACAAACTTATCAAGGCCATTTATAAAAGGAAGGTACATGCCAAATTTTATTAAAATCGTCTTATTACTTTTTGAGATAAGAATTTTTTTCGAATGAAAACTCAAATTTTCCCGGAAAACCTCGTCAGATTTTCCTGACTAACGAACTTATCCAAGCTATTTACAAAAGAAACGTACATGCCAAATTTTATCAAAATCGACCCATTATTTTTTGAGTTATCGGTGTGATACATATATATATATATATATATATATATATATATATATATATATATATATATATATAAATATATATATAAATATATATAAATATATATATATATATATATATATATATATATATATATATATATATATATATATATATATATATATATATATATATATATATATATATATATATATATATATATATATATATATATATATATATATATATATATATATATATATATATATATTATATATATATATATATATATATATATATATATATAAATATATATAAACATATAAAAATTGAAACTAACCCCGGATATGGGTTCTAGGGGTCCTAGTTCGCACTCATTTGCAAAAATTTTTTCAAAATTCAAAAGTCGGGATCTCCCCATTAGTGAATTTTTTCTACGAAAATTCACTAATAAAGTTAAAAATATTAAATTGGTTGAAGGCGAGGTTTTAATATCTTTTGATATGACCTTGTTGTTTCCCAGTGTTCCCATAAACAAAACGCTAACGTATTTAGACCATTTGTTAAAAATAGACAACATAGATGAAAGAATACAAACCAATCTTTGCATGATCCAGAATATTTTTCAATTTAATAATGGATTTTGGAACAAGCCCATGACACAGCAATGGGGAACCTCCTTTCCTCATTCATTGCAGATCATTTCATGAGTAGTTTGAAACAGGCCTAGCAAATGAAAATGACTATTTTTCTAAATTATGGTTTGTTATGTGGACTATATTTTTGCAGTATTCAATACAAAAGTATGCAAAGTAGATGATTTTATTGCCAAATTAAACAGTAAATATGACTCAATTAAATTCACGCATGCAGAAAGTAATAACAAATTACATTTTCTTGATGTATTAGTAATTAAAAAAAGCCCGGACGCAGCAAGTGCGTTATGGTAGTGAATTTTCATAGAAATGATCTGGCACAAATATTTTATTATAACTTTTTTTTCTTGTAACATAGAAATCTAAATTTTGGTGTATAGTTTACTTTTTATATCGTAAACCTACCTACCAAATTTGGTTATCATAGATTTTTTATTTTTTAAGATAAAAATTTTTTTCAAATGAAAACTTAAAATTTTCCGGAAAACCTCGTCAGATTTTTCTGATTAACAAACTTATCAAAGCCATTTACAAAAGGAAGGTACATGCCAAATTATATCAAAATCTGCCCATTATTCTTTGAGATAAAAATTTTTTTCGAATGAAAACTCAAAATTTTCCCGGAAAACCTCGTCCGATTTTCCTGACTACCAAATTTGTCAAAGCCATTTACAAAAGGAAGGTACATGCCAAATTTTATTAAAATCGGCTTATTAGTTTTTGAGATAAGAATTTTTTTCGAATGAACACTCAAAATTTTCCCGGAAAACCTCATCCGATTTTCCTGACTAACGGACTTGTCAAAGCCATTTTACAAAAGAAAGGTACATGCCAAATTTTATTAAAATCGGCTTATAACTTTTGAGATAAGAATTTTTTCGAATGAAAACTCAACATTTTCCAGGAAAACCTCATCCGATTTTCCTGACTAACGAACTTATATAAGCCATTTACAAAAGAAAGGTACATGCCAAATTTTATCAAAATCGGCCTATTATTTTTTGAGTTATCGGTGTGATACACACACACACACACACACACACACACACACACACACACACACACACACAACACGCACGCACGCACGCACGCACGCACGCACGCACGCACGCAAACTCAAAATTTCCCGGAAAACCTCGTCAGATTTTCCTGACTAACGAACTTATCCAAGCTATTTACAAAAGAAACGTACATGCCAAATTTTATCAAAATCGACCCATTATTTTTTGAGTTATCGGTGTGATACATATATATATATATATATATATATATATATATATATATATATATATATATATATATATATATATATATATATATATATATATATATATATATATATATATATAAATATATATATAAATATATATAATATATATATATATATATATATATATATATATATATATATATATATATATATATATATATATATATATATATATATATATATATATATATATATATATATATATAAATTATATATATATATATATATATATATATATAAACATATAAAAATTGAAACTAACCCCGGATATGGGTTCTAGGGGTCCTAGTTCGCACTCATTTGCAAAAATTTTTTCAAAATTCAAAAGTCGGGATCTCCCCATTAGTGAATTTTTTCTACGAAAATTCACTAATAAAGTTAAAAATATTAAATTGGTTGAAGGCGAGGTTTTAATATCTTTTGATATGACCTTGTTGTTTCCCAGTGTTCCCATAAACAAAACGCTAACGTATT
>OZ023264.1:82017330-82337330 GCA_964006375.1 Tillus elongatus
AAAATATTTAGGGGAACAAATTTAGTAGGAGCTTGTGCACTATAGACTGACGCTAAAGAAGTGGCAGAGAGCAGAGAAACTATTATAAATTAGTGATCTCTCCTCCCCTCGCTGTAACAGTGCCAACCTAACAGGCAAGCAATCCCCAAATGTCTGGCGCCAATTTCAAATTCAAATACCTATATACAAGCTTGCATCAACATTCCATCCACCAAATAAGGACGACTTATTTTACCGATTTAAAAAACCACAAAAAAAACTAATTTGTAGGTACAAAACTATAACTAACTATACATAATAATGTCTACCGGCCATTTACTGTTAGGGTAGAGGGCACAGCTTAGTCAAAAGACAGTTTAAGACACTGCTTGTTTGCACTTGGGCGACACAGGAAATGGCATCACGGCCCGGATAGAGTTTCAAAATGCGACCCAGCTTCCACACAAGCAGATACGATGTCTCACCTTTAATGACAACAAGAGTACCAATAGAGGGGGCTTCGTGTGGGGTAGTCCACTTGTTGCGGTGCTGTAAGGTGTGCAAATATTCACTCTTTTAGCGTTTCCAAAAATCTTGGTGCATTCTGGGGACCAGTTGCCAACAAGAAAGTCTGGTGAGTTTGACATCCGCCACATCTGGGTCAGGTGGTGCTCAAAGAGGTTCCATAGTCAAGAAGTGAGCAGGGGAAAGTGATGTCATGTCATTGGGGTCCGTACTAAGACTACAGAGTGGTCTAGAATTGAGAACTGCTTCAATCTGTGCAAGAACATTATTCATTTCCTCTGCATCCTACTGCTTCCCACAGTCCTCCAAAATATGCCGCTGACGGAGGATTCCAATGCCACTTAATTGAAAAGGAGTCTGTCACCTGTTGTGCATACGAGGCCAACAATCATTTGGCTCAAACAAAATTGGTACCACAGTCACTGTACACATTGTCACAACGACCCCTTCGAGCTACAAAACCAAAAGGCAGCAAGAAAAGCCTCTGAGGTGAGGTCTGAGGCTAATTCAATATGCAGAGCTTTCGTGGCCATGCAAACAAAGAGGCACACATATGCCTTCACACTTCTGACACCTCGATATTTTCCTCGGGTAACAAGAAATGGACCTGCGAAATCAATTCCAGTGTGAGGGAATGGCTTCAGCTGAGAAAGTCTTTCAGAAGGGAGCTCCACCATTAAAGGTGTCAAAGTTGTTTGCTGAACACTGAAACAGCGATAGCATTTATCAAGATTACTATTAATTGCCCTGTGTGCCGAAAGAATCCAGAAATTTTGCGATAATAAATATTGCACAGTACGAGGCCCAGGGTGTAAGTGTTTCTGATGGACACTGCGAATCACAAGGTCTGTGAGCAAGTGTGATCGGGGTAAAGGAATGGGAAGTTTTACATCGAAAGGCAAGTCTAAGCATCGAAGTCGACTGCCCACCCTGAGAACCCCATCCTCTTCCACAAAGGGGCCCACTTACGGATAATCTTTGCACAAGGCCGACCATTCTCAATGTCACGCAATTCTGTCTCAAAGGCCACCCTTTGCACTGCTTTCGAAAATATTAGTGCAGTGTGAAGCTCGGCCTCACTTAATGCTCCTAAAATTAAGTCCTTCCTGGCTAATTTGAGGTTTTTGAGAAACCTCACACTATAGGCAACTATACCTTGAATTTTCCTTAACGAAAAGTATCTTTCTAACAAATTTAAGGGCCCAGGCAAGCGTAACAACCTTTGTCATACACACAACTTGCTTTTGCTCACACATCATGACATCAGACTCTTCCTCTAAAGGTTCCGTATTAGTCTATGTACCTGATGGGGTTGACAAGAATGCCGGACCCGCCCACCATAGCGGAGGATGGAGAAGCTCATTGGGAGTAAGACCACGTGACACACAATCTGCAGGGTTGATTGATACAGAAACATGACTCCAACAACTAGGGGGTGCCTTTTCTTGAATGAGAGCTACTCTATTGGCCACGAATATCTTCCATCGATGGAACGAAAACTTAATCCACTGAAGGGCAACCGTAGAATCAGACCAACAAAATATTTTATCGACAGAAATGTATGTAGCCTGAACAAACTCCATCAATTCTGCAAGCAAGGCTGCTACACAAAGCTCCAATCGGGGCACTGATACTCTTTTCAGCAGGGAGACACAAGACTTAGCACACAGGAGTGATACCTTTATGGCTTCACTGCTAGATAGTACACGAAGGTAAATTACTGCACCATATCCAATCTCAGAAGCATCACAGAATCCATGCAAGGCAGACACGTAACGAGGAATTAACAACGCTGACAAACAAGACAGTTGTGATTTGTACGTATCCCATGTAGACTCGATTTCCAGTGGAGGTTTTTCGTTCCAAGCAAAGCCTCGCTGCCACAGCAACTGCATCAGCTGCTTTGCAGACAGGGTGAGGAGAGACAAGAAACCCAAAGGGTCAAAGATTCTAGCAAGGTCCTGAAAGTGTGTTACGCTTTGTGCATTTGCGGTCAATTGGATGTATCTTATAAGAAAAGCAAGCAGTCATTGACACTACTGTAGTTCTAAAATCTTGACAGACACTAAATCCTTAAGAGTCAAAGCATAAAGATTGCTGATGACTGCTGGAGAGAGACGCAAGAAAATCTGCATCATTACTTGTCCATTGTCTCAGCTCAAATCCGGCCTCTCCAAGCATACCTATCAGCTGTGATTTAACCTCAATTGCCTGGTTGTATTCAGACACACTAGTCACGATGTCATCAACATCAGCAACATAAGTATCAGACTTATGACGTCAGCTGCAAGTGTCGCCTAAATCCGTTGCCACCTGTAAGAGGGTTTTACTTGCCAGATAGGGGCTGGAAGCGACACCAAAAGACACTGTGTTGAGTCTGGACTCTTGCACCAAATTAGAATCTGAAAATCGCCAAAGAGTTGGAAGTCCCTATATTCCTCTGCTACCAGCACTTGTAGGAACATTTGTTTGATGTCTGCAGTAAAGGTAACCTGAGGAGCCCGAAAATTCAAATGTACTGTAACAATGTTCTGATGCAACTTGGGTTCAACCAATAGAGTGTTGTTGAGGGAAACACCATTTGATGTCGAGCGTTCATGAAGAACACCACCCGTAACTTTGTACTAGTACTCTCAGTTTTCAGGACACAATGATGAGGGATATAGTAGACCGCACTAGGATGTGATACCTGACATGACACAGGAGACATGTGCCCATTGTTCAGATAATCCCGCATAAAAGCCACATACTTTCCACAGATATCCAAGTCTTTAGACAGTCGTCTTTCAAGAGCATAAAATCGTCTAAATGCCATGGAACGTGATTCACCCAGCTCAGGTAACCCATCCTGGAATGATAGGCGTACAACATATCTACCTTTAGAGTCACTAGAATGAGTGTCCTGGAAGATATTTTCACAAAAGGGATCTTCTGGACTAATTAATATGCACTACGGTATTTACTCCAACTCCCAAAATTGTTTGAGGATTTTATCTAAAAAGCATCGATGGAAGTACAAAAAGAGTTAACTACTAAATTAGATGGGGCCGGTACACTACCCAAGATTACCCAACCAAACAGTATTGATGGCAGTAGGTTCACGATCTTTACCTTTTCTAAGTCCCGGCAACAAAGCCGTTGCATAAATGTCAGCACCCAATAAAATATCAATATCCCCTGACTGACCAAAGGGATCATCTGCTAGAGTAAGGGTTTTGATATGATTCCAGACATACGATTGTACTGTCGTTGAAGGTGACCTGTCACAGATTCTAGCGACTGCAATAGCATCAATATCAAAACTAGGATTAAGTTTGTCACGAGGTCTCAACCTAAATGAAGTAACTCCAGAATCAATAACGATGGCCATCTGATTTATCCCCTGAATTGGAACCAAAGCATATGATTTTGATAGAGAAAGTTTGCTTACAAGGCACTGAGTGATGAAATTTGTCTGGCTTGCACAATCAAGTAGCACACGACATCTGTGATGTGGTCTGGTCTGTTGTCACTTTGCTCACATATTTGTTTTTCAACCTGACCAGAGCTTGATGTGGTAAAATGCAAATATTTATGATGTTTCCTAGTACAAACTCGACAGTTATATTTCGAATTACATTCTGCATATTTGTGTGAACCGGCAAGACAATTACAACACAGACTTTCCTCTTAATCAATGCATGACGATCCTTAGGAGACATTTCTACAAATTTATCCCCTTCTGTCGATGGATGTTCCCCCTGACAACACACACAAGGAATTGACTGGTCCGATTTATTAATACTAGTCACCAAGGAAGTGGTTGGTTGAGGCTGCATGAATTGTATTTGTTTCTACGTTGGAGACCAGCTTTTTACTAACACTGGGGTTATGGTTCGTGTAGAGGTTTCAAGAGCTTTGCACTGTTTTTCTAAAAAATCCCTAAGGTCTGAGTAGGTGAGGACGTCACTGTCACTAAACCGTATTTCGAACTGTTTTCTGATAGACTAACTAACTTTTGTAGCAAGAAATAAATTTTTGTAAAATCCCACAGATCATATTGTTGCTCTTGAGACAGATCCAATTCACACACGTTCTCAGCAAATGTTGTTAGGAAGTTCCTCAAATCCCGAGATGAATCGCTTGTTACCTTTGGTGCATTAAGAAGAGAACCAATAATTAGTAAGCAACACACATTTCTTTTCGTACCTTGCAACGAGTGCCTTATCTCCACTTGATAGTTGTCCGAAATGAAGGGCAGATTTTGCACTATAGAAGCGGGTTCTTTTATCAACGAATCTAAAAGGTATTGGAAACGCTTAACATCTGACAAGGTGTCATTCTCATGAATGAGAGTTCAAAACAAATAAAAAAAAACGTGGCCACTGACCAATCGCACCATTAAATTTTGAAATATCGATCTTTGGCACTCTTAACATTACGCCTGCTACTCGTTCCATTATGAGACTGGGACTGATTCTCGAGCGATTTAGCTACATTATCAGCCTTTGCAGTGACCTCACCACAAATTTCAAAATAAATTGACGTTATACTGTATTGCAGGTTATCGAAGTCTGTCTGAACATCAGACTGTAAGCCAGATTATCCTTATCCTGAATCAACGCTACAATGTCAAGATGTAACAGGGTACCCTGCGACCTGGAAAACCTGGAAAAATCAGGGAATGTGAAATACCCCCTAAAATGTCAGGGAAATTTGTGATTTTATACAAATGTCATGGAAATTTGTGATTTTATACAAATGTCATGGAAATTATTTAGTACCTGGAAATTATATATTTGTAAAATTTCGTCACTAGCAGATCCATTTTCATTATGATTTTGTATATATTATATGAATTTTCTCACGTAAATAGTTTTCTCATACCTAGGAAAATATATCTTGATAACAATGTGTCTTACTTTGGGTACCAATATCACTTAAATCCGTAAATGAACACAGCGTATGCCACATCATGCGCCGATATAAATAGCGTCTTCTTCATCTATCTCAAACATGTCTTATATGTACATCTCACTTGGAATGTTATTCCTTGAATGCATAAGTTGCAAAATGCGTTTTAGATATTGGCTGTGTAGAGCTGTGCTGTGAATGTGTTTATTCTATTTTAGCCTTTATGATCATGTTGAAAGTTGCAAAATATTTGGCATTTGTACATAGCGCATGTAAACAGTATCTTTGTTTCATTTTTTCAGCGCATTTTCATAAATAAAATATCCCTTTTAGAGAGGTAACGACTTTATAAAAATAAATAAATTAATAGGCGCTAATCTGAGCTTTTGGAACCCATTTATGGGGCTTATCCAAATTTATATATACGAACAACATGGTTTGGGAAGTTTCTACGCCACCTAGAGACTTCTGGTTTGTTTTATCACAGTGGAAAATTATTTCCGGAGACTAAGTGCGTCGGCCTGTTATGAAAGTCAAGTTTTTCCATGAAAAAATTGCAAATTTTAATGCTATATATTATAAATTTAATGGAGTTAAGCATACTTATGTTTTTGATTATGTAAGTTTTTTATTCAAAGTTTTTATTTATTTTGTTCATAAAAAAGTATTCTGGTATGTGTGTTTTTTATTTCGAGTATTATGAAAAATGTACTGAAGGGGCCTGGAAATGTGAGGGAATTTTTGATTTCTGCTGGGTACCCTGTGTAAAGAACTGAATAAATTTACAGAATCATTGAGACTTTGATACCTAATTCTAAAATCATTCCTTTTGGTGGGGTCAGCCTTGGCCTTTAATGCGAAGTCTGATATGTTTTGCACCAGACTCATAACAGAGTTACGTTTATTAATTAATGTTTCCACTTCCATTATAATAAACGAGAAAAACAAAATAAAAAACAGTTAGAAAAACTAATATAGACTCTGCTCTATAGGATGACTATATAACAACCACGTGTCTCATGTTAAACAAACACATTACACCACCTATACTGAACAAAACAAGAAAGTAAAAGATCGAAGATCGCAAATTGTAAAACAAACAACAATATAGGCAATGGGCAAGTTCCAATAAATTTAGGTTCATGTGGCAAGGCTGTAAATAGCATGTTGACCACTTTCAATAACAAACAATAAAATCTGAACACGAACAATGAAAGTTTGCTGACGATAACATGAACATGTGCTCAAGAGAAACCCTAGAAACTATAATCACTAATTCAAACAACAAAAAACTGCCAAGCACGTGTGTATGAATTCACGTTAGTAGCACCAACTGGTGTTATTTCTATTTAAAAAAATTAACAAGCACGCGGTTAGAAGGCACCAAAATGTCGTTGCAACCAAGATATTACAAAATAATAACAAGATATTATTCAAGCAAGCTACCAGATAAAGTTGATTTACTAACCTGTCAAGTGGACTGTATATATATTCATGTTGATTAAGGATTCCTGGGTCTTAGGGTTTTCTTCAGCCCGGCTTGCCTTCTAATGTCTCAAAACAGTCAACACAAAATATTTAGGGTAGCAGAAGTAGTAGAAGCTTGTGCACTGCAGACTGACACTAAAGAAGAGGCAGAAAGCAGAGAAACTATTACAAATTATCAATCTCTCCCCCTCCCCTCGCTGTAACGGTGCCAACCTAACTGGCAAGCAATCCCCAAATGTCTGGCAGCAATTTCAAATTTAAATACCTATATACAAGCTTTAATCAACAGGGGGTATGTCTGTATACCTTCGTGGAGGACGCTGTTCGCATCTGCTTGGCAACTAACATATAAAGAGTAGTTCTAGTTTTTATTTGCTTAGTTTATTCATCCCTCTAATGACGTTAACTTTGTTAGCGAAACAATTGTCAGGTTTGAAAACTGTATTATAATGAATTGGGTTCTCCAAATTGTACTTATGATCACTGTTTCATTTTATATGCAATGTATAATAAAATGTTATTTATATGGTTTGTACCATTAGGTGTAAAATGCTTTCTGTTTGTTTGTTTTAGGAGTGTTACATCAGCAGTGTTTGCCAAAGAAGATAAAGTTGTATCAGGTTCAGATGATCGAAGTGTCAAAGTTTGGGATTTAAGGAATATGCGTTCACCAGTTGCTACTATACGGGTAGATTCGGCTGTAAATCGACTGTCTGTGTCAACAAATGGCATCATAGCAATTCCACATGATAATCGTCGAGTAAGATTGTTTGATCTTAATGGTCAAAGATTGGCTACTTTACCAAGATCCAGTCGACAAGGCCATAATCGCATGGTAGCCTGTACAACTTGGTCTGATGAAGGAGTAGCTGGCGTTAATCTGTTTACATGTGGTTTCGATAGGAGGGTGCTGGGTTGGTCTGTTTTCTCATTAAAAGATCAGTAAACATTTTAATACAATAGCAATTAAGCTAATTATTGTATCTATGTGTATGTAAAATGTGTTAGTTGATAGTTTAAAGTTTCAATTGATTATTTGTTACCCTTATTTGCAGCTTTTATTTTGTATATAATATAAAATAATAACTGATCTCTGTGATAACTTAGACCTAATAAACATTAGAAGCCCAAATATAGAGGCACCTACACATTTGTCTTCTGAATTCTAAAAATTATATTTTAATAGTTTCATTTAATTTACAGAGCTGATTATCACTTTCTTGTCTTATTTTACCCCATACTAGAGAGTGTGGTTCCAAGATTGAGTGAATAGTTTTTTTATAGTTAACTTGCCTTGAATTTTAATTTTTAAAAGTATTACAGCAAGTCATTGCTAAGCGTCTTAGTTATGAACCTAACAATCGCGACGTTAAGTGAAACTACATAAATCGAATCATTGGGAATGAATATGTAAATATTTGTGACTGCAAGAGGATAAAGAAAAAATGTTCCGGACGTAGCAAGTACGTTATTGTAGTGAATTTTCATATGAATAATATAGTGATTTAGCCTTATACTAAAAGTTATAAAACAGGACTATTAAATTAGAAGCGGTAAAAAATAGGGTAAAGAGGGGCAAGCAAAAACATGACTTCTAACATAAATATTTATACAGTAATTTGGATACAAAACTCAAACAAAATAGTTGATTAACAGGAAATATACTAGAAAGCGGAACATCAAAAATGTCTGTGGTTCATGCATTGAGGGTGGTTGCATGCATGCAGAAGGTGAAGAAGAACCCCCAGGACGAAGAGGGTCTCTGCCCTCTCACCCAAAAGTACGGGGTTCTCCTTCGCCTTGTGTGTGCATAAAACTACCTTCAAAGCATAAAACACAAGAAAAAATTCTTGTGAGCAACCCCCAAAAAAGTTACTGGACCTGGGCGAATATGGGTGCTGTGCGGGACAGACAGGATTTAAAGGAAGTATTGATGCAAAATGTGAAAAACGCATCTTTTCAAAGTCCGACTAAATGTTTTTTAAGCATTTTTGTTCAGATTTACTCCCCGCCGAGCGCCCCTATTGATTCTTGGTCCTTTAACTTTCTTGGGGGTTGTTTGCAACAAATTTGTCTTATGGCTTGTGCATCCAAGGAGGTGCAAGCATGTTTCTGAAAAAAATTCTCCTTGCAGTAAACTGTAAATTTACCGAAATTACATTCTACATTGTCACCTGCACTGTCTTTTTCAGATAATATCGAATACAGCACTAAGTAAATACTTTCACTTGCTGTTTCAATCCTTTTTTATTTTTATAACATATATAAGCACAAGATATGTAAGTATAATAAAGGGGGCCCATAATTAACATTAGGGCTACACAAACTTAAAAGTAGAGAAGACATTTTGGTTGTGTTAAGAGCCATAAGTTTGACTTCATGTCACAGTAGTATTCTGATCATAAAAAAAAACTTCTAACTGTATGCACACAAAAATTAGTAAAATATATTTATAAAATCGAATAAAAAACAACAGTTTTACGTTATTATTTTAAGTAAACCAATAGTAATATGTTTCTTGGCGATTTCGCAATTCGCGAGTGTATGAACCTAGCTTTTGTCCAAGACTGCACTGAAATCCTGTCAAACGCAAGCAAGCAGCTTGTAAATTAACCTCGATAGACTTGGACGGTTAACAAACGTAAGTATGTCTAATTTTAAGCGAGAGACTGTACCTGTTTGAGACATACAATATGAGAAATGCAGAAATATGCTTTAAAGTGCTATTTATTGCAAAAATATTGACCAACTAACCTGTGAAATCATCGATAATAAAAATGATGGATCTAGTAACTTATCAGTACCCTTCTCATTTTGTAAGCAGGTTTTGATCCTTGCAAAGAACATTGACGCCCATGGTACTAAATTTGACCCAACGAACCTAACAAATATTGTCTTCCGCACGGAGACAAACTATAAAAAGTGCTGGTACTGTTACTATTACTACATAATGCATTAGTTATTTTTCCTGGTTATACAATAATAATGTCTATGGAGTCCTGTTTCGTGGCTGTTAACCGAGTGTTAACACTTATCTTAGAATATGAATGACTGTTATACTGATTTTTTATTTTACGCAAAATTGTATTGTTTTCAGTCATTAACTCACAATTTTCATTTATAACCATCGTCCAATATTTATTTTCAATACTGATTATTTATATCGGTATTTGAAATATGGTAGGTTAGTTAAAAGTCAGTTGTAAACGGTACATAACAATCGTAAGCCACGAAGCGTAGAAATAATGTGCTTGTCGAGCTTTGTCTCCATCTATAACATTTTGTATTAACTAAAGTAGTCGTGACGACATGCTACCTGGTTCCGCACTGAGATGGCGTCCCTGTCGTACATTTCACAATATTATACGCTCTGACATCTTGCAATGATGATGTAACTTCCATTGTTTATATTTTTATCTACCATTTATTTAAATAACATAGCAGTGCAGGTAACGTCATCTGTCTTTGTCCAACATTGCAGATTTGCATTACAGAATCTGAAGTGATGTCGAAGATTATTTTGATATTAATTTCGAATAACTTTATTTTCCCTTGATCAAAAGACTTGAAAATTGGTACACAACCATGTCTGCCTATGTTCTCTTAAGTTGTAAATTTTTGTTTCAATCACTTAAACAATTTGAGAGATATTACGTTGTAAAAAATATTTTTAAATTTTTTGTTACGATAAATTGGCCGGTAAGATATGACGAACCAACTCATCCAAGCCATTAACAAAATAAGGGTAATTCCCAAATTTGGTCTCAATCAGTGAAGTATTTTTTGAGTTATCGGTTGGATACATACATACAACCGAACTCGAACCGAACCTTCGGTTCGAAAATATGTTCGCACTAGCGATGTTGAAGTAGTTAGAAGTTCGGAATATGTAATTCCTCAAAATAGTTCGATCTTTGCTGCTCAAAAATGCTTTGAAATTTAACTTTACAGGCATTGAATGTTGCTGAAGGTAGCGAAGTTGCGGCCCCGTTAACTCGGTAGCGGCACTTTAAACTCGTTATCAGTCTCATTGAGTCGAAAGCGTAATTTCAGGAGATTTCACTCATGCATATTTTTAACAGTAGATGGGACACATTGAGACACGACAGAGCCTTTTAGCAATCACAGATTATTTTTCTTATATATCCTAACCTCCCAACACCTATTCCAGTAACAACATTATGACAGCAGTGTTCAAAGGCGATCAGTAACGTAAATTTTCAGAATTTGAGGATAATTGCAGATTAAAACACTGGTTTCAACATGCTTTATTTCACAGTGAACCAAAACAGTTAAATATTCACAGTCGGGAGACAGTTCAAACATGTAAGTAGTTATTTTATCCCTATCAGTAGGTATAGATGGGGGGTTCTTGGCCCACCACCCAGCCACTGCGCATGCGCGCAGTGACTTCACATGCGCAAACCAACTTTGTTAGTTTTTAAGTTAGCCCCCACGCGTTTGGTATCATGTTACTCGTCGTGGCGAGTATAATGCAGTGGCGCCACCAGAGGCGGCATTGGAGACTGCGTCACCGGTCGTAATCTAGATCGGGGTCCAGATCTAAGTCGGGATCTAGATCTAACCCATCAAAATAATAAGACCTGTCATTTTGATGTTTATAAAAATGACGTGTGTAAAGCTGGCGGTTTGCGCATGTCATTTTCATAAAAATCAAAATGACAGGTCTTATTATTTAGATGGGTTAGATCTAGATTCTGACCGGGGGCGCAGCCCCCGCTGCTTCCAATGCCGCCTCCGGTGGCGGCACTGCATTCGACTCGTCACGACGAGTAACATGATACCAAACACGTGGGGGCTAACTTAAAAACTAACAAAGTAGGTTTTCGCATGCGCAAGTCGCCATATTGGAATGTCAACTGCCAGCCACCATCTTGGAATGTCAGGTGTCAGCCGCCATCTTGGAATGTCAGGTGTCAGCCGCCATCTTGGAATGTCAGGTGTCAGTCGCCATCTTGGAATGTCAGCTGTCAGTCGCTATCTTGAAATGTCACATGTCAGCCGCCATCTTGGATGACGTCATGTTAGGTTAGACCCCCTCACCCTGTGACGTCACTGCGCTCATGCGCAGTGGCTGGGTGGTGTGCCCAGAACCCCCCATCTATACCTACTCCTATCATGCTCACTTTGAACCCTCTCAATCTGTTTGCTAAAACTGCCTATCCATTACCAAACATCAACATATTTATAATTCAGCTTATCTATAGATCTATAAATTTAAAAAAGTTTAAAATATTGTTTGTTTTATGTTTTTGATTTAACGTTGACCCATCTCCACAACGATCAGCACCGGAAGGCATTTTCACCTAATCAACCTGCAAATTTTTCAAACCCTTCCTTTTTGTGTAAAAAGGGTGGGAAACTTTTACATATCAAGTATTGTATGTTACAATATTCCTAAATTTTGTATTTAAGGATATGATATCTGAACACTGAAGAATTTTGGTTAGTTCGATGTTCGATTTTGAATTTCTAAGAAGTTCGACTATGAACCTTAGACATACTATTTCAGAGGGTCGAAGTTCGAGGCAACATATTTGCTTGGGTTCATTCATAGTTCGGTACAAACAAAACATGGGTTCGCACACCTTTAATATGTATATATATATATATATATATATATATATATATATATATATATATATATATATATATATATATATATATATATATATATATATATATATATATATATATATATATATATATATATATATAATATATTTATTCGCACCATCAATACATAAAAAATGTGTAGAACACGTCAACATTTTAAAAAAATATATATAAAAACACAGGAATTACAATTCAAAAAACTATACAATCACGATATTGATTACCAACAGCTACAACTTGTCAGCTAAAAAATCCTCAATATTATAATAGGCCTTTGCTGCCAGAATATTATTCAGTGTCTTTCTCATCTTTGCAGGTGAAAGCTCCTTTATCTGCAGTCAGTTTATTGTACACCTTTAGGGACTGCACCACAGCACTATTGTAAACAATACTTTTTGTAGTTTATGGCGCAATTAACTGATCCTTTAAACGTGCTCTAGTGTTGTATTGATGCTGTTGTTCACAATCTGATAACAAACTCCGGTTTTCCCTAACAAAACACGCACACTCCAATATATACAAACTTGGCAAGGTAAGTATTCTGTTGTTGAGGAATATTTTCCTACACGAACCCCTATAATTCAGATTAAATATGCTGCGTATACATTCCTTTTGGAGACTAAAGATTCTACCGGCTTCTATGGAATTCCCCCAGAACATTAGTCCATATCGAAGCCTTGAGTTCACATATGCGTAGTACGCCTCGAGGCCATCACTAATATTACTAGAATCGGACAGAACACGCAGAGCATAACTAAAAGCTGACGGTTTACCTGCCAGATAGCCAACATGAGCCCTCCAGTTCAACTGATAATCAAGCTTCAAGCCCAAAAACTTAACATCATCCTGCGTGCTCAGCGATTCTGAGTTGAATTTCAGCGATAACTGGTTACCCCTAAAATAGTTAAATGAGATTAAATTTGTTTTGGTCACATTCAATTGTAAGTCCATTCTATTGTACCACTGTTCCAGAATTCTGAGTGATTGCGATGTCTCATAAATTAGATCACTATCTGAAGGAGCTCGCAAAACCAAAGATGTATCGTCAGCAAACAGGGTTGTCTTATGGGGCAATACTTCAGACAGTTCGTTAATATAAAGTAAGAACAAGACTGGCCCAAGGACCTCGTTCTATAATCTTCCACTCACTCCACACACCACACTCAGAAATACCTCTCTCCTATAATCATTAAAGGCCACACATTGTTTCCTGCCTAATAGGTATGACTTCATTAAATTCAACGAGACTCCCCTGAAACCTAGCAATTCCAACTTAATTAACAGTGTGTTGTGGGACACGCTATCAAAAGCTTTAGATAAATCCAGCATCATACACAATGTGCTTTCACGCTTATTTAGTCCCTCTGTAATTTCCTTGATAACTTGAAATATTGCCCTGTTAGTTGACCTTTTCTTAATATAGACATTTTGAATCTCACTAAATATTTTGTGTTTGTCTAGAAAAGCCACTATTCGCTTACATAGAATTTTTTCTATTATTTTTGTTATATTCGAAATTAGTGAGATAGGTCTATAATTGGTAAGTAGAGATGTGTCCCCACTCTTATGTATCAGAATCACTAGTGAGTTTTTCAGGTCATCCGAAAACAATCCCTGAGCCAGGCATAAGTTAATGATATGTGCTAACGGCTTGACTAAAACATCATATATATATATATATATATATATATATATATATATATATATATATATATATATATATATATATATATATATATATATATATATATATACAGGGTGGTCCTCCGGGAGGTCCCGCGATCGATTGCGGGAAAACTATCAATAGGAAAAACCTGAAAATTGGATATTACACTAAAGTCGTTGGGGGCCACAGGTTAAAAATATTTTCAAGATGGCGGCACTTCCGGTTATACCGGAAGTAGATGTCAATTCGCTTATTTTAAATGGAGCACCCTATATTTTATTGCAGTTTCGGATTTTATAATACACTCTGAACACTTTTTGTAAATAATGTTCTATACCTATCTTCAACCGTCCAGAAGATATTTAGACTAAGATAAAATTTGACATTTATGGCCAGTCATAAAGATACCGATATTTTTATAATAAGAACATATTTCGTTATGATTTTTAGAATTTTTCTGAAAGATATTTCACTTCATCTATTTCCACATCGAGACTAACGATAGAGTATACAGAGTGTCCAAAAAAAATTCTTGAATTTTGCAATGAGAAATTGCAAAAATCTCGCGATTTTCAAATTGGAACCCCCTTTTTTTATAACACTATCGTGTTAAGCTCAAAAAATCACTGATACTTTGTATGTAATTACCTATACCTAAATCAAACGGTTTTCATTTAATTTTGAAAAAACTCATTTCAAAGCATGATATTTTGATAAATTTCCTACCATAGGCGTTAGCCATGGAAAATAAATTGCCGAGTGTGTTTCTATGGAAACTTCAACAGTTTGTTGATTAACTAGCTAATAATGGCACGGTTAAATTACACACAGGAAGATTATTTAAATTTATTTACTATTTAAGGAGAATGTAATAAAGTAATTTCGCGAACGTGTGATACATTTGCTGATAGATATCCAGATAAAGAGAAACCGTCACGTAAAACCGTCAAACGAATAGTAGACAATTTCAAAACTGCGGATCTGTCAAGAAAATGTTGCAGAGGGCTAAACCCGTTATTGACAACGAACAAATTGAGACAGCAAGCAGATATTTTGCCACATACCCTACAAAGTCAACGAGGCAAGTAGCACTGGAGTTAGGATTCTCAAAAACATCCGTTCTGCGAAGTTTACGAAAAGATAAGTTCCATCCTTATGCTTGTTCAGTTGTGCAACATTTAAAGGAAACTGATTTTTCAAGAAAGGTTGAATTCTGTGAATTTATTTTAATGCGATTCCAAGAAAAAGAGCTGTTTTTAGATAACATCATATGGACGAATTCAGCAACATTTTCAAAGAATGGACTTTTCAATCGTCGTAATTCTCACTATTGGAGTGACACCAATGTTCATCCTTCTAGGGAAGGACATTTTGAAGAAAGCTGGCAGTTTAATGTTTATTGTGCTATAAGGAATGACGGCGTTGTTGCCCTAGAAATGTACGACGATAATTTGAATTGTGACAATTAATCCGAAATTCATAAAATACTTTATTTATTTACTTGTAGGTGAGCGTTAGTTAGAAATTTTGCAAAATTTGGAAGTAACTTATTTGGGCAACCTTTCATTGAATGAATATAGGCGAATATTTTACCAACATGATGGGGCCCCTCCTCATAATAGTCACCTGGTTAACAATATTTTACAATCTCTATTTGATGACCAATGGATTGCCAACAATGGGCCACACCTTTAACCGCCTCAATCGCCTGACTTATCTGTTCTCGATTTTTTTATATGGGGTACTATAAAAAATAAAATCTACAAAACTGCAGTTTCTACTAAAGAATATTGCATGCAGCGGGTTCGAGAATCATTTCGTGAATTGGATCCGGATTAAATAAGAAGGGCCACACTTGAGGGATTGACACGTAAGTGTGAAAAATGTCTTCACGCCAGAGGTCGTCAATTTGAACACTTAGGACGTTAATTTTTGTTTCATTTATTCAGTCCATGTTGTGTGTGAATTGTTTTTTTAATTTTCTATTATCTGTTTGATGGGTTTATATAAGGTTATATGGCAAGATACCTAAAAATTGCTGTCTCGATTTGTTCGTTGTCAACAACGGGTTTAGCCCCCTGCACCTTTTTCTTGACAGATCCGCAGTTTTTTAAATTGTCTACTATTCGTTTGACGGTTTCTGTTTATCTGGATATCTATCAGCAAATGTATCACACGTTCGCGAAATTACTTTATTACATTGTCCATAAATAGTAAATAAAATTTAAATAATCTTCGTGTGTGTCGTTTAACCGTGCCATTATTAGCTAGTTAATCAACAAACTGTCAAAGTTTCCATAGAAACACACTCGGCAATTTATTTTCCATGTCTAACGCTTATGGTAGGAAATTTATCAAATTATCAGGCTTTGAAATGAGTTTTTTCAAAATTAAATGAAAACCGTTTGATTTAGGTATAGGTAATTACATACAAAGTATCAGTGATTTTTTGAGCTTAACACGATAGTGTTATAAAAAAAGGGGGTTCCAATTTGAAAATCGCGAGATTTTTGCAATTTCTCATTGCAAAATTCAAGAATTTTTTTTGGACACTCTGTATACTCTATCGTTAGTCTCGATGTGGAAATAGATTAAGTGAAATATCTTTCAGAAGAATTCTAAAAATCATAACGAAATATGTTCTTATTATAAAAATATCGGTATCTTTATGACTGGCCATAAATGTCAAATTTTATCTTAAAGTCTAAATATCTTCTGGACGGTTGAAGATAGGTATAGAACATTATTGACAAAAAGTGTTCAGAGTGTATTATAAAATCCGACACTGCAATAAAATATAGGGTGTTCCATTTAAAATAAGCGAATTGACATCTACTTCCGGTATAACCGGAAGTGCCGCCATCTTGAAAATATTTTTAACCCGTGGCCCCCAACGACTTTAGTGTAATATCCAATTTTCAGGTTTTTCCTATTGATAGTTTTCCCGCAATCGATCGTGGGACCTCCCGGAGGACCACCCTGTATATATATATATATATATATATATATATATATATATATATATATATATATATATATATATATATATATATATATATATATATATATATATATATATCTCAAATATCGATTTATGTAGGTGACCCCATATAATTTATTTACATTATAAAAACATTTGTTCACCCCTTGATTTCCTTCTATATTTAAAATGACTCCTGGTCATACTCATCTGGTTGTTTACTACTGAGGTGTCTACAACACAGGATTACCCAGACTTGCTGTTAAAAATACTAAATAATAAATACATTTAAGACACTAAGTGAAGATTAGAACCTGTGATGAGCACTGATAAGTACACTTGGAGAACCCAAATCACCACAACACATTTTAAAAGACCTGACGATCGTTTCACTAACCAAGTTAGCGTCATCAGAGGATGAAACATTCTAAATACTTAAAAAACTAACATCAACTTAGGTAAAGAGATCGAACCGAGATGACACATTAGTCGCAGGAAAATTCCAAAGTGTATTTTATTTTCATCGCCTGACCAGGTCTTTGCGCTATCACTACTGCTTTATCTAAAAGTGTCCATCTGTAATAGTCTTGAGAAAGTTCAACGACAGCTAAATTAACAACGGTTTCTTTGGCGGCAATAACTGTATACTTGTGTTATCGGTAAAAACGTGCCGAAAACGTGGGAATTTTATTTAGCAAAGTAATCGATCAAGTGACTCGTAATTGGCGCTGGTGCACTGTTCATACATTCTTTGTTGCAACTATATTTCGCAATATATACGCTCTCAAACCCATTCAGCTGACCTGGTTTTCTAACATTTTTTATTAATTTCAGATTTTCTTTATCAACGTGATGATTATTATCCCAAATATGTCCGGCGACGGCAGACTTATCTACAGTACCGTAACGTAATTGGGATATGTGTTCTTTGAATCTGATTCCAATCGATCTTTTTGTTTGTCCGACGTATTTAAGATTACAATCTTTACAACTTATTTCATAAATTCCCGACATTTTTTCCGCGCTATCCTTGTCTTTTGGATTACCTAGCAAGTTTTTTAAAGTATTTGTTGTTGAAAATGCTACCTGTAAGTCGACTTTTTTAAAAATGTTGTCTAGACCCCTCGTGATTCTAGGTTCAAATGGTAAGCAAACAAAGTTTTTTCCGATTTTTCTCTTCTGAACGTCGTTGATTCCGTCAACATTTTCTTTGTTTTCTGTTTGTTGATTAATTTTCCACTAAGCAAGCAGTGTATCCGTTATATTCGGCCACGTTCCTAATATAATTTAATTCTTTGGTATATCTACTTTTGTTTAAAGGAAAATTAATTAACCGATTTACTAAAAAATTCAGACTGGCCATTTTTTGTGCGTACATATGATGTGAGTCGCTCGGGATGTAGCGTAAGGTAGTGGTTTCTTTTCTATAGACATCGGATTCTAAAGTGTCTTTATTCTTGATAACTAGTAGATCTAAAAAGGGTAGTTTATTATTAGTTTCTAATTCGTGGCTAAATTTTATAGAATCAAATTTATTGTTTAATTTGGCAATAAAATCTTCTATTCTGCAAATGTTTGTGTTAAACACCGCGAAAATATCATCCACATAACGACACCACACTCTAGGGAAATAACCACTTTCACTTTCAAGATCTGTTTCAAATCTGCTCATGAAAAGGTCTGCAATAAATGGCGATAGCGGATTGCCCTTGCCGTGCCTTGTGTTTGTTGAAAAAATTCTTTTACTTGCCATAAATTGATAATATTTTTAACGTTTATAGAAGCAATTTAATTAACACGAATTATAGTCGGTTGCTTAGCAAGGGATGAGCAAGAGAGATAGATAGATAGATATAGAGATAGACTTTATTTATCATATTAAGTTACAAGTAGAAAACTTCATCACCCTAGTCAAAATTCATCACCCATAACATGTAATCTAGTAATAAAAAACATACATTTACGCAATATGTTAACATACATAAAAGTACACAGTTTCAGTTTACAGAGGTCAGATTGCATGGTTTCCTTTACAAGAATAAAAAACATACAGCGTACAAATATGATAAAAATTACAATAAAGACAAATTAAAATATCATAAATTAAAGTTGGAAAAATAGTACGAGTAGAGTTACATATTAAAATAGAAATGATTTAAAAGAATTAAAATCATTAGTGTTGTTTTATCACATAGATACCTTCAATCATGAATTTGAATTTCTTCAATCCAATAAAGAACATTTTTTATGAGAGAAGACTTGATTAAAACAATTATTTTTCATTCTTCGGTTACGAAAAACATTCAGTTTTTTGTTAATTTAATATTTTATTTAATTTTCTGACCTTTGTTCTTTGGCTATCCTGTGTCGAAATTTTTCTTTTCAAATTTTTGATGCTTTGAACTTTAAAATTATTGAAATTAATTCTCATTATAGTTCTCAGCTTGCAAAACTGATAAATAAGTTTAATGGCATGTCGTCTTTTTTTAAATTTTATTTGCTAGTTTACTAACAACTCTGGGACCTCGCCGAATAGAACCTTCATGATATTTTTCAAAATATGTATTATATATTTTAATTTTCTTAAGCCATTGAGGACTGGGCTTAATTAGACCTCCAAAAGACAATTGTTGAACCCATGACGGTATATTATAAGTATCGTCATTTTTAAATTTGTAAGTAAAATCTCCCAAACTGGGAATATCTTTGTGTTTTTTCGCTATATATCCAGTAATATATTCGAGTGCATCCTCTGTTGTTTCGGGAGAGTTTTTATAAAAAGAGTCAGACGATGTACTGACAGACATACAAGCATCAGCAGATCCCACCGATGAAAAAGAACTACTTGAATTTAACCCTTTTGTTTTTTCCAAATCTTTGCTTTCATGCAGTTGAAGTTTTACCTTCTCTTAAACTTTGGGTGTTATGTATTCTTCAATAACTGTATCTTTTGTATTTACTTTTGCATCTAAAATTCCTGAGTTTTTGGCTGCTAATGGGCTAGGATGTTCATTTGGCCCTCGGCTATGAATTTGAGCAAAAAAGTTTTCAAGCCCACCTTGGTTTAGCTTATAAGTACAAATGTATTTAATTCAAAATATTCTCTCATGTCACTAAATAACAACTGTAAAGATTTCATAGACATTATCATACCTTTTTGAAATATCTGTAGCGAATTCTTTCCATGTGCTCGCATAGAATATATAGTAGAAATCATTTTATTGATATGATCATTTTGCATTTCTAAATGTGGCATGCCATATGCATTTTTAGAAGGCACTGACCCATGTTCAACATAGCTGTTAAATATATCAAACCATTTGTTGATATTTGCAATAAAATGTCCTAAATCGTCACACTTTTTTTTTGTCATTTCCTAGTTTGTAACGAGTAAGTGCAGCGGACACACTATTAGACAAAAGTTGAGCAGCCATTTTTACATTTTGCCTTAGGCTTTTCTCACAGTCTATATGATTTTGAGAAATTTTCCAGCAGGGATTAACCTCTGTATTCGTAAGGTTAATTAATGCTTGTAGTGGTTGTTTGGTAATTTTTGTACCTCTATCTAATAGAAAACCTGTATCCAATAACCAATTTCATATAAGTTTTAATAAATGTGGCGCATCAGCAATCATATAGACGTTCTTATCGGTATTAGGATGTTTAAAAAATGGTTTATATAAATCAATTTCCAGTTGTTTCCATAATCCGACATTTCCACCTCCACAATCACTTACACATAATATGCCACTATGTAGTAAGGTATATTATGCAATTCAGTGATAATGTTTAATAATATGTCTTTGGTCACTTTTTGATCGAATGCAATATAAACTGGCTGCTTCCATTTTGAAAAGAGTCCACGGGCTTGTATTACTTGCATTTGACTATGGGGTCCCAGCACTTGATCGTTAGATACATCGTATTCCTGAATGGATTTCACTTTTATTTCGTCAAATTGTAATACCACGGTTTTCTCGAAAGCAGTTAAGTCTCCGCCAGCCAATTTCATTATGAGCAAAACGTGTTTCAATACTCCTTGGCTTATATCTAAACGAGATGCCCAACATTTTAAGCTTGATAATGCCGGTAAAGGATATTGCAAGCTTTTTCGGAGATACAAATAACTGTTTTTGCTATAATATCGCAAAGTAAAAGCCACTTGAGTCCAATGAACAATTTTTTTTTGCTTAGAAAGTATAGCTATTTGGTTTTTTGTAAGCACCATATGTAATATTTTTTTCAGCAATTTGGGCTTTGGTATTTTGATTGGTTAGTCGATTATAGAACTTATTTTTATAGTATTTCAACATGTCATTTAATTCTTTGATCTTTTTGTTAGCCTGAATAGAACTGGCGAGAGAACTAGCCTTCAGTTCTTCATATTTTTGTAACAAATCCTCATACTTTTTTTTTGTAACTCTCAACAGACTCTGGAAGTTCAGTATGTGTCTCGGTATTTGTCGATAGTATTGTAAAAGCAGCAGATTCCTCTAAACTTGTATTTGTCAGCAGAGAGTCTACAAGTTTTTTGTCCCTTTTTTTGTCATCCTTTTCTCACGAGATGTCGTGTTGGCTCCTCCTGTTTGCCTTTCGGCTTGACCTAAGCTAACCGTGGGAACTGCAGTTTTTTTTTTGAGTTTTCGCTTTAAAAACCTATACAATAAAATAAAACAATAGGCGTAATGTAAAAATAAAGGCTTAAGTAATTTCGATGAATAGAGAAATTACTTATCCCTTACCTAGCAGTTCATTTTTCAAATCTCGTTCATAGTCATTTTCAGTAAAATGTTAAGAGCAAACCGCCGACGTATCTGGATTAAATTTATCATCCCTTTTGCAGCGCTGTACCCATTCACTTCTTATGGTTGAACACACAAAGTCCTTACCCTTTGGAAAGGAATGAAATAGAATATTCATGCCTAGCTTCTTTAAAGTCAGCTGATTGTTTTTACAAACAGCAACAGTGCAAATACGTCCTGGCATCGTAGTCTAAAAAACAATGAAACACTACCTGAGTATTTAAAATAAAAATTCTTAGTTGTGAAAATTATTTACCTACAGAAACAACCTAAAATGCTGAAAAAGACTACCACCAAAACAAAAAAGTTAGGTTGGGAAGTCAGTCTGTTAAAGTTTAATAATACACAAAAATATAGTTTTTAAAGCCACAAAATTCTATTTTACAAATCACTGTATTAAAAATCAACAAAGACCCTTTACAAAATGCAACAAACAATCACGAAAACTAGAGAAAATACACGGTCTCTTATAGAGCAAATACGATTCTGCACCAGCTCTGGCGTCACGTCCGATCGGTCCGACTCTAATACAGCAGCATATGAATTTAGCTATCCTCTCTAGTGTATAATCGTTGAGTACAGCATACTAATTGCTGTGAAAATACACCTACAAAGTAATACGGCTATGGTAGCCAGCCTTCCAACACTAAGTGAGTGTTGAACGTGTCGCCACCTAGTTGCGGAACCAAGTAGTATGTTGTCACGCCAGCTCCAATTAACACAACGTGTTAAAACTAGGTGGCGACACGTTCACCACTCACTTAGTGTTGGAAGGCTGGCCAGCATAGCCGTACTACTTTATAGGTGTATTTTCACAGCAATTAGTATGCCGTACTGATGAGCTCTAATTAGAGTGAAACCGGTCTACGGTTCTAATTGTTGTAAGAATGCATCTAGCCTTACATACTTTGTCCCTATATTAGGGTAGAAATGGGCCAGGGCTAATAATTTACTAAAATTGTTAGTTGGTTGTATACAGTCTCTATTTTTTTAACACTTAGTGTTATTGGAGCTGGCGTGACAACATACTACTTGGTTCCGCAACTTGGTGGCGACACGTTCACCACTCACTTAGTGTTGGAAGGCTGGATACCAGAGCCGTATTACTTTATAAGTGTATTTTCACAGCAATTAGTATGCTGTACTGAGGAGCTCTAATTAGAGCGAAACCGGTCTACGGTTCTAATTGTTGTGAGAATGCATCTAGCCTTACATACTTTATTCCTATATTAGGGTAGAAATGGGCCAGGGCTAAAAATTTACTAAAATTGTTAGTTGGTTGTATACAGTCTCTATTTTTTTAACACTGTGTTATTTGGAGCTGCCGTGATAACATACTACTTGGTTCCGCAACTAGATGGAGACACGTCCACCACTCACTTAGTATTGGAAGGCTGGCTACCATAGCCGTATTACTTTATAGGTGTATTTTCACAGCAATTAGTATGCCGTACTGACGAGCTCTAATTAGAGCGAAACCGGTCTACGGTTCTAATTATTGTGAGAATGCATCTAGCCTTACACACTTTGTATATATATTAGGGTAGAAATGGGCCAGGGCTAACAATTTACTAAAATTGTTAGTTGCCTAGTATTTTAATAAAATTTGGTGATATTTGAAAAAATAATAATAAAAGGCACCTAATAAGAGGTATCCATCTGCAATAACAAAAAAGTGTTGACGGGCCACTGCATTTTGGTTATATATATATATATATATATATATATATATATATATATATATATATATATATATATATATATATATATATATATATATATATATATATATATATATATATATATATATATATATATATATATATATATATATATATATATATATATATATATAACACTTTTTTGTTATTGCAGATGGATACCTCTTATTAGGTGCTTTATATTATTTTTTTTTCAAATATCAGCAATATGCCTATTGCATAAACTTCAACACTCACGGGATGAAATATACTCGACCAGTATATTATTGTACATCCGCCAAAATAAATTGGTGTATGCGGGGGTTGCATACATGTAGGAGCTGTCGGTCGAACAATACGCACTCATTTCCTTCAATGCCTTCATATTGCAAAAGGATACCTCTTATTAGGTGCCTTTTATTATAATTTTTTCAAATATCAGAAAAAATCTGTTAGCGATTTAGCCGCTTTGAAATGGTCTTATAAATCCAAAACAAGGTTCTTTTGACTTAATCATAGGTATACTATATCAACACACAGAGGTGTTAAGCAAATTGCCTATTGCATAAACTTCAACACTCACGGGATGAAATATACTCGACCAGTATATTATTGTACATCCGCCAAAATAAATTGGTGTATGCAGGGGTTGCATACATGTAGGAGCTGTCGGTCGAACAATACACACTCATTTCCTTCAATGCCTTGATCCCCTGGAACCCACATCAAGGTTACTTTGTTGTTCGTAGCCAGCTGCTTCAAGGATTTTTTGCAGTCCCAGGTCAGTTTAGACGGGGTTTTGAAAGATCTCAAAGTCTCAGTACTGCCTTACTGTCTGAGAGGTTGTAGATCTCTCTATTTCTGAGCCTTCTTTGTATGCACTCCCTGTACACAGATTGATAGCAATCACTTTTGCTTAGAAAATGGTGGACTTAGCGAGTCTAAAGTTATGTCCTCTTACTCCCAGGGGGTATAAATGTTACATTTTGTTAGTTTACTTAAAAGTAGTTTCCACCACATTAACTCTGTACACTGCGACGAAGATTCTGCTAATCATAATAAAAAAATGAATAAGAAACAGATCCCCAAATCTGTTGCTTGGATGAAAATTAGTTTGAATTTAGATCTGGACAAGAACCTAGAGAAGCAACACTAGCACTTAAAAGAAAAATAGAGGTATATTAATTGGCCCTGATGTGTTGTAGACCTGGAAAAAACCTTCGATAAGATAGACTGGGAAATATTGTTTCATATAATGAAGAGAGCTTGGTTGGATTGGAAGGATAAGCTTTTCCAATCTATACAAAAATCAAAGTACCATAATAGATATTAACGGATATGAAATTGAAGCTGAAACAAGAAAAGGTAAAAAAAAATTGTAACTTTTCGTTTCGATCGATTGTCTACCTACATTAAATATATATGTTTTAGCGTCTTCAGTCACATGAACGCTGCGAGGATAATATTCGTTGTTGACCAGCCGGGTGAAATGCTTTCCCATTCAACTGTTAACGAGTGAGTGGGATAAACCTATATAGGAACAAGTTCATTCAATGAAAGAGTATTAACCGCCAGTGGATACAACATGCGGGGACAATTTCCGGCAAATAAAAGTCATATATTTTATCACGTAGGCGGCTGTCGAGCCTTCGACCGAGACGATCTGTTTTGAGTTTTCAGGTAATTATGTACAAAAATGGAAAATATCATACAGGTGCGCTATAATTGGGTGATATACTGTGTTTGGAGTGATAATGAGCGATGAATATGACATAGCAAAGGGATTTGCGCAAACACGAGCATGAAAATGAAAATTTCTGTCGGAAAAATGAGGATATCTCGGAAAATACGTGTGCCCTAATTGTCTTAATCATTTGCGTCATCTACGCACAAAATTACGTGATTATCCAAAATTGTATCAAAATCGCTTATATGTCAAGATACTAGTATACTAGGCAAATACCCTTTATTTTTCGCCCACACTCCATTGTGCCTATATTATTTGGCACTGTAAAATTGAGATCTACATAACATGTCTCTAGTTCTGTGGTGGTAGCACGAATACATTAGAAGAAGAACAAAATTGATCAATAGGTTATGACAAAGCAAAGAAGAAAGACGTCACCCGTCACCGATGTGTGTATTCTTTGTTTATAATGTAAAATGTAAGGTTATGGTTATGACTGCCACAATAAATTGTAACTTGTAATATTATTAAAAGTACTATAAAGACCTCTAATCTAATCTTAATATGATTTATAATAGCCACCCCGATGTCTTAGAGTTATTCTCTGATAAACCTTTTCTTAAAGTTTGTGCTCCTATGGTAAGGTACAGTAAGTGAGTTTCTTTTTTTAACATGATTTTGTTTACTTGAACCCGCTATTATGTCGCGCCTAAATGTTTTGATTTAATTCAGATTGCAGTTCAGAACTTTGGTCAGAAAATATCGATGTGATGTTTGTTTTACACCAATGATATTGGCAGATTCATTCTGTAAAAGTTCCTTTGCTAGAGCTAGTGAATTTACTACAAACTTAAGTAAGTATTGGCAGGTTCTTAAATGTTTATAGTATAGTTTCTTCTATAAATTTGGCGATCCTTAAGTAGACGGGATACTGGCCTAATATTTAACCATGGAATTTGTACTTGCTTAGTAGTACTTCCTTAAAACACAGTGATAACGATAGTTTATTTATAATGTACGTAGTCCTTAAGATTGATACTATAAGGATATACGAATAGTTGCACGTGTTCCGAAACATAACTTGGCTGTTTGAATTTCATACAGCGTTGCCATGTCCAAATCCAGAATCAATAGTTATATTAAATCAGTGAAAATCATTGAATCAAATAAATATTTCAGTTAATATGTAGAATTAATGTCATTGAATAATTAATTGAGTGAATCCAATAAATAGTGAAATACTACTGTACTTACTTTGAAGCATAATGCTTAATAATTAATATAGAATATAATCAGGACTGAAAAATTAGGAAATGAAATATATATATATATATATATATATATATATATATATATATATATATATATATATATATATATATATATATATATATATATATATATATATATATAATATATAGTGTGTCCACGGATTGAGTGTGGGTAAGGTATAAGTGACAAAAAAATGTCTGCTTTATCTTAAACTGATATGTTGAGAAAATGAACCAAATCAATTAATATACAGGGTGGTTTATAACTGATGTAATGAAATGTATTAAGAGCAAACTACCTTCGTTTATGAAGATACCGCAAAAAGTTATTAACAAAAATTGTTTAGAATTAAAATTTATGACAGGCTCTCAGTTTTCAAACAGATCAGCCTACTTTGAATTTTCAAGTAAATTATTAACATTTTTTCCCTATCAACATGGAGCTTTTTACCTGTGGTTTTCTGAACGCAGGTGCGCAAAGTAAGTAACCATGCAATGTTAAATAATAATTTATTAGTAAAATACAAAACGCTTATTGCTAAGAAAAATCAAAACGAACAACGAAAAATAAAGAAATTATTCAAATGTGCTGCCACTTATACACACTTTTGAAGAAAATGACGAGTCAAAACGATTCGATTTTTGTTTATGGTACGGCGCAATACACTTTCACCACTAATGGGGTGGTAAATTCCCAAAATGCACGGCATTGGTCTATGGAGAATCCAAATTATAGAGTTAATTGCAGAAGACAATGCCATAAAAAAGTAAATGTGTGGTGTGCTGTTTTTTACTCTGGGATAATTGGGCCATATTTTTTTGAGCGGAATATGAACCAGTACAGTTATCTGTAAATACTGGAAAATATTCTTCAAGACCATTTGCATAACATGTCACTAGAAGATAGACAAACAGCATACTTTCAGCATGACGGCCACCCAGCACATGCAACAGGAATCGTTTGAGAATGGTTAGATCGCGAATTTCCTGGGCGGTGGATTGGTCGACATGGGCCAATACCTTAGCCTGCCAGAAGTCCTGATCTTACCTTAATTGACTTTTATTTATGGGGCTATCTCAAACAGAAAGTCTACGCAGCTCCATTAAACAACGATCTTGATTTGTTGAAACTGAGGTTGAGAGAGGCAATTGACAGTATTCCAATTCAACATATTCAAAATGCCTACAAAGAATTTACTAAACGGGCTGAGTTATGTGTATCAGTTGGTGGCAGCACATTTGAATAATTTCTTTATTTTTCGTTGTTCGTTTTAATTTTTGTTAGCAATAAGCATTTTGTTTTTTACTAATAAATTAGATGATATCCCAATTCGTTCGAAAGTTATTGCGCCTATTAACAGACAGACGTACATGCAGACAGACCGACAGACTGACGGACCGACAGACTGACGGACCGACAGACTGACGGACCGACAGACTGACCGACCGACAGACAAAAAAAATTTCATTCCCGAATCAAGTTTTCTATAGTTTTTTTAGACTTTTTACGCTGTTTTAGGAAAAAACTTCGAAAGTTTTGTCAACAATATTTCACCCCCACAGATTCAACCCATAATTTAATTTCAGCACAGAATACCACATGTTTGATGAGATTAAATGTTTTCTAATAAATAAACCCTAAAACGTCATATTACTCGAGTTTTAACGAAAAAATGTAAATTTTCTCCAAATCACACTCCCTCCCATTCATCCCCTACCCCCTAAAGCAATTTTACCCAAAAACAATCCGAACCGTTCATTTGTCCACTGCTAACTGTATACTCAAGTTATTGTGGCTACAAACAGACATACACACCGACAGACAAAAACAAATTTCGTTCCGAAATCATGTTTTATACATGTTTTGATACTTTTTACGACGTTCAAGCGAAAAAAAATTTGTCACTGATGTGATACTTCCACACGTCACGATGTGGAAGTAATAGCTAATTTGATAGAACAGTGTTTTACATTTTAACATAATTAGATTAACTGTGTTGAGTAAAAAAAAAACTAAATAAATAATTGCCTTAATTGATGCTTCGGTCCTGCGGTCAGTAAGAATAATATAGTCGACTCTTTTCTTATAACTATATGCTTATGTTAAAGCTACTTGCAATAACTGTGACAATGCAAAGAGAAATTAAAAAACCTGTTTTAATTAAAATTAAATAAAATCATTTCCCCAAAACTTAAGTAAAGAATATACTAAAACATTTTCAAATGTATTAGTAAGAGCAACGGAATATAATGACCTAATTGGTTCGACAATAAAATAATTACTCTGATTTTAATTGATAGCGATTCTGTTACCGAAACCAAATTACCTAGATGCTGATTCCCCCTTTTAAACTTAACAATTTTATAGTGTTAATGTAGGTATTTAGTAGGTATATCTAGGTATATAAAGTGGCAACGACATATGACGCCGTATCCACTGTAGATTGGGAAATATATACAATAAGGAGTTGGGATCGCTGGAGTCTGAATGATGAATATACGGAAAGGAGTTCGCATGCCCTGTTTTTAAAAGGAGTTCATAAACACTGGAGAATGTAAGTTGACCAAAAAAAAATTTTACTAATTAAAATTCGGTTTGCTAATGTACACTACTAAAAAATTAATATATATTCGCGTTAATTCTGGTGGACGCCATATAACTTGTTTTTGTACTGACGCCGTATCCACCACAGGATGTAAATATATATATATATATATATGTATATATATATATATATATATATATATATATATATATATATATATATATATATATATATATATATATATATATATATATATATATATATATATATATATATATATATATATTGATATGGTACATACATACACTCACAATTACACAAATATCGCTAAATTTAATAGACATAAAGTAAAAACATACCATCTGAATAATGTCTCAACAGGTTCAGATAACTGATATCAGGGTGGTTTAGATTTGACAAAGGGTCCATTTTAAAAATCAATGGCGACCGCAAGCAAATCCATACTCAGGTCATGGATAGGATCAATTACTTATACGAGACCCTAAAAAAGTAAAAGTAAAATTAAAAAACTACATGATGCATAAACATATATACATATATATATATATATATATATATATATATATATATATATATATATATATATATATATATATATATATATATATATATATATATATATATATATATATATATATATATATATAGCAAAATACAAAAGCAATTTTGTTAACTATTTATACAGTCAATGAAATCAAAGACAAGGATAAAATTAAGCAATTGTAAGCAATATTAATGTGAAAATAAATTAAAATATAGCTGTGTATTGAGAACATTTACACAAAACCCAAAGACAATCACTCGTGAAAATGAAACTGTGCTAGGAATGGTTTAGATAATCTGTTAACAAACCTAAAGTGACAATAATTAAATATAAAACCTATAAAAACTGACTTTAAGCTAAGGTGAAGCATGTCAAAAACTTTCAGCACAACAAGTTGCTTAATCCTAATTTAGGTAATAAATTGTATTTAGCTTAATAAAAGGTAGACTATATATATATATATATATATATATATATATATATATATATATATATATATATATATATATATATATATATATATATATATATATATATATATATATATATATATATATATATATATATATATATATATATATATATATATATATATATATATATTTGTTTAACAACAGTTTAAACTTACCACAAAAATTAACAGTGGTCAAAATTCGATTGTGTTCATATTTGGAATTACATATCCCATGGAATAGCTTCATCTTGAATCATGTTTATAAATCAGCACTGCTATTGGCTATAAACTGTAAATCAGTTGATTCATCGGTTGCTAATTGAAAACTAGAAACATTTTGGAGAGGGGCTTCCTTCTTGTTGTTCGAACATCCAAAACAACAGCTTTTAAGTTACAAAACGGTCGTATTAAAAATGACATAAATGCGTATAGATGGAGTAAAACCAAGATAACCTTAAAAGGAATAAGCACAATTGCTAAAGAGTAATTCACAATAGTAAATATGTTTATAGTCGGTGTATAAGATGTAAATTACAAATTAAGTAAACTCAGTGACAAGTTCAGGTGACACACTTCGAAAAGAGTGTTTAGTTAACATTTTCAGGTGTAATTGCACAAGATTGGCTTAAAATAACAACAAAGTGGGAACCTCGAGAGTTCAGCCTTTTATTTCTGTGAAAAGAAGAAATATCAGCTGGTTCAGGTAAAAAATTACATTACCAACCCAGAATCCCAACCCAGAGTTGATGCAGATAGATGAAGCTGTAGCAGTATTACAAAGTACTGTTAACTAATGTCAATCCATTTTATTTGCTTAAAACTTGTCGCCATAACAACGACTATCGGAGGTCGTCATGGAAAGGGACATATGAGTGAAAGCTATAATAGGCGCTTTATTTCGCCGTGTATTTAATTTAAATAGTAAAAGTTGTAATTAAAAATTATGAATGTAAATTATATTTATTTAGCATAAAGAGGGGTAATACGGATCCTAATCAATTGATATAGAGTAAAGTTTTGTTAAAGATTAATGTGCATAGTTAAAAGTAAATATCAATGAATTTATCGGCATAAATTTCTTTTATTTTGTTTTATTGACTGGTGGGATAGTCAATAGTAGATCAATTTCAAGGAAGAAATCTGTAAAATAGATATATAACAACGTAGATAATTCTTCTGGTCATTCGAGGGAGCTTTTAGCTAGAAAGAGCGATATACAGATTTTTCACACATATAATTATTCAAATGCTTAATATTATATATATATATATATATATATATATATATATATATATATATATATATATATATATATATATTTATATTTATTTATTTATTTATTCATTTATTTATTTATTTGTGTGCTAATGAGATATGTAGCAAGAGTTAGACCCAAAAATATGCAAGAGAACCCTGTAGGATCACAGAGTTTCATTGCTGTGGCAACATAAAATTGGAATCCAGGTAAAATCATTTATTAAGGTAAATAAAACAACTTTGCATTCATAAGTTTATTTAAGAAAATCTCCATTGACTTAGTAAAAAACACTGGTAATTTAAAAATAAATACAAAATTTAACACAGAATATATATATATATATATATATATATATATATATATATATATATATATATATATATATATATATATATATTTGTTCAACGATCCCTTTGGGGAGTTTGTACGTATAAGCATACATAAATTTATATGGTTATATGCAGAGGTACAATGGTCCGTTGGAGAGATATATGTACATACAAATTAAAATTTCTTCATTTAACTGCTATAGTGTTTCAGAAAGTAGACTTATTGTCCAGTATATAATTTTGACATAATATTTTTATATTAAAGTATATTTACATAATACCTACCTAAATATTCCAATTGTCTTGATTTCATACCTGTAGTCACTGTATATGTACCTAACAATATTCTGCGAAATTTAACAATTCAATTTATTATATTTTAAATTTTTGCCTAAAATCTAAAACAAAACCTTGACGCAGGTAGCTTGTTGTTATATCTAAAGTTGTAATAAAGTAGAATCTTTTTAATAACAGACAGAAATGAAGATTGACTTTTCTAATGAGATCCTCCTACCTGAAAATCTCTAGCTAATCAAATGTATAACAGTGTTCATTTTCTCATTAAGCTCTTTTTGTAAGCTATTGAATACTTTTTCTACAAATAACAAACACTACAACAAAACGATTAAGGCCATAAAGCAGCTTTAAAATGCATATTAAAAAGCGTACCCATGGGTAAATATTTTAATGGATTTTATATTTTGCAGGCAGCGGTGAATAATAAAAAATATATTAGCAAAATGTATCATAAAAGCAACAATGAAATAGTTCATATCTGTGTATTACATATTTCGATTTTGGTGTGTGTATAATAGTACCTATGTTCAAGGTATGAGTTTTGGTTCAAATTTTGCACTGACTTCAAAATAATTTGATACTTGTGTACTTGATATACATTAAATTTAATGTCATCATATATCTATTTCCAAGAAATAATGCGCTGAAATACAAATGGTGAATCAAAAAAGTATATTGTAACGTGAATATTTTTTAAAATCGTATCATGAAAATTTGTTGTTGAGAATGTTGTGCTGGTGTGTGTACGAGTCTGTGGACACGCTTGTGTGTGTGTGCATAAAACGATTTTGTAAGCACAATATTTTTTAAAGTCATAAGCTGATGGGTATATATATTCATTGGATATGTGAAATAAAGTGAAACAACCAGATCGGAATGCTGCATGATGCTGTTTTGTTGCTTTTAAAATGAACAAAAATCGCTTTCTTATAGGTTTAACAAAACGTTTTCTGACAATTGTTTTTTTTTTAAGTGGCTTAGAAAAGCTCAATCATACCATCTGGTTCACTTATTTTAAAATTGCACCCTCTTTCATTGTACAGTGGATAATTTGCTAACGAAATGCTAAGATTGGATCAGTTTAAAATGCCCTTTTTACAATTTTTTGCGTTTTTATAATATCTGAATGTCCCTAAAACTTATTTTTTTTATAGAAATTGCAAACAGTGTTCAATTATGATTGATTATTATAAGGAGGCCACTGGCATAATATGCTGAAAAGCGCATCTAGCTAGTTTTGACCAAGTTTTGAGACTGGCATCATGCACTTGTTTAAAAAATCATCTTAAATTATTATCAAAATTATAGTTGCAAGAACATTTATTAAAGGTTTTTCGAAAGTAAGTATGGTTAAACTGTTGAAAACAAATGACAAAAACGTTTTGCTAAATATAGCTAAGCGTTTTTTGTTAGTTTTAAAAACAACCAAAAGTATCATACAGCATCTTGTTTTGTTTTTTTTTCCCTTAGGGCTCGTCGCCACTCATTCCAAAATCACTGTGCCTTGAACTAGTCTGCACAGCAATTGGTAGTGTAAAGTTTAATGCTCTGTCTCCGGTCTAAGCTGTCTGTAGATCACTTGCCTTTTGCGGCGCAGAGCTTTACAATTGCACAAGATGTGCTGGGCTGATTCCTCCCCCTCGCCGCAGAGTCTGCATGCCAGTTCCCCCTCGAACCGCCCCATTTTATGCAGGTATTTCTTGACAGCCATGTGTCCCGTCAAGAGTCCTGTTATGTTCCTAAGCTGTCCTCTGCTAAGATTTAGCAGCTCCACAGCTCTCTGTGGACTGGGTTGTCCAATTAATGACTTCCCGTGTTTGAGCCTTGGACTATCTGCCCTTGTTCTGGTTGTTTTCTAATTACTTTATTTCCATATCCCAAGGATTATATATACCCAAGAGGAAGTCATCAGCCCATGGCTTAAAAATTGTTGTTTTCACAAAATCTTCCCACCAGAAACTACTTCATTGTTGCCTCAATGGTATATGTTGATAATATATTTTCTATGATTCACTACTGTCATCAAAATATAAAATCCATTACACAATTTTCCTGTGGTTAATCTTTTGTATATGCATTCTAAGTTATACATAGCTACCACAATTTCAACAGTGTTAGTGATAGTGACATTTGCCTCGCATATAAATATAAAAGTCTGTTAAGATATAAGCTGTTTAAAAAATATTCAGTGTGTGGAAGAAACAAATTATATTATATTAATATCGTTTTGGCCTGACAGTGGCATCTCTTCGTTATCTAGATCAAACAGACTAAGAAACTTTCTATTAGGTTGTCATAAAGTAATCCAGGATATGAAATAAATTACTAGAACCTACAACTGTTAGTGGATAGACGTCCAAGGAAAATTAGGAGCTTGCTTGTGATATACAGACTCTGGTATCTATTTGTAATAATTGAAATAACTTAAAAAGAAAAAATATATTAAAAAATGTTTTCGATAAAAGTTGTTGGACTATCTTTTCAACATACTTGTGTGGGCTTGAAATTTGTCGACGGCTTAATTTGTCATCTTGGTAACAAACAACTTTTTTAATAGACACCTATATATTGCTTCTTTTGTGGAATCTACGATTTATTTTTTATACGGGGTTATCAAATTTTAGGAGAGTTGGATAATAAAGTGTGGACGCAGCAAGTGCTTGTGGTGGCGAACTTTCGTCAAAATGTTTTTAATGGCAAATATGTATTGTTTTTAAAGAAAGACATTTGGTTGGCAGTATAACCTATATAATACTAACAGTATAGCATATTTCATTAAAATAGCTTTGCATTTCAAAAAGTATAAACATTTTCCAAAAATAAACTTAAAAACTTCCAGAAAAACTGATCCGATTTTCCTGGCCAACGAACCTCTTCAAGCTATTCACACACCTGCCAATATATAATTATTCACAAACATTTAGGACCAACTATAAAAAAAATTATGAAAATTTGCAAAAATTTCTTTTACAAAAATTTACCATTTTCTGTTTACAGAAATTGCCTTTGGTAATGTTACACTAAATTATATTTTTAACAAAAATTCGACAACTTATTTTTTACAATAACTTCCTAAACATTTATTATTAATTACTTATTATCACAAAAATCTTACAAAAAATGTTTTCTACGGAAACACTAAAAACATATCTGCGAAAACTTTTCATGTCCAGCCACTATTTGAGAGTGCCTGTATACAGCAGCTCGATTTCTTCCACAAGTAGTAATACAAACAAAAAGCTCTCTGAAAGCGTCATTTCCATGTGGCCCCACTATATATTGGTAAAAAGGTCGTATTACAATTTGTGATATGTGTTTGTGATATGTGCCAAAAACGTGAAAAGTTCAAAACAATTGAAATAACTCAAAAAGGATGAATGATATCATTTTTTTCCTCACAAACATGCATTATAATTCGATGGAAAATGCAAAAATGCAATAACATAAGGGGTGTTCTATTAAAAAAGAAAGTGTGTATGACCAGTGACTTATGGGCCACCTGTCATTGTTAAAATAGGTTTATAAGATGCAGCTCAATACACCCTATAATAAATGTATATAACGTTTTCTCATATCTTGTGTAATAACAGATATATTGAACTTTATCATAGAAATTCGTCATTATGTATATGTGTAAACAGATAAAAACTGAAACTGACCCCGTATATGGGTTTTAGGGGTTCTAGTTTGCGCTCATTTGAGAAATCTTTTTTAAATTATTAAGTTTCTGTCTTCTAGATAACCAATTTTTTTACGAAAATTTGCTAAAATATGGACTATTAAACCATAAACTCTATAGCTGAAACTATTGCCAAAGCATCAGAAAGAGGGTCTATTTGAAATGGATTTTCCGAAAATATTTTAGTAAAATGAAGGACTATGATGGTTGAAGCGGAAACTTAAGGCTTTGTAAAACACACTTATTATGACATTTCTTCTGCATAATCCATATTTGTTTCAGATTATTTTTGTAAATATTGCAAGTTTTGACGTTTCAAATGTCAACTTTGACATTTTAAGAAGAATACTTATAAAATTTTCAAAATATTTTTTCTGCTACTTCTTAACCCTTTTGCGTCAAGAAAACTTAACCATTGTATGTTATATTCAATTGGTTTTGTCGGCCACACAAAGTATTTTGTTCTTGTGCTTTCCTCTGATCACCAGTGGCACCTTATGGTCTTAATAAAGTTTTGATTATATATATATATATATATATATATATATATATATATATATATATATATATATATATATATATATATATATATATATATATAGGCACATAAAATTAAACATTTTTGTGAAAATATGGGCTGTTTGAGAAGAATAGTAGTTTAGTAGGCATTCTAGGGTGGTGGAGTGTAATGGTAATTGAAGGCAATGGTTGAAGCATTAGGATGGGAGAAGTAGTAAAGCAAAAAGTATCCATGATTTGGCATGTTAAAATTTGAAGTTCTCTGAATTTGGTGTAGAAGTGTTAAATCAATTTGGATGTAACCTTATAAATTATGTAGTGATACAGCACAAGTGTAAGACTTCTTATATTAGCATACTATATAATTTTTGTCAGCATATATATATATATATATATATATATATATATATATATATATATATATATATATATATATATATATGCTGATTCGCAATGCAATGGACACAGAATGTGTGCGTGTACAGGACCCCAAAACATGCCGATTTTTTGTTTAAAATTTTTCTCTGACACCCATGGTTAGTGAGATATTGACCTCAGAAGATTCTTTAATAATTACAAGAAACATTTGTATTGCAGCAGTGCCCTAACATAGAATAACCAAATTTGGTAGATGATTTTCTTTTATCAACATCGTTATTTCACAAAAATTTGAAGTAGATATAAACTCAATAAGGGGTGAATTAGCGGTGGGTCACCCTTTTAATGATTTGATTTTTTTAAACCCTAACCTAATTAAAAGTTAAATTTTATCAAGTTTATAGCAAATTACATATTCTATCTATTTCTCCTCTTGTTAATTTTTCGACCACCCGTTTTTGAGAAAATTGAGATTTTTAGAGTTGAGATCAAAACAAAATTATGTTCCTTGAAGATTTTATTAAACATTAAAGTCTCAGAGGGGATGCCTCGGGCGCTCTTCAAGTCATCTGTTGTTAGGTTACAGTCGTTTACATGCTTATGGTATTAGGGTTTTGCGAGGGTAATTGCCACAGAAGTGTAGAGGTATATCAAACAAGATTTCCTAATGATCATATACCACATCGTCAAACGTTTGCCAGTGTTGAACGTAGAGCTCGGGAAACGGGTTCCTTTTTCATAAAAAATGCTGGAGGGCGCGTTCAGGCAGTGAACACACGAACTGAGGAGCGTCTTCTAGACAGTATTTGTATATTATGGCATATTGTTTTGGGTTATTTTCAACCGTTCTCCAACTACAGGGAGTTAAATGTAAAAAAGTGGTCTACTTCAGATGTTTGTATCCAGCGACATGGTTGAGATATTAACATCGGGTTTTGTCATAATAATTGTTTTTTAATGTAGATTGCGTTTATGCAGGTTAATAATGACAATTTATTTTTTAATATACAGGGTACTTATCTTTTGCTAAATTTAAAAATACGTTTTTTAAAATGCAACCCTGTATATATTTTGACTGGTCAATGCAGAATATCATAAGCTTTCTTATGATACTATATGTGGATAAGTTAAATTAAATACGAAAGGAGTTACAGCTGTTCAAAATTTTTATTTTTATTGGAATGTAGCTAATACCATCACATATTATTACCGAAATCACGGTAGCCCTGGAGAGAAGTTCAAACTTAGACAGAATAAAATAGATCTTTGACACATTGTGCCGTTGACATTTTGCAAATAATACTTTTGCTAGGTAATTTTTATATTATTTTGATATTTATCGTTGTTTGTTCTTTATTCTTTGTTTATTGTTCGTTGTTTATTATTCTCTGTTTATTCACTAAACATTACGTCATCATTACACATTATTCCCGAAACCACGGTAGCCCTGGAGAGAAGCTGAAACCTAGACAACAGAAGAAAAGAGATATTTGACACATCTTGTCATTGACGTTTGGCAAATAATAGTTTATCGTCGTTTGTTTATTATTCGTTTTTTATTGTTCGTTCTTTATTATCCTCTTTATTTACTTACTAACGTTACGTTCTAAAATGAATTTTACTGTTGAACAGTTAGTAAACATAGTCTACAGTCTGGGAGAGGCTGATAGAAACTGTCAACTGGCATCCAGAATTTACAGGAAAAAATATTTTTTAGCCCGACATCCAAAATCAGAGGCGTTTGTGAACTTACGAACACACCTTGAGGAAAATTGTAGCCCAAAATACAAAGCAAAATATTATGAAAACCCTGCTAGAACGAATGGAGGTGCAGAATTCCAGGTTTTGTTAGAGATTGAAGAGAATTCGCAGATAAGTACAAAATAAATTGAATGTATTCAGGGATAAGCAGATCCTCAGTTAATGGCAAAATTTAAAAAACACAAATCTCATCCCTATCATTTATGTCTTCATCAGTCACTTACTAGCCAAGATAAAGAATACAATCAATTTTTGTAATATATAGAATATAGAACGAATGAAGGTGCAGAATTCCAGGTTTTGTTAGCGATTGAAGAGAATTCGCAGATAAGTACAAGATAAATTGAATGTATTCAGGGTATAAGCAGATCCTCAGTTAATAGGAAAATAAAAAAAACACAAATCTCATCCCTCTCATTTATGTCTTCATCAATCACTTACTGGCCAAGATAAAGAATACAATCAATTTTTGTAATATTTTTTCCAACATGATTGAAGAAATTCCAAACTTTTAGTGAATTTTCTTAAAAAAAATTCACTAATGAGGAGATCCCGACTTTCGAATTTTGAAAAAATTTCTTCAAATGAGCGCTAATTAGGACCCCTGGAACCCAAATCCGAGGTCGGTTTCAGACTTTATATGTTTATATATATATATATATATATATATATATATATATATATATATATATATTTATATATTTATGTGTCACACCTATAACTAAAAAATAAAGGACCGATTTTGATAAAACTTGGTGAATACCTTCCTTTCACAAGTGGCTTGGATAAGTTCGTTAGCCAGGAAAATCCGCCGAGGTTTTCCCGGAAAATTTTGTGTTTTCTTTCGAAAAAAATCGAAAAAAAATTATTTCTCCGGAATTAACAAAGTAAGGGCAACCAAATTTCACAGGCGGGTTTATATCATTATGAGTAAAATACCTACGAAAATTTAGCTCTGTAGGTTAAAGGACAAAAAAGTTACAGGCATTTAAAGAACAATAAATTTGGGTTTTCCTCAAAACGTCAAAATCGCGTCAAATTTGGTGAGTACCTTCCTTTCGCAAGTGGCTTGAATAAGTTCGTTAGCCAGGAAAATCCGCCGAGGTTTTCCCGGAAAATTTTGTTTTCTTTCGAAAAAAATTATATCTCCAAAATTAACTAAGTAAGGGCAACCAAATTTCATACGCGGGTTTATATCATTATAGGCAAGTTACCTACCAAAATTTAGCTCCGTAGATTAAAGGACAAAAAAGTTACAGGCATTCAAAGAAAAATACATTTGGCATTTCCTCAAAACGTCAAAATCGCGATTTTAAACGTCAAAATTGGTAATATTTAGGCAATGAACCTGACACTAATATGAGCTATGGAAGGAAAATGTCTCAAGAATAATGTTTTACAAAGCCTGAAGTCTTAGTTTCAATCGTCATTGTCCTTCATTTTACTAAAATATTCCCAGAAAATTCATTTCAAATAGACCCTTTCTCTGATGTTTTGCCTGTCGGTTTAGTTAAGTTGATGCTTTCGCTGTAGGTTTAGTGAAGTTTATGGTTTAACGGTCTATAATTTTTAGCTAATTTTCGTAGAACAAATTCGTTACTGCATTTTAGCATACTTTATCGAAATATGATGCATGTTTGTAAGAAAAAATTTGGACACAGTAAGTGCGTTTTGGTAGCAAATTTTCATTAAGTCCTCCAAATTTCAATAACTCATTTGCTATTAACGTAAGTTTTGTTGGTTAGGAAACCAACATTTAACTGTATTTTCGGAAATTTTTTGTATGAACGCAGCAAGGGCGTTTTGGTTGCGAATTTTCATTAAATGTTTCAAATTTCAATAACTCAATTTGCTATTAACCTTAGGTACATTGGCTAGGAGACCAGTTTTCTCAGAAACATTTAAAGTTTATTTTCCGAAAAGTTTTGTACATTTTCAAATAATTATTTTGATAAAATATGATACACTGTTCCTACTATATAGGTTATACCGGTAACCAAATTGATGCCTGCTCGCATTAGAGCGATATATTTGTAATTAAAAACATTTTTATGAAAATTCACTTCCGTAACGCACTTGCTGCGTCCAGAGTTTTTATAGTATTGTTCTGGTTAGTGATGAAGCAACTTTTAATAATATCAGTATAGTTAGCGAACATAATACACATTATTACACTCGAAAAAATCGACTTTGGGCACATCAAGCGCATTTTCAGTATTAACAGTCCTTAAATGTATGGGGAGGAATTATAGGCGATAAAGTTATCGAGCCATTCTTTTTTGAAGATCGACTTAATGAGAAACGCTATGGCAGATTTCTAGAGGATTATTTACCCAATTTAATGGACGATGTCGATCATGAAACACCTCAAGGAGGTCACATTCGATGGCCAGTAAGATCGCCCGATTTAGCCCCATTAGACTTTTTTCTGTGGGGATAGTATATCAAGAGTTCCCAACAACTGTGGAAGGCGTATATAAACAGATTTTAGAAGTATTACCCCGCCGATGTTGAACAGAATCAAAGAAAACTTTGAAACTTCAAGTTTGCATTCAGGAAGGCGGAGTTTTATAAATTTTAATAAAATTTTGCATCTAATGTTTGATTTCATAATGCTTTCATCCATTCAAATAAAATAAGAATTGTAGTATGCACAAATAAAAATTGTGAACAGCTATACCTCCTTTCGTATTCTATTTAACTTATCCAAATATGGTATCATAAGAAAGATAATGAAATTCTGCATTCACCAAATTGAAAATATATAGGGTGCTGCATTTGAAAAAAAAAAGGATTTTTTAATTTCGCAAAAGGTAAATACCCTGTATGTAAAAAATAAATTGTAATTATTAACATGCATAAACGCAATCTACATTAAAAAAACATTTATGATGACAAAACCCGATCTTAATATTTCACACATGTCGATGAATATAAACGTCTGAAGTAGACCAATTTTTTTTTTACATTTAACTCCCTGTAGTTGGAGAACGGTTGAAAATAACTCAAAACAATATGGCATCAGCTTAATCAGCATCGACGTGGGTTTCCAAAAATCCCATAATATATAGGGTGTTCCATAAAAAATAAAAAAAATAAAAGTGTATATTAGCACCCTGTATAAATGGAAATAATTTGAAAATGTGCACTTGTGGAACATTGAGAAAACTGCATTTTAAAATATAGCCTCAGTGAGGAGCTATCTTCTTCACGCCGATGGGAGAGCCTGTATATATATATATATATATATATATATATATATATATATATATATATATATATATATATATATATATATATATATATATTATATGTACATATTAAGCATAATCCTTCATGATAATATATATATATATATATATATATATATATATATATATATATATATATATATATATATATATATATATATAGGTAATCAATATTATATGCATTACAATACATACATATTATTGATAATTTGTCACTATAAAGCATCAGGATCTATGTACTTTGAAACATAACCCTTACACTGATTAAAAAATTAATATTTATACGTTTACTCATTTTATTCTTCATTTGTATTAATTATAAATATATTAACTTATTATTTATTTGATTTCATTTTTTCAACTCATTAAATTTAACAAGTGATTCTGGAATAAGAAGTAGCAACGCCCAATTATGCGTTAAGTCTTAGAGCATCAATCTTCAAGATTACAATTATGTATACTTAATTGGGGCAAGGGCACCCCCTAATGTACTAATTTCAGAGTAAATCAATTGCAAAAATGTTACAATACTTATTAATTTTTTGTAGGTGAACTATTCTCTTCCATTATCATTGAAGCCTTTGCTTTAGTAATTTAAATAATCGATTAATTTGAATGGCATACTTGGTTCTCAAATACTTTTCGGAATCATCATCGTGGTGTATGTGCCAAGAGCATAGTCAGATAACAACTACATAGAATTAATACATTTGCTGTGGGTTTGTGCCTCAGTTGTTCCCACAGATCGTTTGGCACGTCCACATGGACAACTTGGCCATGCGCATTACTTTTGCCATCTGTACATTCCAGTTGAGCATCTTATCTAGAGTAACCTCCAGATATTTCGCCTGTTCCACAAATGGAAGTGTCTCACACATTAGAGTAGGTGGTTTTAATTTACGCAACCTTCTTCTTCTGGTGAATGGGGGGACAATGATGGTTTTGTCGGTGTTCGCAGACATCTGCGTCCTCTGGCTCCAATCATTCACTATGTTTAGTGAGTATTTGAAAGTTCTTTAGATTTATCCATATAATCAATATGACAAGTTCATCCAAGTACGCCTGGACCTCAACTTCCCACAGTTCTAGAATAGCCGGAAGATCATCCATGAAGAAGAACCAAAGAATGAAGGATAATACTCCTCGTGGGCACCTCCTCACAGACTTGAAGCTGTTCACCTCTCCCGGCAGAGAGGTGGTAATGGTCCTGCTATATAGTAGTGATGGGAATTGCCATTACCTTTTTACTCGTATGTAATCGCTACCTTTGGATCAACTATTCATTACATTGTATTCGTTACAAAGTAATCATTAAGGATTCATACGTTCCATAGACTCGATACCAATATTAAGTATATAATTTGTATGCTACACATTACCGTATACCGATCTGTTAAGCTCCGCCCCTTCCATGAACATTGACTAATTGGCATAGCTACTGTACACATTTCTTATTTACCACAAACTAACGATAAAATATTCCTACGATGCAGTGGCTCCTATCATTAGTCAATAATTAAATACAATATGCTAACAATGAATATTTCCTTTACTACACCAATAAATGTAATGTGGCAAGTTCCATTCTTTTTGTATACAGAATTTAATCTTTTATTTACCCCTCCGTGGGTCCGCTTTCGGATGCCCCCCTGAACAATATCTATTTAACAGATTTTACTAATAAACTACATGAATAGTCAAAAATTGTGATCCTTTTTCAGTTTTCCTTAATAGTAATATTTCTTATAAAAAACCACGCCCCTAATTAAATTAAAAAAATAAAAAATAAAAAAATATTAAGTAACATGTATTCTTTAAATTTCAGATGATGCACCACTTATAGCCCAGTTTGCAGCTAATACTGCCAGTGATTTTGTTATGGCGGCTTCATTAGTGTCTCCGTATGTATTGCTGTTTTTTTTTCCATTCTTTTTTGTTTAATGCAGAAATGATTTAACAGTTACAATAGTACTACAGTGTATTACAAGAAAGTTGTAATGTAGTCACTATTAAAATGTTAATTGTTTAAGTCACATCTAGGTACATTTGCACGCCATAAGTTTTTCTTTTTAGCAGAACTTTTAAAAGCGATACAACTTTTATTAGGTAATTTTTTTAAAATTTTTAGTTTAATCCGCATATACACTGTTACAACAACCATGCCCTTAGTTGTACTTATTACGATCTATTCAAGACAAATTTTCAGATTCATTAATTTGTGGTATATTCAGATTAACTATTATACAGTAATAAAGAACCGTTGTAAGGACTTTATTATACAATGTGTCTTAAAAATGTCTGCCACAATTTCTTGGACGTATAGTACACCAAAAAATAAGTGTAGCTTACTCTATAAAATGCACCCTTAAGGGAGCTAGAGCCCCTAGAAGAAGACACTCAAAAATGGTGTTTTGGAATTTTCTTCAAAACTACTGCAGGTACCTTAATGAAATTTGACATAGGGGCGTGGTTTTTTATAAGAAATATTACTAATTTGTTGAATCTTCATATTTCATTCAGAGGCATAACTTACAAGGGGGCTGGAACAGTTCAATTTCCTTATCTTTTTTTTTGCGTGATTTTATTTCATACATTTATCGAAAATCTCAGCTTTATTTACATGAAAAGGTATTCTTGTTAAAATGTTTTAACGTTGACCATTTTCGAGTAATTTGCAGTTGAATGTTGACGTGTTTTTCAAGCTTTTGAAATCACAATGCCTTTGAAAATCTTTTAAGTAGGTCATAATACTATTTCTGTTATTTATTTATTTATTTAAAAAAAGTCTGGACGCAGCAAATGCGTTATGGTAGTGAATTTTCATAGAAATGATATAACACAATATCACTCAAATTGTTTGAATGATTGAAACGAATATTTACAACTTAAAAGAACATAGACAGACGTGGTTGTGTACCAATTTTCAAGTCGTTTGATCAAAGGAAAATAAAGTTATTCGAAATTAATAATAAAATAATCCTCGACATCACTTCAGATTCTGTAATGCAATATCTACAATGTTGGACAAAGACAGATGACGTTATATGTATTGCTATGCTATTTAAATAGATCGTAGATAGAAATCTCAAAAATGTAGGTTGTCGCAGATTATCAGCCTGGACAACGTTGTGAGAGATATGACAGGCACGCCATCTCGGTGCAGGACCAGGTAGTATGTTGTCACAGCTCAAGTTTACAAAACATTTTATAGATAGAGCTGTACAGTCAACTAAGAATTGTATAATCTCAGCTTTGGACCATTTATTTTCTAATACCAGGACAAAGTTTCAAACGCCGTTAATTTTAGCATGCGAATGTATACTATAAATGAAAAATTTCAGGACGCAGCAAGTGCGGTATTGTAGTGAATTTGCATAAGAATTGTACACTATTAGTAAAATATATTATTAAAACTAATTCTTTAAATTTAAATGGATTTTGGAGATCGGTTTTAGAGTCCCAGTTAGCGATTATTTGAAAAAAATTATATTTTATATGGAGCTAGAAATATAAAATTTGGTCTTAGATATAATATGTAAGTACTGAAAGTGCCCTTACAAAAATTGTGTTACAAATTTGATTAAAGTTACAAAAGTTTTTCAGAAAAAAATAATTATTTACAAAGGGAATGTACCTGTCAAATTAAAAACATGGCAGGTATTTTTCCTTATTAATTACTTGGATGGTTTTGTTTTAGTCAACCGATTCAGTTTTTGCAAACAATAAACAACAAAAGTCTGGACGCAGCAAGTGCGTTATGGTAATGAATTTTCATAAAAATATTTTAATAGCAAATATGTGTGTTTTTATAGTAAATTTTTATTAGGAAAATTCACTAATAGAGAGGTATCAATGGTGAGACTTTCGGAAAATTTCTTTAAATGAACGCGAATTAGGGCCTCTGGAACCCATTTCCATGGTCAGCTAAAATGTTTATATATATATATATATATATATATATATATATATATATATATATATATATATATATATATATATATATATATATATATATATATATCTCTGTGTGTGTGTGTGTATGTATCCAACCGATAACTCAAAAAATACTTCACTGATTTGGCCCAAATTTGGGAATTAGCCTTATTTTGCTAATAGCTTGGATGAGTTCGTTGATCAAATCTCAACGGCCAATTTTTCTTAATAAAAAATTAAAAATTATTTTTTCAAACGCAATATCTATCAAATTGTCTAAATGATTGAAACGAATATTTACAACTTAAGAGAACATAGACAGACGTGGTTGTGTACCAATTTTCAAGTCATTTGATCAAAGGAAAATAAAGTTATTCGAAATTAATAATAAAATAATCCTCGACATCACCTGAGATTCTGTAATGCAATATCTACAATGTTGGACAAATACAGATGACGTTATCTGTACTGCTATACTATTTAAATAAATGGTAGATGAAAATCTAAACAATGGAAGTTGGCGGAAGTTGTCAGCCGGGAGAACGTTCTGAGAGATACGACAGGGACGCAACCTCGGTGTAGGACCAAGTAGTATGATAGCTCTAGTTTACACAAAATTTTATAGATAGAGCTGTGTACAATAAAGTACAATCAACTAACAATAATTGTGTAAACTGTCAGCCTTGAACCAGTTCCTTGGTAATAACGGGACAAAGTTTGCATCTAAAAGCGATAAATTTTAGAATGCGAATGTATACTATAAATAACAAATTTCGGGACGCAGCAAGTGCGTTATAGTAGTGAATTTTCATAAGAATTGCACACTATTAGTGAGATATATTATTAAAACTAATTATTTAAATTTAAACGGACCTTGGTGATCGGTTTTAGAGTCTCAGTTAGCAATGATTTGAAAAAAATTCTAATTTATATGGAGCTAAAAAATTAAAATTTGGTCTTAGATATAATCTGTAAGTACTGCAAGTGCCTTTAGAAAAATTGTGTTACAAATTTCATTAAGGTTACAAAAGTTTTTCAAAAAAATAATTATTTACAAAGGGAATGTATCTGTCAAATTATACATATGGCAGGTATTTTTCCTTATTAATTGCATGTATCGTTTTGTTTTAGTCAACCCATCCAGTTTTTGCAAACAATTAGCAGCGAAAAAAAATTCGGGACGCAGCAAGTGGGTTATAGTAGTGAATTTCCATAAGAATTGTACACTGTTAGTAAGATATACTATTAAAACTAATTATTTAAATTTAAATGGACCTTTGAGATCGGTTTTAGAGTCCTAGTTAGCGATTATTTGAAAAAAATTATGTTTTATATGGAGCTACTAAATTAAAATTTGGTCTTAGATATAATATGTAAATACTGCAAGTGTCTTTAAAAAATTGTGTTACAAATTTCATTAAAGTCACAAAAGTTTTTCAGAAAAAAAATTTATTATTTACAAGGCGAATGTACCTGTCAAATTATAAATATGGCAGGTATTTTTCGTTATTAAATGTTTGCATGGTTTTGTTTTAGTAACCCATCCAGTTTTTGCAAACAATAAACAACAAAAAAGGTTTTTTAAAACAAATTTGTAGTTATCCGCGAAGCTCATTATTTAATTTTTTTTATTATTTATTCCATGCGCGTTTACATAGGTGTTACAATGGTAGAAGATTGAAGATGCTGGCTTAATGGGAAATTTATTGAGCTATCGGATTTGAAATATTTTTATGAAAATTTTCTACCATAACATAAAAAACCTTTGTTGTTGTTTATTGTTTGCAAAAACTGGATGGGTTGACTAAAACAAAACCATCCAAGCAATTAATAAGGAAAAATACCTGCTATATTTATAATTGGACAGGTACATTCCCTTTGTAAATAATTATTTTCTTTCTGAAAAACGTTTGTAACTTTAATGAAATTTGTAACACAATTTTTTAAAGGCACTTGCAGTACTTACATATTATATCTAAGACCAAATTTTAATTTTTTAGCTCCATATAAAATAAAATTTTTTTCAAATAATCGCTTACTGGGACCCTAAAACCGATCTCCAAGGTCCATTTAAATTTAAAGAATTAGTTTCAATAGTATATCTTACTAACAGTGTAGAATTCTTATGAAAATTCACTACTATAACACACTTTCTGCGTCCTGAATTTTTTTTGTTTCCCGATATCTCAAAAAATAATGGGCTGATTTTGATGAAATTTGGTAGGTACCTTTTCTTTGCAAATGGATAAGTTCGTTAGCCAGGAAAATCGGCCCAGGTTTTCCCGGAAAATTTTGTTTTCTTCCAGAAAAAAATCATATCAAATTAAGGGCAAAGAACCTGAAGCTAATACGGGCTATGTAGAGAAAATGTTGCAAGATATGTGTTTTGCAAGTCCTTAATTTTATGTAGAGAAAATGTTGCAAGATATGTGTTTTGCAAGTCCTTAATTTTCAGCTTCAACCGTCATTGTCCTTCATTTTACTAAAAAATTTCCAGAAAAATCATTTCAAAGAGACCCTTTCTCTGATGCTTTAGCAGTAGTTTTAGTTATAGAGGTTATGATTTAATATATATATATATATATATATATATATATATATATATATATATATATATATATATATATATATATATATATATATATTATATAGTTTTACATATAATTTTTAGCAAATTTTTGTACAAGAAATTTGCTATTGAGGAGACCGCGACTTTTGAATTTTAAAAATATGTTTTCAATTGAGCGTGAACTAGGTCCCCTAGGACCCATATCCGGGGTTCATTTCAGTTTTTACCAGTTTACATATATACAGGGTGATGCATTTCTACGGCAAAGCTCAATATTACTGTTATTCTACAGGATCCGAGAAACCATTATACACGTTAATGATAGGGTCTCTTGAGCTGCATCTTAAAAAATTATTTCTGCAATCACAGGTTGGCCTATAAGTTGTTGGTGATACAATTCTTTTTTTTTTTTTTTTTTTTTTTTTTTTTTTTTTTTTTTTTTTTTTTTTCTTTTTTTTTAATCGAACACGCCTTATTGCATTTTTGCATTTTCCATCGAAATATAATGCATGTTTGTAAGAAAAGAAATTCGGGACACAGCAAGTGCTTTCTGGTAGTGAATTTTCATTAAATGTTTCAAATTTGAATAGATGCAATTTGAGCAGCTTCTTATAAAAATTATTTCGACAATCACAGGTGGCCCATAAGTCGTTGGCGACACAAATTTTCTTTTTAAATCGAACACCCCGTATATCATTGCATTTTTGTATTTTCCATCGAATTGTAATGCATGCTTGTTTTCGAGTTGTTTCAATTGTTTTGCAACTTTTCACATTTGTGGCACATCAAAAATTATGATATGGCGTTTTTACCAACAAAAATTGGAGTCTAATGCAAGTGACACATTCAGAGAGGTTTTGGTTTATGTTATTTCATGAAAAAATCGAGATGCCATGCACTGGGCGCTTTCAAATAGTGACTGAATAAAAAAATCAAACTGTTGTAGAACAGTCTGTCTTTTGTGTTTCAGAAGTGGAGGGTATAATAAAAAATGTTGAATAAGTTATTTTAAAAAAATTTGTTCGTATTTTTGTAAAAATTGTAACTTTTTTGGGTGTTTTGTTGAAAAGGTTGTTTGATGAAATATGGTACATTGTTTCTACTATATAGGTTATATTGGTTATATTCATTAAGAAAACAGATATTTGATATTAAAAACATTTTTCTGAAAATTCTCTACCATAACGCACTTGCTGCGCCCAGAGTTTTTTTTATCTGAAATGTAATTCAAATGTTATAAGATATTTTGTGTATTTTAAAAGCTATGTTCATAGTTGCATGGTTTTAATATGGTACAATAATACTGAACTGAGTCAGCAGTGATTTACTACTACTGTTTTTAGCGAATTTTTCCTAAAACGAAAAATTCACTAATGGGGAGATCTGAGTTTATATATATATATATATATATATATATATATATATATATATATATATATATATATATATATATATATATATATATATATATATATATATATATATATAGTACAGATAATTCAAAAAATAATGTGCCGATTTTGATGAAATTTGGTACATACATCCCCAGCACAAGAACAAAATATTTTGTGTGATTAACAAAACCAATTGAATATAACATACAACGGTTAAGTTTTCTTGACGCAAAAGGGCCAAAAAGTATCAAAAAAATATTTTGAAAATTTTATAATTTTACTTAAAACGTCAGAGTCGCGATTTGGATCGTCAAAATTTGCAATTTTCAGACAACTAATTTGAAACAAATAAGGATTATGTAGAAGAAATGTCGTAATAAGTGTGTTTTACAAAGCCCTAAGTTTCAGCTTCAATCATCATTGTCCTTCATTTTACTAAAATATTTTCGGAAAATCCATTTCAAATAGCAAATTTTCGTATAAAAATTTGTTATTGAGAAAACCGCGATTTCTTCAAATGAGCGCGAACTGGAATCCCCAAAATCCATATACGGGGTCAGTTTCAGTTTTTGTCTGTTCACACATATACAGGGTGACGCATTTCTACGGTAAAGCTCAATATATCCGTTATTATACAAGATATGAGGAAAAATTTATACGTTAATTATAGGGTCTCGAGCTGCATCTTATAAACCTATTTTGACAATAATAGGGTGGCCCATAAGTCGTTGGTGATATACACTTTTCTTTTTTTTTTTAATAGAACATCCTTTATGTTATTGCATTTTTACATTTTTCATCGAATTATAATGCTTGTTTGTAAGGGGAAAAAATTGATATCGTTCGTCGTTTTTGAGTTATTTCAATTGTTTTTCAACTTTTCACGTTTTTGGTATATATCACAAACACATATCACAAATTGTGATAGGGCGCTTTTACCAATAGATAGCGGAACCCCAAGGAAATGACATATTTAGAGATCTTTCTGTTTGTATTACTTGTTGAAAAAATCGAGCTGCGATATACTGGTACTCTCAAATAGTGGCTGAATTTGAAATGTTTTTGCAGAAGAATAGAAGTTAATAAAAACAATTTCTTTTTAACTCGAGTCACAGAAGAGGAAATATATCATGTCATTATGGGACCAAAGAATACGACAGAAGAAGGATGGGATGAAATTCCTATGGTAATTCTAAAGAAAAGTTCAGATGTATTGTCGGCTCCATTATCCCATCTAATTAAAAAAACTTTTGAGACAGGTATATTTCCAGACAACCTTAAAATAAGCAAGATATGTACCCTATACAAAAAAGGTAATGCCACAGGCAACACAGAAGGTCTTAAAAACGACAGACATAGCAATTTTACCAAATATATCAAAGATTTATGGGAAGGTATTACAAACACGAATTATGAAGTTTTTTGAACAAAACAATCTCCTTACGAAATATCAGTACGGCTTTAGAAGAGGAAAAAATACAATAAAATCAGCCTACAAAATAATATCCGCAGTGTATGATGCTTTTAATGATGCTCATGTGGTATACGGACTTTTCCTCGATTTAAATAGGGCATTTGATTCCAAAAGGCATGATATACTGTTAGCAAAAATAGAAAAATATGGTATAAAAGGTATTTCTCTGAAGCTTTTAGAATCTTATTTACATAACAGAAAACAGAACTTAGTTGAGTATCGTGATGATGACAAGAAAATAAGTTCCACATATGCAATCATAAATAAAGGAGTTCCCCAAGGTTCAATTTTGGGACCTTCCATGTATATAATTTACACAAACTACCTGCCAAACTGGATAGATAAACATGTATGCCGATAATACCGCAATTGTTTTTTCAGACCATAACATCCCCAGACTTAAGACTGACATACAAATTTTGTCTAAAATACAATATTGGTTCACGGTGAATAACCTCACATGAATCTTCATAAAACAACGGTCATTGCACTCAACACCAAAGTAAAGGAAGAAGAAAAAAAGAATATTGAACTGAAACATCAAAATCAGTTCCATTGGTCTACTCAACAAAGTTTCTTGGGTTAAAACTAGACGCGAAATTAGACTGGAAGAACCATATAGACGAATTGGCCAAGAAAATTTCAAAAAGCGTGTACCTTTTAAGAACGCTCTCTAAAGCTACAGTGATTACAGCTTACAATGCATTAATTGGGTCTATATTGAGATATGGGATATAATACTGTGGGGCGGTTCAGTAAATATGAATAAGCTGCTTTTAGCATAGACGAGAGGTCTAAGATCAATGTTTAATCTGAAACAAGATCATAGTTGTAGAAATTATTTTAAAGAAAATAATATACTTACCTGCTATGCCATTTATGTACTGGAGACTTCATTTTTTGTGAAACAAAACATGGACATATTTCTACAAATATACAAGATCACGACTACGAGCTACATGGAAAACAGAATTTAAACCTGCCCAGAGCAAGAATCACTTGACTACAGAAAAATGCAAACTTTGATTTGATAAAAACTACAACAAGATTCCAAAAAGACTTTGAGATGAAACAAACAAGGATTTTAATACAAACCTAAAAAAATATATTTGAAGAGAATCCTATATATACCATGGAAGAATTTTTCAATATGAACTCTCAGTTTTGGATTTACTTCTTTACTAGAAATGTGTTGTATAAAATAGAGATGTATTATATACAGAATTTGTTTTGATGTATATATATTGTACAAATGATAAGCTCAATACTCGACGGGTAATATAGTTAGTTTGACTATATATATATATATATATATATATATATATATATATATATATATATATATATATATATATATATATATAGAGTTAATAAATGATATCTATCTATCAAACATAAGAAAACAAATACAAATACTTAAGCTATCCAATCACCAAGAGTCGAAAATTTTACAGTATGTCTCCAATATCAACACTATTACACCACTCTCACCTCGCCCTCCCCATTACATCCAATCTGTTCTTAAAATATGTGTGCTAGGAGCTGTTATTACTTCCTCGGGTAGAGCATTACACTCTGTAAAAACCCTGTTAAATAGAAATGAACTAGGAACAGTTGTTCGAAATGATTCTTTTTTTTACTCGAGCGAGTGACCACGTAAGTGGATATTTGCAGAGAGTTGGAACATATGCGAGAGATCAACTTCAATGTATCCATAAAGTGCTTTATATGTGTAGATCAAATGACCCCTGGCTCGTCTTTCAGAAAATTTAGATAAACCACAGCCTCGGCCTTTCATCGTAGTTTGGACGCACAATACCATAACACAGACGTTTGGCTTTACGCTGCACGGAAGCCAACATATCCTTGTCTCTTTCCAATACAGTACACCAGACAACTCCAGCATACTCTAGGACAGGACGAACATACATAGTGTAAAGCCTATTAAAGGTTTGAACTGAGCAACCTGTAAAAGCATTATGCATCAGGTAGAGAAGCTTATTGGCTTTAGATGTGACATGTGCTATAAGGGCAGACCATGACAAATTGGACGAGATAATGATCCCCAAATCCTTATGTTTATACACTGGATTTATAGTTTTCTCCATCATATAATAAGGGAATTTGGGATTGTTGAAACCCAAGTGCAACACATAACATTTTCCAGTGTTTAAAGGCAATAGTAAGTTAGTAGACCAATTCGCAACAACCCATATATCATCCTGAATATCACTATAGTGAGTTAAAGGATTCTGAAACTCTTTCAGACCATCAGCGTAGAGCATACGCTCCCATTTCAACAGGCGTGGTAGGTCCGAAGTATATACTACAAACAGTATAGGACCAAGCACGGATCCCTATGGTACTCCACTAAGAACAGGGCGAGACGAAGATGTAGTTTGTGCAACTCTCATGAAATAGTAGCGATCAGAAAAAAACCTTTTGATCCAGCTCAGCACAGTGCCGCGAATACCATAATGTTCTAATTTTAGTAGTAGATGATTTTTTGCAACACGATCAAATGCCTGAGAAAAATCAAAATAGAGGACATCGACTGTGTCTTTTTCATATGATCGCGTCCACCAATCCACAGGTTAATAAATTAGTGACAACTGAACGCCCAGAAAGGAGTCCGTGTTGCTATGCGGATAAAATTTGGTTACTTAATAGAAAAGGTACACGTAGATGATTCAACGCTGCTACAATTAAGAAAAAGTAATACAAAGTCACCATCGGATTGATCTGGACTAGCTGCAGTCTTGGACGCAGACGCCTCTCAATGGGTGACATCTGAATGGAACCTCTCAAGCATATGATGACAAATCGCGGTTGGTGCCCGGATTGATGTTTCCAGAGACAGAGGGGTTTTTGCTGGCCGTATAAGATGAGGTCATTCGAACAAGACACTACTTGAAGTATCTATAGTAATTCGGTCCAAGATGACAAATGCGATTTGGGTCTTAGTCTGTACCTCGAAAACTATTTGACCCAAAGCTTTCAGGAAAAAAATTTAAGTGACTCTAAGAAGAAGTATACGAAACTTATTCTCCACTTCCAAATTTTACTGCTAGATGGCGTATTTTAAAATCAAAATCGAGAAATCAGAATTTCTCCAAAAATTAATAACGAAGATAAGTCACGTAGAACGGTTTTGGACTCTCATATTAAAACTCTAAAAATTATTTATTTGATATTTTAGCCTATCTGTTAAAATAAGGGGTGTGGGGAGAGTTGACTCTTATTGCAGAAAAAGTTCGATATCTCGAACATAATGTCAACCGATTTTATGGAACCTGATCTTCTTTTAAAGCTATTTGATAGCTAAATTATAGTATGTAATAATACTACGTTTTTGTTTAAGACTGAACTGTCATTTTTTAAACTTAAGTTATGAGCAAAAATACTTTAAAAAAAATTTTTTTTCGACATCAAATTCAACCATTTTCCCCAACATCCAGTATTAATCGACCAAAAACCTCCCTACCATGAAGTACTTGCTGCCGCCAGACTTTTTCTAAATATGACAATAACTTGTTTCAGGTTTTGTAGTGGCGTGGATTTAAATTGTGGATGTCCCCAATCATGGGCCAGAAAGCAAGGGATAGGATGTGCATTACTTGATACTCCCGATGTTATTTTTGATATGGTCCGTCAATGTAGAAACCAAATAACGAAACCATTCACTGTCAGTGTTAAAACAAGAATCTTAAGTGATCTAAGGTAAGTTTAATTTCATAATGTCATTTACTATCAAGGACCCTTTTAGTGAATTTTCTTAAAAAAAATTCACTAATGAGGAGATCCCGACTTTTGAATTTTGAAAAAATTTCTTCAAATGATCGCTAATTAGGCCCCCCAGAACACATATCCGGGGTCGGTTTAAATTTTTATATGTTTATATATATATATATATATATATATATATATATATATATATATATATATACATATATATATATATATATATATATATATATATATATATATATATATATATATATATACATATATATATATATATATATATATATATATATATATATATATATATATATATATATATATATATATATATATATATATATATATATATATATATATATATGTATGTATCACACCGATAACTCAAAAAATAATGGGCCGATTTTGATTAAATTTGGTGAATAAATTCCTTTTGCAAATGGCTTGGATAAGTTCGTTAGCCAGGAAAATCGGTCCAGGTTTTCCCGGAAAATTTTGTGTTTCCTTTCGAAAAAAATTTATAACTCCGGAATTAACAAAGTAAGGGCAACCAAATTTAATATGCGGATTTATTTCATTATAGGCAAGTTACCTACCAAAATTTAGCTCCGTAGGTTAAAGGATAAAAAAGTTACAGGCATTCAAAGAAAAATAAATTTGGATTTTCCTCAAAACGTCAAAATTGCGATTTTAAACGTCAAAATTGGTGAGTACATTCCTTTCGCAAGTCGCTTGGATAGTTTTGTTAGCCAGGAAAATCCGCCGAGGTTTTGTGTTTTCTTTCGCAAAATATTTATATCTCCAAAATTAACAAAGTAAGGGCAACCAAATTTGGTAAGCTGGTTTATATCGTTATAGGTGTGCCACCTGCCAAAATTTAGCTCTGTAGGTCAAAAGACAAAAAAGTTATGGGCATTTAAAGAAAAATAAATTGGGGGTTTCCTCAAAACGTCAAAGTGACAATTGAAAACGTCAAAATTCGCAACATTTAGGCAAATAACTTGAATCTAATACGATCTATGGAAAGAAAATGTCTCAAGAAGAATGTTTTACATACACCGAACTCTTAGTTTCAACCGTCATTGTCCTTCATTTTACTAAAATATTTCCAGAAAATTTATTTCTAATAGACCCTTTCTCTGATGCTTGGCAGTAGCCTTAGCTATAGAGTTTATTGTTTAATGGTATATAATTTTTGTCGAATTTTCGTAAAAAATTAATAAAGCTCAATATATTCGTTATTATACAAGATATGAAAAAATATTGTATACATTAATTATACGGTGTTTTGAGCTACATCTTAAAAAATTATTGCGACAATCACAGGGTGGCCCATAAGTCGTTGGTGATACAAATAATATTTTTTTTGTCAAAAACGCCTTATTTTTTTGCATTTTCCATCGAAATATAATGCATGTTTGTAAGTTAAGAAATTCTGGAGGCAGCAAGTGCGTTGTGGTTGCGAATTTTGATTAAATGCTTCATATTTGAAAAGCTCAATTTGCTATTAACCTATAAGGTTGACCAGGAAACGGATTTTTTCAGTAACACTTTTGGTTTACTTTTGGAAATTTCTGTACGTTTTCAAACAATCAAGTTATTTTGATGAAACATGGCACATTGTTTTTACTATATATGTTATACTGGTAATCAAATTTGATGCCTGCTTTTTCTATATAGGTTATACTGGTAACCAAAATTGATGTCTGCTTTCTTAAAAAGAAAACACACATATTTGCAATAAAAACATTTTTATGAAAATTCACTACCATAACGCACTTGCTGCGTCCCGAGATTTTTTTAGTTAATGAAAAGCTAATTTACTATAGATATCAATAAATGAGAAAATGTTGAAACTATCTGTTTTAAACAAAAGACAAAAAAGTGAATGGAAAGGTAATAAAAGAAAAAAAAGTGAAAAAATTTACAAAGATGAAAAATTGGGAAACTCTCAGTTATTTTCAAAACATTCAATAAGTTATGAATAAGAATAAAGTACTGAAAATGGGAGTATTTACACAAACATTGAAAGAAAACCAGTTGCTATAACTCTTAAAGAACATTGGTGCTCAAGAGGAACATAACAAAATTACTATTTTCCAGATAAAACATGAAACATTGTAAAAGTGTATTTCTTGTAACAAATAGTGAAAAATGAAAAGGCACTGTGGATATTAAACATATGTAGTAGTATTCAGTCAGTTTAAGTGCTCTTCTGTGGTGAATAAGCTTTTCAAAATTAATTATATGTATACATTGTACTCAAGATAACAATAAACAGCATGGGGTCTCAGTAACTGCAAAAGTTACAAAGGCGTTAATTTACAACAAAAAAATTCGTAACATAGCAAGTGCATTATGGTAGTGAATTTTAATAAGGTTAAGATATTGTTGACTTTGCTTTATACTAAAAGTAACACAAATAGTGCTGGAAATTGAATCACAACTTCCACATAGTTGTGATAATCTACTCTCCTCAGAAAGACATTCTCATGAAATGAATTTAGGATCCATGACTTGACCACAAAGAAAATATTTATACTCCTGTACCCATAAACTTCTGATACGTTATATTACTTGAGTTTTAACAAAAAAATTTCAATTTTCAGCAAACCACCCCTCATTTACCCTCTACCCCTTGAGGCGAGTTTACCCAACAACAATTCAAAGTGTTCCTTTGGCGGGTACTAACTGGATACCAAATTTAAAGATAATATATAATATTCGTTCGAAAGTTATTGCACCTACTAACAGACAGACGTACAGGCTGACAGACCTAAAATTTTTGTTCCAGAACCAAGTTTTCTGTATGTTTTGAGACTTTTTACGCGGTTTGAGCAAACAAAATTACGAAATTTGTGTCACCGATATTCCACCCCAACACATTTAACCCCTAATTTAATTTCAGCACAGAATACCACATGTTTGATGAAATTAAATGTTTTCTAATAAACAAACCCTAAAATGTTATATTACTCAAATTTTAATGAAAAAGTTTTAATTTTCGCCAAATCACCTTCCATTAATCCCCTACCTCTTGGAGCGATTTCACCCAAAAACCATTCGAATCGTTCTTTTGTCGGGTGCTAATTGTATACCAAATTTGAAGACCATATCTCGATTCGTTCTAGTTATTGTGACTACAGACATACAGACTGGCAGACAAAAAAATTTTCATTATCAAATCATGTTTTCTAAATGTTTTGACACTTTTACGGCGTTTAAGCGAACAAAAAAAATTGAAATTTTTGTTGCCGGCGCAATACTTCCACACATATTGATTGATGTGAAAATGGCATTTGCAATCATAAAAGTATACATAGCATGAAAACCATGCACTTGTGTATAGGAAACCCTAGTGTCATATGAAAGGGAATTACTTTTGTTATAAGATGGATCAACAAAATACAAGGCGTTCCATTTAACATAAGCAAGATAACCTACTAAGTGAAGATTGGAACCTGTGATGAGCACTGATATGTACACTTGTAGAACCCAAATCACTAGAACACATCTTTTTAAAGACCTGACGATCGTTTCACTAACAAGATTAGCATGATCAGAGGATGAAAAATTCTAACTGCTTACTAATAAACATCACCTTATATATTGAGTTTTAGGTAGAGACTGATACCGAGAGAAAGACTAAATTGCTGGCAAATTTTCTGTGTATTGTATCTTCATTGCCGGACGAGGTTTTTGAACTTTCTTTATCGCTTCACCTGGCTGGTTTCAGAATGTTTAACTGCTTCAAAGACAGCACGAACAGCGGACTGCAAACCAGTGGCAGAGCTCGATTTAAGGTACTTTTGTTTTTTATTGTCCTAGAAATATTAATACTCTCGTACACATCAAGCCTCGCTGGCTGTCTAATATTTTTGATGGGTTTCAGATTTTCTTTATCAATGTGATGGTTATTGTCCCAAATATGTTGTGCCACACATGACATGTCTACACTACTGTATCTCAACTAGGCCAGATGTTCACGAAATCTAGTCACAAAGATTCTCTTAGTCTGCCCTATGTATTTTAGATTACAATCTTTACAACCTGTCGCATAGATACCCGAAATTTCCCTAAATGTCGTGTGTTCCGCTAACATTTTCTTTGTTCTGTGTCTGTTAATTTATTTTTCCACTAAGCAATCCGAATATTCGTTATATTTGGCCACGTTTTTGATTTACTTTAAATCTATACTATATCTACTTTTACTTAAGGGAAATTTTATCAATCTATTTGCCAAGAAATTTATACTAGCCGTTTTTTGTGCAAACGTATAATTTGAGTCATTTGGAATGTAACATAGAGTGGTAGTTCCCTTCCTGTGGTCATCAAATTCAAGATAGTCATTATTTTTAATAACTAGTACATCTAGAAAAGGAAGTTTACTGTTAAGTTCTAATTCATGCTTCCCGAATAAAGTTTTTTGAAGATTCAGGTAGTTTTTAATTCCCATTTCAATTAGCAACGACATCTAAAAGTTCGCCTTTTTGTGACTGTAAACCGAATTTTAAACCTTTGTTTAGGAGGTCAATTTCATTTTTGTTAAACGACTGTGAAGAAAGATTTTCTACAAGGTCAATTTTCCGAGAAACTATTTTTTAAGTTGTCTAAGGTTTAATACGCACCACTTAGAGAAACTTTACACATTACAAACATTTATTAGAAAGCACAAGTAAAGGAGACAAAACGGTCTAAATTACATTGATACTTCTCGCCCATGATATAATGAGTTACAAGATATGATAATGCGCATTATGTCCCTGTCCCGCCCCTTTTATGACGTCACGTGGAGAGTGGCGTCTTGAAGTCCAACTGCACTCACTTAGAACAATGTTATTCGCAATAAAAAAATTCTATACGTCAATATAATGTGGTTGAAATTACATCCCACTTCGTTGCCTATAATGTATTTTTCAGATAATATACAACAGCATTAAACTTAATGACTTCACATCTTTTTTTATTATTATATTACATAATATATAAGGACAAGATAAGTATAATAATTAAGCGGAACCCTAATTAACATTGGGGCTACACAAACGTGAATAGTAGAGAAGACGTTCGCAGACATTTAGAGGGCGTTAACAGTCATAGACTTGTTTTCATAATCATTTCACAGTATGACAGTAGTATTTTGATCATAAAAAATACTTCCAATGCACACGAACAGTAAAATACATAATTTGTTAAGAGGTTATCAGATGAATAAGATGTGACGAAACGTCAAACTCCACTGTACGACGGTACAATATTATTTGTTGCACTGGACTCTCCACAACACGTCATGCGAGTGACAGTTAAAAAAATAGGTAGCCGCATTATCATATCTCTAGTTATTTGTATCATGCTTTTCGCCTGCTGACGTCTGTCCTTTCAACACCCGCCCCCATACTTTTGCGTGTCATATTATTTCATGAAGCATGCTTGATGACCATTAGCTCGGCAATAGAACGAAACTTCAAAATTCTAATTCTACTCTGTGGACATGCAAAACACAAATCCTACATTCAGCCATTCTCGATTGAGTTCAAATCTACTTCTGATTTACACTCAGAATGACATCCACAAACGACCGATGATTTGATGTACTCGGCACATGTAAGTCTTATGATTTTCTACCTGAATTTTCTGTGTTATAAACATGCACCATATCCCTGATGGTTTGTGTCTGTGTGTAACGCTGTGTAAATATGTTCAAAACTGGGGCACAAGGTAGAAGTGCATTCCTTAACAAAACGAAGGTACAATGCCTCTTTGTGACGGAATAAATAATCTTGCTGTACCTTTTGATAACTACTTTGTAAGCAGTAACTTCTGTAGATCATTCCACTCGGTGAAAGATGTAAGCTGCCAACTCTTCACAATCTATTTACTTATAGGATAATTATCATTACCTGTAAAATGCTGATAAGTTGGTTAATGTCACGAAGGTTGAGCGAAAATGATTATGATTCACGATCCTTAAGATAATCTGAATCTTCTGAAATATTCAATATCATACCCTCTATGACTCTCATATCGTCTTTTGTCATCACATCATCTTTCAGTATCATATTGTATTTTGTCATCACATCGTCTATTTACGTCTTTACTGTTGTGTTTGTTGCTGTTCAAATCATTACTGTCTTTTTCCTCATCTTATTTGCGTGTGCTTCCATCAACATTTAGTTCGTTTAGAAATAAACAGATCCTGTTTGACAACACTTCTTCTGTACCTTCGTAATCTATATTTAGAGGTTACATACTGATATCAGGTCTGGTATTTTTCTCTTCTTTACTTCTTCTATCTTTGCCAGATATTTTGGTGTAGATTTTGCCAGTTGAAAATCCTGAAAAGACCTAAGCGCTTTTCTCTGTTTATTTGGTTCACCTTAATTGCCAAAAAAATCTAATGAAGTGCCTCTATGGCCTTTAAGCTACCTTTAGCTATATTTCATTTGATGTCAAGGATGTCACCTAACGTAAATTGATACATGTTTGTTTAATGAAGACAAACCAAATAATTTTCAAATCCCAGCCGAGAACCCAAAATGTAGGCTTTTTTTAAGTTGTCTATGGTTAATTAGCACAACTTAGATAAACTTCACAAGTTATAAACATTTATTAGAAAGCACAAGTAAAAAATGTTCAGGACGTAGCAAATGCAATATAGTAGTGAATTTTCATAAGAGTTGTACACTATTAGTAAGCTTTATTATTAAAACTATTTTTTAAAATCTAAATGGACCTTGGAGATCGGTTTTAGAGGTCCCAGTTAGTGATTACCTAAAGAAATCTCTATTTTCTATGGAGCTAGAAAATGATAATTTGGTAGAGATATATGTAAGTACCGTAAGTCTCTTTTAAATGTCATTACATTTGCAAAAGTTTTCCAGAAAAAAACAAAATGAATGTACCTGCCAAATTATAAATATGGCAGGTATCTTTCCTTATTAATTGCTTGGGTGGTTTTGTTTTAGTCAACCCAATCGAACTGGTTTTTGCAAACAAAACAACAAAAAAGGTTTTTTAAAACCAATGTAGTTATCCGCAAAGCTCATTATGTTATTTTTCTTTAATTTAGTACCCACGCTGCGTTTACATAGGTTTTACTATGGTTCAAGATTGAAGATTTTAGCTTAATGGGAGGAAATTGAGTTATCGGATTTTAAACAGTTTTACAAAAATTCTCTACCATAACGTATGTGCTGCACCCAGACCCCTTTTAATACTTATTTACTGTTGCTGTATCCACACTTTTTGAAAATGAAGAAATATTGTAGCTATCTATGTGAAACTGACGTTCAAGGCAACCTCAATATCATTTTTGGAAAAATTAACACATAAATTGAAAATCTGGGTTTACTGCTTTGTCGCAGGGGTTCTCCTTCCCATTCTGCACGCCTACAAGCACCGTCAAAGCTTAAACAAGAACAATGTAAACAAGAAAAATTTCTTGGGGACAACCCCTAAGAAAGTTACGGGACCTACGGTGAATAGGGGTTCTGGGTGGGGTAAACAGGATTTTAAAGAGGTATAGTTGCAAAATGGGATAAAGGCAGCTTATAGAGGTTCAACTAAGCTGTTTTTTTCCGCACTTTCTGCTCACATTTCCTTTTTATCTTTTTCCCTGCCCAGCCTCCCTATTCACCCCTGGTCCCGTAAGTTTCTTGGGGGCTGTTTGCCAGAAATTATTATTGTGGTTTGTGCATCAAGAAAGAGACCTAAGCATCTTTCTGAATTTTTTTCTAAAAAGCTCCCGTGTGATAATCTGCAAATTTACCGAAATTTTTATTTTTAATAAAGGAATGTACCTGCCAAATTATAAACGTGGCAGGTATTTTTCCTTATTAATTGCTTGGATGGTCTGTTTTAGTTAACTGAATCGAACCAGTTTCTGCAAACAAAATAACAAAAATGGTTTTTTAAAACAAATTTGTGGTTGCCTGTGAAGCTCATTATATATATATATATATATATATATATATATATATATATATATATATATATATATATATATATATATATATATATATATATATATATATATATATATATATATATATATATATATAAATTTAGGATCCACGCTGCTTTTATATAGGTTTCAGTATGTATCAAAACTGAAGATTCTAGTTTAATGGGAAATTAAGTTATCACAATTTGAAATATTTTAACGAAAATTCCCTACCATAACGCACTTGTTGTACCTAAAGTCTTTTCAAAACATATTTACTATTGCTGTATCCATACTTTTTGAAAATGAAATAAATAAATATAAATACCAAATTTTGAAATTAAAATTTTAGTAATTTAAACTCAACATCTGTTGTAGGTATAATTTAAACTACTTTATGATATTATGTATTTTCATTTACTTCAAATTTTCCATACACTACATGAAGAGTAAAAACTAAAAGTAAGCAATAAGTACCTTATTCTAAGGTATTAGTGGAGTCGATTTAGAGGTTGTCTTCTTCTTTGTTTAGGTCGACTGTAAACAAAGAAGAAGAAGATAACCTCGAATTAGACTCCGCCCCTACCGCAGAGCGCACACGATTCTCTCATGACTGCTGTCTGCTGGCAAAATAACAAATGACAAATAGCTAGCTGGTGTTGTTAGATTAACTAGGAGAGAGAGAGAGAGAGTTGGCTTTTAAATACCGTGAAGAATGGGAAGATTAATATTTATACATAATAAAACGTCATAGATTGCCTTTAAACTAATTACATTACTTTATTTATTTATTTATTTATTTATTACTATATATTTTTCTGATATCTTCAGATTCAGATGAGTTTTGGCAAATGGAAACCCTGCTGATTGTTTATTGTGACAGATTTTTGTAGTCTGTCCGTTTAAAATTTAAATTCGAGATTTTGTTTGCAATGGCAGCGGAACCCTGATGTATCTGTCTGACCTTGTCTAACATTATAAGCACCCATTCAGGGTAATTTCAGGTCATGTCGTAAATTATTTATTTTTTATTTAGGTATAACTCAACATTAACTGAACCAATTGAGTTCAAATTTGGTAGGTAGGACCACTTGTACAGTATCTACGTGCGTGAAAAAAATTTAGTTTCATATTTCTAGTAATTTAAAAGTTATTGCGTTTCCAAACAGTTTTCGCATTTTTTTTTCTAAAAGTATTTGAGTATCAAAACTGTCTAACGAACTCATCCAAGCTATTAACAAAATGAAGGCAATTGCCAAAATTGGTTTCGATTGCTGAAGGTTTTTTTTAGGTTATCGGTTGGATATATATATATATATATATATATATATATATATATATATATATATATATATATATATATATATATATATATATTATAACATAATATGTGAATGGTTATTTTAAATAAAATTTAATAGCAAAAGAATTAATAAAATTTTTATTATATCAGAAATAATATGACTGCTCAGTGGAAAGAACTTGGGATGTGGGATAATTAAAACAATAAACATAGGTGAGTTCAGACCTTATAGTTGGATGGTGTTAAACGTACAAATGAAAATCAAGACTTCGGTTAATAAATTTATTGATAAAAGTATTATATGTTATTATGACGCCTTGCAGCAGTTACAAATGAAATTTTGAATGTAAACATTGAGTGCAGATGAACGATGTACTTATCTTTCGTCTCTGATGTGGCATTCCTGGGGCCCAGTGGATATGGGGAGTCCTAGAGCTATTTAGGGCTAACGAGACCACTCAAAATACTATGGGGACGACTCATGGTGGCCCAGATCATTGAAAGGCTTTAAGATAAAGGAACTGCATGTGGCCCTCCACACGACGACGATGAGTGAGCCAATTTTATAAGGTTAATAGTGAATGGTTATTTTATTTCAAATTTAATGACAAAAAAGGTTATTAAAATTTTGATTATAAAGGGAAATGACCTAGCTAGTCAGCCGTGAGCTAACATTTAATGCAAATAAAAAAGGTGGATTTGGGCCTTATAATCCAGGTGACCTCGAACACACAAATAAAAATCCACACTCAATTATTACCTATTGATTAAAAATGGCTCTATATAATGCAAAGTGTTATATATGAAAATGATTGCCTGCAGCAGTTATTATTGAAATGTAAAGTGAAAACAAAGAAAGCAGGTGAACCAAGTACTTAACTTTTGCTTCCAAGGTGGTGTTTCATAGAGGCCCAGTAAAGATGCAGAGTTTGTTGCTGTTCTGCGCCAGCGGGACCGTTCAAAAGGCTGTGGACTCTTGAGGGTTGCCCAGACCGCCGATAGACTATAACAGGGCTCCGCTTGGCTCTAGTAGCTCCAAGTCCTTGGTGGGTTATTGCTGCCGCTCTTGTTACATTTGCCAGGCAGAACGTTCACAATAGCATAAAGCAGGTGTCTTCATCAAGGTGTCTTCAACAGTTGTCTCATAAAAAGTGTGTCTCATATGGGCATGCTGCTGCCTCTCTCAGCCCATAATTACTTTGGCCATTTTAATTTTGAGAATGATTTAGTTATAAGAGAGCTCCAGTGGAGACGACGTGATTTATATATACCTTTTATCTAGAGTAAAGCAATCAGATAAGCAGTTATTGTTACAATACAAACAAGCGTTCATTTAGCATTTAACCTAACTAACTCACCTCGTATGAGCGTGCTGCGGTTTCGATTAGCCCATAAATGCTCTCAACATTTTTATTGTTAATATTTTGTCGAGCAAGAGGGTGAATGTGATGCGGCGTGGCGCTATATACAGGCCTTGTTATCTTTGACAAGCATAAAGGTTAAAATGCCACTTCTAGAATATCTACAAATGAGACAATAGAATATATGTTTCTATGGGCATGTGTCCAGGTTTCGGTATTATAAGATCATTGAGTAAGGAAGTATTAACTTTCATTGACTACGACCATGGTGAATTTCATTGACTACAAAATAATGTGATCATGGAATAATTGAATTAATTATTATTAACATACGTTGTAAAACGTGTAACACGTTACAATATATATATATATATATATATATATATATATATATATATATATATATATATATATATATATATATATATATATATATATATATATATATATATTAACCTACCTGGATTAGGGTTGCAGCGGCCCTAATTCGCGCTCATTTGAAGAAAATTTTCAAAAATCACCATCGATATCTCTCTAGACAAAAGGCTGTTCTTTCAGCTGTCGGACCCCCATTAGGTTAGGTTAGGTTTGTATGTGAGTGGGCCATATCGGTCCCTCCACCGCGACCTTAAGGTCTATTGTATGGACCCCCCATACTCCCATACATTTCGCCTCTCATCTTATTTCTTATTACATGAACTGTCAGCATGCCTCATGACAGTCATCTCGGCGATAGAAGGAAATGAAAAAATCCCAATTCTACCCTGTTGACATGAAAAACACGAATCCTACATTATATAACATAAATTTGAATTTTTGTAAATGCAAACACAACTAATTATAAAATTAATCAGTTTTTAAGTTTGAAACATCTGACCTTATAAAATAATGACCAGGAAATTTGACCAGGCTTAGAGCTCGGTCAAATTAAGCAGTAAGAAGAAACAAGAAGTATTATGATTACAAACTGCTGTGACATCATTACTTTCCACGCGAATGATTTTTAATCAAGATTTTGACCAATTGGTTTTGAAAAATAAAATGACCAAAGCGACGCGAATTCGGATATGGTGTCAGTTACATTTTTAAACGATTTTATTTAGTGCCGCAGCTATCTGACAATCAACTCCTGTAATAGAATTTTAACTCACTTCCGATTGTCCGATATATTTAATTCAATTCTGATGACAATACAATATTATGGTACCATCGAACTTGTAGGAACTCAAAATGGCGGTCGAGGCAAGATCTGATGCTTTGATAATTTCCATATGGCACAAGATGGCAGAATATAATTTTCTTTGCAGCTCCCTTAACGTGAGTATCAGAAAAAAGGCCCTTATCAGTTAAATAGAGTGGGGTAGGTGGAGCTTTCATAAATTTAATATGGCGGCCGACACAAAAGGCGGAGTATATTTTTTTACAACCCCCCTTGAAATGTGTATCAAAAGAAGGAGCTTAACAAGTAGATTGGCTGGAACTTTCATAAAGTTAAAAAAAATGGCGCCGGCGTAAGAAGACGGAATATTTCTTTGTCTGTGTCTGGCAATCAAATTTTCACTCACCTTTGATTGTCCGATTGATTTGAAATTTTGCAAACTTATTAAATGACTAACAGTAAGTCAATCGTGTTTAGGTTCGTTAGGTAACTGATTCGCATGAGTGTTTGATAGCTATATTACATAAACAACTTAACTTAAATATACTTTCTAAGTAAACATTAAAAAAATAACCGACTTGTCTTGATTCTAGGATACGGGGGTTGCTACTGCGTTTCGATAACATTATAGTAGACAATTTGCATGGATTTTCAATTACATGAATTTAACATTTAGTTACTTTTTCACACATAGAACATTATTACATGCATGAAAATACCCAAAAACATATGTAGTGGACAGAAAAAGACTTTTAAAATCAAAACATTTCAAATTATTATCATGTGATCGCGAACGTTCTGTTATTGGTCTTGACGTACTTGGAGAGTGGATAAATGACGTGTTTACATTTACCTTATCAATCGCTTGCAACACTAGATGTAGCCACAGAGAAGCAAGCTCATTGACATTGTGACATTACCGTCCAGTGACGTCACAGATCATGCCGGCAAAATAGTGGTGTTTGAAATCAGTTATGAAATTTGCATTTTCAAATATTTTTTTGCATCGTTATTTTTGTCGTATGTGAAATGAAAAAAAATATTAAAAGTCATCTTTGTGGGATGTCTATCAGATGTGATAAGAAAAAAAACTTGCAAATTGTTTATTAAGAGTTAGAAGATAAGACAAGACAGAGTTAGAAGACAAGTTTTTGGCCCGTACCTGCCCGGGTCTGCAAAACACTGCTGGTTCTTTGATAATAATTATTATTGTTATTGAATATTATTATAAAGTCAAGCAATTTCTTTTTATCATGTATTTAGTAAATTGAATAATTTTACCCTTCATTTTTTTCCAGAAAAACTGTTGAAATTTGCAGGAATTTGGAAAAGGCAGGCGTTAGTTTTTTAACAGTACATGCAAGAACTTCTAGTCAATTGACAGGCGATATAAATTTGGAAAGTTTAAGACACATTAAAGACAGTACAAACATCCCTATTATCGCTAATGGTGGAATCAAAACACTAGATGATTGCTTTGTGTTGTATAATGAAACAAAATGTAAAGGTAAGTATCTGAGGATGTGCTGAAACGTTTTTCTCCTTCCAATTTAAATGGGTACGACAATTTGCCATTGACACATTCTTCTCCATTCATTTTGTTACATCAGCGGTATTTTAAATAGGTTCACTTAGTCAAATCATTTTTCTTTTATTTAAACTGTTTTATATATGTATCTAAAATTTAGATAATTTGGGGCTTGTAGTTGTAGGACTTATACTTATAGGTACTTATATTTATTTATTGTTAAATTGAATTATACATTGCAGATATAAGTTTTTATATTTTCAACTTTTAAGGTACCCAGCAAACACCGTTATGTTGCATTGGCATTAATATTATATACCTTTTGCAACCTGGAGAGATCATTTATGTAGCAAGTAGGTTACATGTAATTTGAGTGCAAGGCGAAATGTCGTCTGTTTGAATCAACATGGCACCAAAAAGGTCACACAAAACGTTAACTCTCTAAAAACACAATGTATTGCAAAATTTGAATAGTGGTGTCAGTGGTAAAGCGCTAGCAGGTAAATATGATGTCGGTTCATCCAAAATTTTGGATATTAAAAAGAATAAGGAAAAAATAATGGGGTACATGCTACTACTCTGTTTCTATTAAACGACAATGTATTAATGGTGCGCTTTTGTATTTACAGTTACATTGCAAGTTGTGTCTCAACACCAATGTACAGGAAAATTCTACGAAAACTAAAATATCCAGAAATGGAGAATGAATTATACAAATTTTATTTATGTATGTGTGTACGTGAGCCGGGATAACACCACAAATTCCCCTAATACAAAATCGAATTTAGAACTTGTAAGTTCAAAATACGGTTTTTTTATTACCTTGTTATGTCAGTATACAGCATTAGACTTTCCATAATTGCCTCTACGTTTTAAACGTTTTACAAATCTTTTTTTTTGTAACATTGCTTAAATATACACTTATATACACATACATACATATATCCTCAACTCAATATTTTTCATTTGTTTCCAGGTTTCTATTTGCTTCTATTTTTATCTATACAATATCCTTCTTTTCTGATTTCAATTTTATTAAACTTTTATTCTGTTCTCTGTTTTATTTCTTCTTTGCCGCTGTCCCCTATACTATCCATCTGTTACTCTTTGGCCTTTAATATATATATATATATATATATATATATATATATATATATATATATATATATATATATATATATATATATGTAACTCCTATCTCTCCTGTTCTTTTTATTATTACGATAATGTTAGTTATTCCCGTTCAAATTTGTATACATCTGATATGTTAAATAATCCCATTATCTGATCTGTCACAACATCTTTTACTTTACAACTGTTTATTGGATTGTCATTGACTATTTCATATGGACCTTCGAATAGTGGTTGTAACTTGGCACATTTCCCTAATTCTCGTTTCCCAATTCTTTGTGCTCGTATAATTACTAGATCCCCTTTTTTGAAGCACACTCTTTTTAATTCTCTTTCTTTTCCTGCTCAAATACTTTTCTGCTTTTCTTTTTATTCTTACCCTTACTTGCTCAATCACTCTCTCATAGTTTATACTTTCATTGACTATCCATTTTCTCCTTCCAATTTAAATGGATACGACTATTTGCCATTGACACTAGGGATGGGCACTTTTTTTAAAACATCGAGGTTAACATCGATGTTTAACATCGAAACCTACTATCGATGGTAGGAAAAACATCGGCTGGAAAACATCGATGTTTGGAAACATCGATGTTTTCAAAATAATAGTAAATTTACTAATTCTATGTTCTTTCGAAAAAAAAATAGTTTGTAGTTTTGTAGGCATTCAAAAATGGAAACATATTCCGATGCAGATTATGGCAGGTGCAGGTTAAAAAACGGCTATTACTGCTTCTGTGTTACTGTCAGAGCCCAACGCCATCAGTCTGCGAGCCTTAAACCAAATACTTTATAATGACAATACAGGACACTCCCACTGATTCTGTGTTTCAAGAATATCAGCGCTCCTAGTGGATAGTACTGATGTTACGTCGTTCGAGAACGTGCAATTGCTGGTGTTTAACTATGTATAATTAAGTTTGAGCTGTGTTTTTTTACAATAAATGTTAGTGGTTGGGTGTGTAGAATCTATAATTGTTCGAATTATAACGTGCTAAATCTATCAAAGACGTTTCATAGGTTGCCAAAGGATGGCGAAACGTGAATATGATTTTTTGTGTTTTCTTTTGTTACCAGCGATTTTTTTACAAATTCGCCTAATAATGAATATTAAACAATAACTATAACATGGATTGACGATAATTTCGTATTATAAATGGAAGAAAAGGGTACTGTTGTCAAGAAGAACTTCCAGTGAATCAAAAAAAAAAAAAGAATTATTAAGGCAAAAAAAGTTTTGCATTAATAATAAATGATATAAGAAAACTGTTTTTCTATCTTCTTCTGTGTCCTGTTTTATTTCAGTATGGCATAAATTGTCACATTTTTTCACGTTTAAAATTATTTTGCTTGGTAAAGGCTTTTAATTATCTTCCCAAGACAAGTTCTTAAAGAGACAAGTAGAAATAGCAGATTCAGCCCTATAATAGATTTATTCACGGAAGTAAGTCTCACCTTTTATCTACACAATTTCTTAATTATGTACTAAATATATCAGTTACATATTTTAAAATATTAGATTAATAAGACAGTTTTCATGTAGAGATATAACAAATTGAATAATGTGCTACAATTTATACCTAGAACAATTATTTATAGGTAAGTACAGATTGTAACTTAATATCCTCAGAAACAGCTTTCAGTATATTCCTATACCCACCATTGAAATAGTAGTTTAACGACAGTTTCAAGGTAGTAGTTTATATTATGATGAAATAAGATTATGGGTAAGAGAAATTTGCAGAATTATTCATGCTGAATTCATTTAGGTTTCAAGCTGATTGTTGATACAAATTCTATTTATAACTATATAATCAGAAAAATTTCACTGTTTTGTCATGCACATATTTTTATATTCATCTTTAATAAACCAATTGTCTAAATTAAGAATATGCAGGTATATATTCAATTCAAATTACCCGATCAGTTGTCAGTACTACACGCGAGGTGACGCTAGTGTACTTGTCACAAATATCACCAATGCTAAAGCATAGGAGTGTCCTGTATTGTCATTATATAGTATTTGCTTAAATGTTCCTGTTTATGATGTTACTACATCAATTAATCGGACAGGAGTGTCCATTTATGCCAGGTAGCCGGAATTTAATACTTACTGCGTTCACGTACAGATGTCGCTTAAGTCACAATGTGCAAAGAATAAAGAATCAATTAGTAATTTGTTCAGTAAATTGATGTATTTTTTAGCTACTTAAAGACTTTCGAACTGAAAAATTACAGAACATTTGTGGGATACATAACGATGTTTTGACGATTACAAATAACATCGATGTTAAAAATATAACATCGAAATTACAACATCGATGTTCAATGGAAAACATCGATATTCCAAAAACATTGATGTCAGGTGCCCATCCCTAATTGACACATTCTTCTCCATTCATTTTGTTACATCAGAGGTATTTTAAATAGGTTCACTTAGTCAAATCATTTTTCTATTATTTAATATATGTATTTATTATTTTATATATGTATCTAAAATTTAGATAATTTTTGGCTTGTAGTTGTAGGACTTACACTTATAGGTACTTATATTTATTTATTGGTAAATTGAATTATACATTGCAGATATAAATTTTTATATTTCCAACTTTTAAGGTACCCAGCAAACACCGTTATGTTGCATTGGCATAAATATTATATACCTTTTGCAACCTGGAGAGATCATGTATGTAGCAAGTAGGTTACATGTAATTTGAATGCAAGGCGAAATGTCGTGTTTGAATCAACATGGCACCAAAAAGGTCACACAAAACGTTAACTCTCTAAAAACACAATGTATTGCAATAATTGAATAGTGGTGTCAGTGGTAAAGCACTAGCAGATAAATATGGTGTCGGTTCATCCAAAATTTTTGATATTAAAAAGAATAAGGAAAAAATAATGGGGTACATGCTACAACTCTGTTTCTATTAAACGACAATGTATTAATGGTGTGCTTTTGTATTTACAGTTACATTGCAAGTTGTGTCTCAACACAAATGTGCAGGAAAATTCTACGAAAACCAAAATAGCTGGAAATAGAGAATGAATTATACAAATGGTTTCAGTTACAGCGTGAAATACATGCGACTGCCACAAGTAATACTTTAAGGGAAAAGGCTATTCAAATTTACTCTAAATATTACAACGATAACAAATTTATGGCAAGCAGAGAGTGGGTAAACAGGTTTAAAAAGAGACATGGTATTCGTCAATTGAAGGTGCTTGAAGAGAAACTATCCAGTGATATCTGCCGTGCAACCGTTTCTATGAAAACTCACCAAAAAATTAATGAGCTGATCTTACTGCTAAGCCAAATATACAATGCAGATGAATCTGCATTATTCTGGAAAGTGCTACCTGATCGGACTTTGGTGCATGCCAGAGAAAGAACTGCTCCAGGGTGGAAGACTTCGAAAGAAAAACTAACTTTTCTTGCCTGTACAAATGATGATGGTACACATTAAGTCAAAATGATGGTCATTGGAAAAGCAAGAAATCCCAGAGCGTTTAAAAATTGCTTCAGCCTTCCAATTACTATTATTCAACAAAGAACGCCTGTATCGCTTCTACCCTATTCGTAAAATGGTTTCATGGGTTGTTTGTTGTACAAGTGAGGAAATTTCAAGTGGAGAATAACCTCAGTGAAAAGCAATTTTATTTGTCGACAATTCCTCTAGCCATGCATCGGAGACTCAACTAACAAGCAATGATGATCAAATTATAACCATGTTTCTGTCGCCGAATTGCACTCCACTTATTCAACCTATGGACCAAAATGCGATACACTTAACCAAAATGTATTATCGAAAGAGACTTTTGGTCCACGTTCTATCTTTGAAGGACGACAAGGGTGCATTCGCCAAAAAAAACTATCAGAATTTTTCCATACATTTTGAGCAACATTCGATCTATAATAATATATTAGTAACACTTATCTCAACAGGTTTAGTGTTGTTTAGTTTATTACATTATTAGTTATAATAAATGTGTCAACATTTGTTACGCCTTTGCTCCAGTAATCCGGATTTGACACTAATCTGGATTGAGCCAGTTATAATTGATTCGGATTAGCGGAGCTTTACTGTATATATATATATATATATATATATATATATATATATATATATATATATATATATATATATATATATATATATATATATATATATATATATATATATATATATATATATATATATATATATATATATATATATATATATATATATATATATATATATATATATATATATATATATATATATATATATATATATATATATATATATATATATATATATATATATATATATATATATATATATATATATATAGTAGAGTATTGGGAAAGAAAAAAAATAAATAGAATTTATTACCCAAAAATATCAAAAAATACAAGCTAAAATAAAGCTTTGATTAAGACAAAATAAATTTTAAATGTGTCTAAATAAACCTTCTCATCTAATTTTTTTCTCTTGCATCATAGCATGCTTAACCTAAACCACTTATAACCATCTTCTGAAATTGTTGTTGTGTATAGTACTGTGACATAACTGCAATTAAAAAAAATACATTTTAGTTACTTCATTTACACTGAAATAAAATATTTGTGTTGTATTTTGCTTCTTTAACGTTAGGCTATTTCACCTCACTATCCTCCAAATTTTGATAACCCCTTTATAGGCAATAACATTATGAAATATCTTAAACATATAACATTATAACCTTCTAACTTAATTAGTAGCTGAAGCCTCCTTCTATGTCTAGGAAGGCCCCCAGCCCACCTCCCTGTTCTCCAGCGTATTCTCCAGTTTCAGCACCAGTTGGTGCAGTGCTGTTTCTGTTGAGACTCCTGCTTTGTATGCATATTGTCCGCAGTGTAGGGGGATTTGCTTCCAGTACACCGCCCCTAATGTGCCAGTCGAGCAGTTTTTCCATTGTTTTTAGCAAGAAGGACATGAGACTTATTGGTCTCAGGGACTTTGCCTGGTCTGTTGGACGTTCAGATTTAGGAATTAATACAGCCCTGGCCAGGCTCCATACTCTCGGAATATACCTCAGAGCCAGGCTGACCCTCATAATGACAGTAAGCGCCAGTATGTCTATACCCTGTTGGAGCATCATGGGCATTATTCCATCGAATCCAAGGGATTTGAATGGCTTGAAGCTGTTAATGGCCCATCTGATTTTGCTCCAAGTAACCACCTCTTTGGCGACTGTCCAGTCTACTCTAGATGCCTGCCTGTATGGCGCCTCTATTTCTTAGTGTTCCCAGTCCGGAGGTGATTGGATTATTATGTTGCAGCCAGGGAAGTGTGTCCGTAGTAGGACTTCCTTGGTTTCCTCCCGCGACCTTGTAAAGCCTCCCGTTGATGTTTTAAGGGAGCCTATGTTGGTCTGAGTGCCCTTGGACAGGATCTTGTGTAGTCGAGCACCCTCGGATGTGCTCTCCACTTCCTCGCAGTGCCTCCTCCACGACTCATGTCTGGCGTCCCACAGTCTTTCTTTGTAGCTTGTTAGGGCATGTCAATATTGATGTGACTCACCTCTAGAGTTTGTGTCCGAGCTTCCCCACAACTCATGGTGCACGTTCGCATCCATGCCGATCATGGTCTGCCACTCACCTGCTCCACCATCAGCTGCTCCAATTCCTTGGGTGGGGGAGGGTCTGTGCTGTCCCCTGGTAGATAGGCCGATCCGACAGTAATGCCCCTCGGCCCATCCGCTCCTCCACATCGGACTTTGATCGTTGCCAGGTCACTGGAACAGATATTCATTAAAGGCAGAGACTATATCCCTTCCCTGACAAAAATGCAGGCCCTCGGGTTCTCGCAGGATCTGCTGTAGATGAGCTTTCCAGCAGCTCCACCGAGTCCCTTGATCTCTCCTTTATAGGAGTACGGTTCCTGGATGTAAGTCCCATCAACCCTCGGTTGCTTCCCCAGTGGGCGGAAGCTAACCCTTCCCGGGCCCCAGAATACCTTGAAGGAGGTTCCTTCAAGAGGTCTGTAAGACGCCTGGTTGATCGAGAAGGCGGGCGTCTGTCCTTTCTCCTCTGCCTTCCTGCTTAGAACCGACCAGTGTTGTGTCCCCAGTTCAGGGTTCTGGATCTTCAGTCTTCTAACCACCGTCTCTTGCGGGACGGGTCACGGATCCGTACGAGGAACCTGTGTCTCTGGGAGTTCCTTGGGCTCGACGGCTGTCATGCCCGCCCCCTCCTAAATCTGACCGAGGCGCCCGATCGTTTTCCGCACCTAGTCTCGTGACTGCGGGCCGGCACAACTTAAGGATGGCCCCCGCCAGGTGCGTCCGGTGGAACTGGGGCGGGATCTCCCCTTCCTGAAGAGAGACCACCGCAGCCTGGAGGTGCGCCTTCCCCTGGTCTAGCGTGACCTCAGGATGGCGTCTGTCAATCACCGCCATCTCGAGGCCCCCCGCAGCCTCCCTATAAGAGCCAGTGTGCGCCGGTGTTCTGGTCCTGGCCCTTTTGCGACGTCTGTCTGTAGTAGGCGTGCCAGAGTCCGAGCGCGGCCTCTTCTGACTCGCACTCCCCTCTTGCGCCTTTAAAAGTTTCTCGACCGTCCACGCCCCGATCGCAATTTTCCGTGCCCTACATCTTTCTTTGCATCCTGGAAAGATGCTTGGACTGCAGGGACAGTTTCTCTGCCCCTGCAGTAAGGTCCATCCTGGTGGAAAGGCCCCCACAGTCTGCGGACATCGCCTCCAGCTTGGGTGCCAGGGACAGCTCCTTGGCCGAAGCTACCCTCTGATTCCCCGTATCTACGTCGGTCGTGAGACCTCCTCCAGAGTCCGCGGACGCTGCCGCCCCTTGGCTCGTCTCCGTTTCCGGAATATACTCAAGGCACGAGTCTGTAGCCGGAGCCACTCCTCGAGCCTTATTCGTTTTGGTTTTATTTATTGTCGTCTTCATGTTGTTCCCACGAGAATGGGGGAAATACTGTCCACACCATCAGAACTCCCTATGTGGTGCAAGGCGGGTTGCCCGGTACTTCAGAGGTTCCGTTCACGACACCCTCACCCTGGTGCTATTCATCCCTAGGCATGGATCACGTGACTGTGGATTTTGGGAGGTTTTTTTTGACCTCCATGTCTGGATCCGTCATGTTCAGTTATAAGCAAGGCCACCTCGTGCAGGATGCAGCTCTTCACTGTGCATGATACTCTTGAGGAAAGCTTCATAAAAGGTCATGTTGTTGTTTCCACTTCCTCAGTTTACCCCCTGGAGTCCTTTGGCACCCGACTCCTCGACCCCCTACTAGCAAGTTACTTGCAACATTAATTATTGACTTGTGGAAGAAGGCTCGCAAATCATGAAGCAACTTATTGTCTGCAGTAATTCTGCAAAGCTGTAATAATTACAAAGCTACAGCATTTAGTTTTTCAAATAAAAACAAAATAAAGATCGCTGATTTTAGTTTTCATAATTTATGTAGATATTTAGGCTTATCACATTAATTAATTTTGTAGTTTGTGTTATGCGTTTGTCTTTTCTAACCTATTCATAAAATGTTTTTTGTTTCAGGTGTCATGGTTGCAAATGGTCTTCTGAGTAATCCAACCCTATTTGCAGGATCAAACATCACAACTCTAGAATGTATCCAAGACTGGTTAGACATATGCTATAACAGCACATTGACTAGTGAACAGCACGCTTCATTTTATAATAATGAAGTCACTACAGTACCTTGCATATCAGAAAAACCGAACAACCTGTCATTTCAATGTTTTCATCATCACTTGGTGTTTATGTTGGAAAAGCTTCTGGCCAAAAGGAAACGAAAAGTATTTAATAACCTTCAGAAATTTTCAGAAGTACTTGAGTTTATACATGGTGAATTTGGATTATTGCCTAGACTTTTCACTCCAGAAGAATTTACAAGCCATATACCATTACAACTACACTATGGTAATTACACCATGGTCTCCAGTAAATCAACGCCGGGGTGTATTAAAAATGAAAACACAGATGGTGTACAGATATATGATTCACAAAATAATGGATGTTATTTTGAAAAAAAAGTAAAAGGTGGTGATTTTACTGATGATTCACAATGTAATCTATCTGCTTTGTTTTTTGAAAATGACTGAATTTATAACTTTGAAATCTTGCTTTACACTTGATAAAACATCTAGCTAGAATAATTGCATGAACACAAATTTTGCCTGTGCAGTTTGTGGCGTGCGATGTTTTATATTTCTAAAAAGTATGAGATTCTGGATGTTATGATTTCGTTAAATACATTTTTAATTTGGATAACTTGTGTTCTTTATTATTATACAGGGTGTATTTAAATGAAGGGGCACCAATGATACCAGAGATTTTTTCCATGAAAATAAGTTGATTTAAGATACGAAACCTATATCCCAAGTCGCATAATAAAAGGGATACAGGGTGTCAAAGTGACAAAAAAATTGTTTTTCCTTTATAATTTCTAAAGTTTTAGTCGAGACATGTTTCAAAGTTTATAGCGAGACATTTTTTCAGGTCTGGAAAAATAATATAATCATTTATGGCTGTCGCGTTCGAGGCACCCTCTACAGACAATGTTATGCATTAAATATGAATAAACTTTTTTCTCAGCCCTGGTATGGATCTTCCAGTAACTAAATATGAAACATTGGACTTTTTTGAACAAAAATGGTTTAAGTCATCCACTTTTTTCTTACGAAATTGTGAAGTTTTTGCCACATGGAGTATCCGTATTTTAAGATTATGTGTCTAAATATGACCAAAAATGTTCATTAACCCTTTAATTTCCTGAAAAAAACCTTTAGTTTTTTGCAATAAAAAACCTATTAAAATTATGGTGCTATGGTGATAATAGCAAAGCGATCTAGTAGATAAATGTCATTTGATAATAAATAGTAATTATTAAAAGCCTTTTTAAGAAATCAGTAAGTGTTAATTGATCTTATTCGCTTTTTATTTCGATATTAAAGAGGTCTGGAGTTGAATAATATGGCAAATTACACTAATGATGAGTATGTAGATATGTTGCAAGCATTTGTTGAATGTTACACGAATTGTGCTGGTGCCTTAAGATTCCATCATGCCCAATATCCTAATCGCCGCGTTCCTAGTAGAAAAACTTCTGTGTAGATAGAAAGAAGACTTTGAGAAAACGAACAAATTTAAGCTTAATGGGATGGCACTGGAAGAAGACGTCTAATTCGCAATGTAGATCTTGAAGAAGTTATTGTCCTTGATAATTTAGATCACAATCCTGAGACAAGTATAAGGAAGTTGTCACTGTACACTGTTTCTCATCCCACAATTTGGAAGATTGCTTAAAATAATCTTTTACACCCCTATCACTGACAACCTGTGCAAGAATTAACTGCTGCGGAATTACCTAACAGAAGTTTGATGCAAGGACTTTATATATATATATATATATATATATATATATATATATATATATATATATATATATATATATATATATATATATATATATATATCTATATCTGTGCGTGTGTGTGTGTGTGTGAGTGATGAAATAGTCTCCCCCCCTCAGGGGTTGACAAGAATGCTAAATTGCTCCTACGGGAGAAGAAGGGAATTTTCTGCCTGTGGAAATCACTGCCTATTAATATCAACTTTGGGCTGATAGTCAACCTATATATTTTTCTTTTTCATCTGTCAATTTATAGGGCTAGGAGCCCGAATTGAATTAAAAAATCCTGGTAGCTGCCCCAGGCTAGGAGCCTGCAGGGCTTTTGTGAAGGTACTAGGGATTTTTCTTAATCAATGTGCGCCACTGGGGCGTTTTAGGTATCAAAAAATTTCCTTATTCAGTGTGAAAGCTCGCTTAGCAAAAGGTTTGGGAGTCTAGTAGTATGTGTGGTAGCTTCATTTTGGCAGGGTAGATAAATTTTAATGTGGGGAGGATACCCGTCGAGTATATCAATTGTTTCGCGGGAATTTCCTTGTGAGTTCACATTATGTATGTCACGAGAAATATTGCCTCGAATAGAAAACAGGAGGAAGTTGGTGTTAAGGAGACGTAAGGAGGAATTTTAGGGAGTTTAGAAGGGAACTTTCGGGGTTAAAACATAGTTGAGAGGGCCTCGCATTGTCCGGAAATTTGGAAACATTGAATGGGGAAATTAGATAAAAGGAGGGCACACGGGCTGAAACATATTTTTTTGTAATGATTAGTCAATGTGTTCTTCAGATTTTGGCATACTATGATCTTGAATCTAGTAATGTCCATTATATTTTGGTTAACAGGTCTTTATCTGAGAAGTGCGTTGTTTGTAACAAAATGTAATCAAATTTTACCTAAAATTTTACCTAACATTTTTAAAACCAAGCCAGTGTTTAAAACTAAAGCGGAGGCGTCTCACCCTTCGCAACAATAACGGCTCAGTGCTCGTACCATTCTTCCAGAGAAGGTGAATAGACATTGGTTAGGGAAGATTTTAGTCGGGTTTACAAACACATAGTGCATAGACAATTTGTCGAGCGACTTAGCAAAGGACTTTACCGTAGGGCGAGATGGTTGAACCAATAGACAGTGTGGGAAGGAAGTGACGTTAACGCGACCGGGATAGGACAAAGACAGCCCAGAAGCGAAATTTAACAGTAATTCGAGGCAGGCAAATGCTGGACTTATCCGGAAGACCAGGGGGAGCGAACGGTCTGGGACCGGTGGTGTTCGCGAAAGTTAAAGGGACATCCGAAAATAGTAGCGATTTCGTAAAAACCTTAACGTGCGAGCCCAACCATCTCGTGAGACGACAACCCACTGACGCACGGTGTAGTACGGGACCAAGCGGGGGTTACAGCAGACGACTGCAGCAACTGAAGCCCAGTACTGGCGCATTTCCAGCCTCAAACGTCAGGCATGCCCAGATGTAACTTAATGGGAGTACGAGGTGTAGCTAGGTTTGGAGGATGAATGGAGGGCGTTTTGGTGGAAAAAAACAGCACCTTGACGCAAATGAATGATACTTGCCTTGTAGAGATAATCAGTCTTGGTAGTAAATGGAGCTCGTTATGAGTATAGCGAGAGGAACACCCGAGGCAAAAAGGTCAAGGATTGCTGGGTGGAGATGACAATGTTGTTGGATGTTTGGGCATACCTTTACTTTATGGGGAAGGTTTTGTCCCGAATCAGGTCTATTAAGATGTGTGGTCCAGGAATTGCAGAGCAGCCTGGTGAGTTGGTGCCAGTCAGCTTTTACAGCAAAGCAGGGGTAGCGCTAGCAAACATAAACAGCGCCCCTATGTCGTAGCAGCTGATGAGGAGACTAGTTTTTGATGTATTAAAACGACATACATGGAGAAACTAGCAAGCTTAGCATTATATTTGTTTTCGACTTATGTTGGAATGCAAGTGAGAAGAAGTTTAGTATGGGGGCAACATAGTAGTGTCGGGGTATATGAGGCATTTGGGCGTGACATTCTGGAACGGGCCGGTATATGGTGGGCCCAGGCATTTTGGTGTACGAGACTGCTCAAGGACAACGAGGTATTGGGTAGACAGAGGTACCCAATGTAGTCAACCTGTCAGATAGCCAAGCCGAAGACAGCGTACAGTACTGCACTGAGCTGTTAGAGGACCAGCGCCAGCATCATCATCGTGAGACGCCAACGAGGACCAACCTACAACGCCGCCACGATCACTAGTGTTTTAAACAAAACCAGTGTTTCTAAACCAAACGTGCGTGCTAGATTAGGCTAGGTTAGTTACTTTTCTTGCCCACTGAGTATTCGGGGCAGCTACCACTTTTGATATTGAGACAAAATTTTCTTACAGATAAATTTTGTCTTCAAGTTGGGGTCAGATGTAAACAGGATGATTGCCTGTTTAAGTATCTGATTCTATTTAGACAGAATTTTCCTATGGATAAGTTTTGTCTTCAAGTTGGGGTCAGATGTAAGGAAGGTGCTTACCGTTTAAGTATCTAGTTGTATGATCGTTCTCCATACATAAATGTTCAGAGAAGATGTAAATAAATTACTGGATTTGATCTCAAAAAGTTTATGAAAAATCGCTACAACAAATAGTTAAACGATCGTAAATATATCCATTATAAAACGCATAAAATATGTAGGCTGCAAAACATGCGGAAATTGAGTGTATCTAATTATGTGTAATTAAAACACCTTAGCAAGCGAAAATGCGCGGTACAACGGTCAATTTGATGCATGTTGTAACTCAAAACCGCACCGTGGATGATAGGACACAAGTAGGTAACATCGAAGGGGGTCACTTAGTTTCCACATAGAAAAGTGCAAGCTCGGAATTTAATAGGTGGAGTAGTAAATACGTGTCTAAAAAGTTAATGGAAGCTCGGCAGCCTCGGAGCCGAGAAGTACTCGCGCGAAAATAATGTCAAGGGTTTTCTTTTCGTTATACAACCAGAGAAAATTTAGAAGGGAAGTGAAATTTCAGAGAGTGAATTAGGAGTGTTTAAAAAAGGGCGATTATCACAGACGCGCGTGGTTGAACGGCCGGTAAAGCAGGATACAGAGCTGGCGTATTACCTCAGATTTCTTGGTGAGTCCCTTCCATGTTTAATATTGTTTAAAGTGTTCCTTTTTATTAAGAATGGGTCAGCTGTCTCGAGTACCGAAGTAATTTTAAAAATAAGATTTGTATAGATATTTTTGCGCCATGGGCTGTAAGTTAAATTAGTATAGAATGATTTAGCCGTAGGGCGCTGGACTTATAATCAAAGTGAATGGAATCAGATTAACATTTAGATGTTGTTTTTATGAGAGGAGTTTAGTGGATGGGGGAATCTTTGTGAAATTTTATAATACGAAGAAGAGATAGGGCTTTGAGCCATGAGAGTCTAGCTGGCAGCTATAAGGGGTTAGATCAGTTTGACAGCTATAATTAAGCTAGCAGGGAGTTAATTATCGGGCTTAGAAAAATTATACCGGGGACGAGAACAATGTAGTTTTCACCGGTATCAACTTTGTGTAACATTTAATCCATTCTAAGGTTTGGAAAAACCTCCTACACCCTCCTGTTTAAATAACCTTTAGGATTTATATTATTGGAATTAAGAGTTTTTAGTAAAATTTTAATCAGACGGAAACCTTTGGAATTAGGGGATTTATTTAAAAATTATTGAGTTTTTTTGTTTAATTTTAATCATACGGAAACCTTTGAAATTAAAGGCTGTATTTAAAATTTAATGTGCTGTTAAAATGTTATCTGTATAAATTTTATTTTTTGTATTAAAGTAATTTAAAAAACTAGATGCTGGGTTTCATTATTAGCTTAGGAAGCCCTAAACTAGAGTTCATTTTAACAGTTTCTTATAGAGTGAATTTGATGTGCTTGGGACACTAGGTATACGCTAAGACTGAATATATAGTAAAATTTTGGGAATTTGTTCCCAGATGCTCGGTTTTAGTGTTCCAAATAAATTTAGGCAAGACCTCCCTTGAAGGTCGTAAAACATAAATATTAGTTTCAAGGTAACAAGGGGTAGTTTTGGATACACGTTCTGCCGCTCGAACGTTGCCGATTATAAAATATAACTAAATGAATACTTACTTAAATTTTAATAATAATAATAATTAGAATTTACAGCCATTTGAAAAAACCTTTGAGTTAAAGAAAAGCAAAAGGCACGTAAAACCACCCCATTACACTATTAAGGGTTTTTATTGTTGTTATAATCCCTTATTGTTTATATATAATGTATATACCCTGCCAGAAATACCATATAGAAACATAAAAAACTTATGGGTTTCTATATGGTTGAATATGAGTATCTGAAACAGGAATTCCGACAAAAACCACATAAGAAGCCTATATGATTTTCCATATAAATATACAGGGTGTTTCAAAAATTATGGTCTATATTACAGGTGCACATTCAGTACAAAAAAAAAACTTTTTTTGCATATAAACATGGGTCCGAAAATACTTAGTTTTTTAAATAGAGTGTGTTAAAATTATTTGTTTTTGTCAGTTTTTCACGAATAAGTCCGAGCCAAATTAAAATTTTGACGTGAAAACTGGCATGTGGGGGTTTTCGAGAGCAATAAATTTAAATATGCTATTGTTAATAACACTGTTGGCAGAGGGCGCCACCTGTAAGATATGGCTTGCATTTAATTGGCTATAATGTTTTGTTACCCAGTAATATCGACCTACCATATAGCTACATTGCAGCCCTTATCAATTGTAAGCAAAAAATGAATACTTGATTTATTTAAATCTCTCAGACACACAATTTTCGAGATATTTCAATTTTTGTGTCGATGTCGCTCAAAAATTAATTCTGCGACAAATCATAGGAATACATTTTTCACCTTTTAATTGCTATCAGTATATATAAACTTAATTTTCTTATTCTCTAGTTAAAAATTAAATTCTTACCACAAAAAAGAACTGACAAGACAATCATGAAGATAAAATAAAAAGCCATGATAACAAACTTTGAACAAACCATTTAACAAAGTGGTTTCCATCGTTACGGGACTTGACTTTTGCGTCGTGACATATACTACATTTGACTTTTACGTTTGAGACTACTCATTATTTTTAAGTAATTAATTGTATTGTCCGTAATTTTTCTAATTAAATATGGAAGTCTTTACCAACAATGAACTAACAGATATGCATGTTATGTATTCACGGGCTTTTGGTAACTGTTATGAGGCGAAACGACTGTATGAAGAAGCCTCAAATCGGAGAATTCCAGACAGAAGGATGTTTCAACGGATTGACATCCGTCTGCTAGAAACAGATACATACTTACATTATCTAATACATCGATCTGTCTCTTTCGAATATATATTTTTTTACCAGATACCCTTAATAAAGTTACTGCTGATCGAGGCAGACCACGAAGTACACGAAATCCTGATTTTGAAGAGGCTGTTCTGGATGAAATTGAACAAAATACATAAAATAAGTACTAGGGAAATGGCCAATCATCTGGGAGCATCCAATGCAACGATATGGCTAGCTTTTCACGAGCAACAATTGCGTCCATATCACATCCAACGTGTGCAGGCACTATCGTCTGAAAGAGATTTTATACCTCGCCTACAATTTTGCCCATGGTTTCTTCAACATAATAATGTAGAGAACTTGTTGAATTGTGTATTGTTTACTGACGAGTCTGGATTTAGACGCGACAGGATTGTCAATTTTCGTAACAGCCATATTTGGGTTGACGAAAATCCCCACAGAGTTTTTGAAAGGCACCATCAACAGCAATTTTCCTTAAATGCATAGACTGGAATTGTAGGGTGTAATTTGATAGGACCGTTTTTTTACCTCACAGACTTAATTCTTCTTCTTAATCTTGAATTCCTGCAAAACCAACTAAATGGGTTATTAGAAAATGTACCTCTTGACATAAGACATAACCTGTGGTTTATGCATGACGGGCCCCCCTACCCATTTCGCCCTAAATGTCAGAAATTACCTAAGCAATACTTTTGGACGCAGATGGATCGGACGCGGTGGACCTCAGCTATGGCCGGCTCGATCCCCTGATTTAAATCCTATGGACTTTTATTTATGGGGGGGGGCATCTCAAAAGTATTGTTTATGAAGCAAATGTTGGAAATCTTGATGATCTGCAGCAAAGAATTGTACTTGGATGCGAACAAATTATAAATACACCAGAAATATTTCACAGAGTACGACGTTGTATGCGCCGCAGAATACGAAAGTGTATTGAAGTGGAGGGTGGCCATTTTGAACATTTATTGTAGTTTGGTATCATAAAATGTTATAAACTTTTTTATTTGTTAATACAATTAATTACTTGAGAAAAATTAATTTTTGAGCGACATCGACATACAAAAATTGAAATACCTCGAAAATGGTGTGTCTGGGAGATTTGGATCAAATATACATTTTTTGCTTACAATTGATAAGGGCTGCAATGTAGCTATACGGTAGGTCGATATTACTGGGTGTCAAAAAATTATAGCCAATTGAATGCAAGCAGAGTCTTACAAGTGGCGCCCTCCACCAGCAGTGTTATTAACAATAACATATTTAAATTTATTGCACTCAAAAACTCCCGCATGCCAACTTTCACGCCAAAATTTTAATTTGACTCAGACATTCGTGAAAAACCGACAAAAACAAATAACTTTAACCCGCTGTATTTAAAAAACTAAGCATTTGCGGACCCATGTTTATATGAAAAAATAGTCTTTTTTTGTGCTGAATGTGCACCTGTAACATAGACCATCCTTTTTGAAACACCCTTACAGGGGTTTCATATGGAAATGTCAAAGAGGTTGTAAGGGATAGAGGTAACAAAGGTGCAGTTTTGCAATACAAGAAGCCTGTACACTTTTCCTAACTGGGCGGAGTTCGGTGACTTGAGTGGGAGAAACGTCAGGGACGTATTTAGGAATTTTTAGTTTGGTTAGAAATAAAACTGAAATTATTCAATCATTGAAATGTAATGCTTATTCATGAATTTCTTAAGCTTTTGTATAAATAGGTAACCTAAAAAGGTTCGGAACGCAGCAAGTGCGTTATGATAGTGAATTTTCATAACAATATTAAATAATATATTTATATAAGCTGTAAGATTTAGCCTTATATTAAAGGTTATGAAAATTAATTTATTTAATTAGGAACAGTAAAACAAGGTAAAGAAGGACAAGCAAAAACATGATCTATGACATATATTTATAGAGTAATTTGGATACAAAACTCAAACAAAGCAATTGATAAACAGGAAATATACTCTAGAAAAATACACTAGAAAGCTGGAAAAAAAAATCCTTTGGTTGATGCATTGAGGGTGATTGTATGCATGCAGGAGAAGAACCCCAGGAGGAAGAGGGTTTCTGCTCCTCACCCAAAAATTCGGGGGGTTCTCCTTCCCCTTGTGCATGCATACAACTACCTTCAAAGCATAAAGCACAAGAAAAATTTCTTGTGAGCAACCCCCAAGAAGGTTGCTGGACCTGGGCGAATATGGGGTAGACAGGGTTTAAAGGAGGTATTGCTGTAAAATGTGAAAAACGCATGTTTTCAAAGTCCCTTAATTTTCTTGGGGGTTGTTTGCCAGAAAATTTGCCTTGTGGCCGAGGAAGGTTTTAAGCATGTTGCTGGAAAAAAATATCTAAAACCCTCATGCAGTCAACTGCATATTTACCGAAATTACATTCTACTTCGTCGCCTATAATGTCTTTTTCAGATAATGTAGAATACAGAGCTAAATTAAATAGGTTCACTTGCATTTTCATTTATTTTTTTATTACATTTATAAGCACAATATGCGTATAATTAAGGGAACCCTTAATTAACATTGCAGCAACACAAACTTGAAAAGTGGAGAAATTATTTACAGTATGTTAACAGTTATAAACTTGATTTCATCATGTTACAGTAGTATTCTGATAATAAAAAATTACATCTAACTGTATGCACACAACAGCTGGTGTGTTACGAGATGTGATGAAACGCCAAACTGACTGTACCACAGCATTAGCATAATATTATTATGCTGCCACATTATCATATCTCTCTAGTTATGGTATCATGTCAAAAACCTACACTAGAGGCTAAATTTCCAATTTCTTCTTTGTTTATGGTGTCTGTTTCTACTGTCCTAAATTTCCAATTTGATATTGTCAATAAATAACACTACCACACAATGACAAATGACAGCTGAGCTTCAGCACAGACGCAGTCTAACAAAGTTGTCGGATAGAGTAAATTATGATCGGAGGGATACCTAAGTTAAAAATCATGAGAAATGGGTAATTCGAAATTTGCAGGTATTAAATACAGTATTTTTTAACTGACTGATAAAATTAAATTTTATAAAATGTTTTCTTTATTATCAGAAGTTGTAAAAATTTCATATGTTTATACATGAAAGGTTTAACTACATGAAATTCCTGAAGATCGGGCAACCCCGGTCAGCAACATCTTGACATCTGGCAATGGTTGTGACTTCCATTATTTAGATTTTATCTACAATTTATTTAAATAGCATAACAGTACAGGTAGCTGTATTGCTCTGCCTTTGTCCAACATTGTAGATATTGCATTACAGAATTTGAAGTGATGTCGAGGATTATTTTATTATTAATTTCGAATAACTTCATTTTTCTTTGATCAAAAGACTTGAAAATTGGTACACAACCACATCTCTGTATGTTCTTTTAAGTTGTAAATTTTCGTTCCAATCACTTAAACAATTTGAAAGCTATTGTGTTTACAAAAATATATTTAATTTTTTGTTAGGAAAAACTATGTGTTAAGATCTGATGAACGAACTCATCCAAGCCATTAGCAAAATAAGCGTAATTCCAAAATTTTCTCCAAATTAGTCAAATATTTTTTGGGTTATTGGTTGGATAAATTGTTGGATGAATATATTGGATAAAGTTTTATATTCAAAAGGTTAGATAAATAATAATAGTTTTTATTTCAACAACAGAAGAAAATACAACATAAAGTACATTGTACTGTTTACAAATTAATGTTAACATTCCTTGTCTTTTTTAAAGAAATAGAGATTAATTTCATTGATTGCTGTTGCCCTTACTTCGTGAAACTGGTCCATACTTCATACAGACTTGGAGACTATTTCTCTGGTTTCACTGTTGGTTTTCGTTTTTGTAGGTGAAGGACGTAGCCAGCGCGTAAGCTAACTGGAGCAAGTGGCCCTTCTGAATTCTAGATGTTCTTCAACGTCTCTGTTACTGGTTTTGCTGCTTGATAGTATCCTCAGACAGAAAAAATTTGAATTAATACGAAATCATGACAATTACAAATAAAGATCTGTTGCTATTTTATGATGTTATAATCAAAAAAATCTTTAAAAGTGAAAATAAAATAAAACAAATATGACGGATGACGCCTTTAAAATGTCTACGTGATGTATATCAATATTTAACATAAAGATAGAAGAAACCTATAACAGTAATAACTATAATAACAATTACAACAATAAAATAACTAAACAAACACATTAATAAAGCAGACTATACAATGAAAATATCGACACACATCATGTCTTATAACAACTTTTTGGAAAAAATAGTTAGATTTATGTTGTCTGATTTATTTAATTAGGAAGAAGAATATCTCAGAAATCCTAAATATTGTCGTGTATATGCTTTTTTACTTCTAAAGCTTAAAACAAGTCTAGTTTACACTTGTCATGACAAAAATGTTGTGGTTTTATGCCGTTATTTACTGTGGGTCTATGTTGGGTATCAATAATATGTTTTGCAAATGTAGATTTGTCAGCATGGTTATTTCTAAATGCAAAAATATGTTCTTTGTATCGGGTGTTAAAATTTCTAGAAGTTTGATCGATGTAGATTGCGTTACGTGTGCATTTCACAAATTTTGAATACCTATACAAATACAGAAGTAGCTTTTAAATCTTATAACATGACGCTTGATTTATTAGATTATTTCAAATAATTGATTGGAAGTATTATCACAGATGATGGTAAGTGTAGGAAAGGTCTGAAGAGGATCGCGATGGCAAAACAAGCATTCAATAACCAAAGTACTGTTCTCACTAATAAACATTTTAACCTGTACATGAGGAACAAATGCAAGTCGTACGTGTATGGAGTATGGTAATGTATGGGGCGGAAACTTGGGCTGTAGTTAAGCAGGATATGAAGAGAATATAAGCTTTTGAAATGTAGACAAGAAAAATGTCAAAGACAGTGCAGGTTGATAGAAAGACGCTTCAAAGTGTGCTAGGAGAGGTGAAAGAATAAAGAGGCTTGCTCAAAGAAATCGAGAGGAAGCTAAAATTTATTGGCCATATTATAAGACATAATAACTTCCCGATAACATTATTTGAAGGACATACGAGTACTTGAAATGTACACTGAATTATTGGCCCTTAAATAAGAGAAGTTTGTTATAAACAGCCCTTAAACTTCTACTTTTATCAAATAGATTTTTGTTATAATGATGTATTCTAATAGAAACATACATAGATGATATTAGTTTAATTAGATGGCCATAATGGCAAGTCAAAAGATTTTGTTCTCGAAAGTGAACTTCAAAGTTTTTTAAATATGCTGTTTTGGTTTATTATAGTTTTTAATATTCGCATGTTTATTTCCTTTACATTTATAATCACCGCAGATTCATTTAAGTATGTTTGAAGAACTTTTTCTGCAATAGTGCAAATAGATATTACATCGTCAGATGGGTATGTGAGGAGTTGACCTTTGTCTTTCTGATCTATAAACGATGTTAATAACGCAGACCTCTCCCCAACAAGTTCACCCGCGCATTCTTCGCATCTCAGAGCTTTTGTTATTTTCCTTACTACATAGCCAGATATATATGTCACGACTTCTTTCTTAAACTCTGATATATTCATATCTAATATTTGAAGAACTGTGTCGTCGTCAAAATTATCTATTTGACTCATGTCTTCATCTGGTTCTTCAGATATTCGTTCTCGCCCACAAGTTTTATTTATTACCTCAATGGGTGACAGAATAGGAATTGCTTCTAAAGGGATACAATTTCCTTTAAATGAATCTTTTAATTCAAGATGCACCATCATCCTTTTATATGCACTTTTAAATTGCTTTGCTGATGGGTTATTGTTATAGCCTCCCATGGATCTAATTTGCCCAAAAAAAGCTCAATATGATCCTGACTGATTTTGTAAGTGGGAAAATACAGCAAAAAATTATTGTCGGCAATTAAAGTTTTATAAACAAATTGCAAACTTTGTATGCAAAATAAAAAGCCAATTATACCCATTTTTCTACCACTCTCACACAGAAGCGGTCCATCAATTATCCTAAGTGACGTTAAATATTGTGATAGCTCTCTTAAAAATACATTAATGTTTTCAAAATTTTCTGCGTTTATTGCTTTTTTAAAATCTGAATTGTTTAAATTTCTAGAATTAAGAATGTCAAATAAATTGTTTATAAGTCGGATAAATTTCACAGTTCCCTCACATTCTTTGAACTCCTCAAGATGTATAATGTATAATGTATAATGTATATATTAAGAATGAAACAGGCCAATGTCACCTGAATGACACAGGGATGTTCATGTACGTCAAAAAATTAACAATAAGAACGACAATGGCACACACAATAAGCATAACAATTAAGGAAAATTTTTCCTTAAATAATACAAAATAAAGATACTTATAAAACACACTTATAACGTTTATAACGTTCAAAAGATAAGAGCTGCAGAATCCAGATCCAATTCCAATATTGTTTTTTAGAGTCACCAGGTGCACTAGGTTTATAGTTTATACTATGGCAACTACACTACAAACAAAGTGTTCATATTATAAGAATTTAAAAACAGAAGATAGTTAATGGTAGTTTATGTAAAACTTCATTGCAATATTCCAAAGATTGTGCCACTGAGTGGCTAAAAAGTTGTGTGGCTAATTTAACCTTCATTTTTTGGTTTGTATAAAATATATGCGATTTTCTTAATTTATTTGCCAAATGAACGCCCTCCTGATCCTGTAACTCATTTAATTTTACTAAATAATCCCACTTTATATTTTCCCCATTCTCATCAATTATTAATTTTTTATCGCCTAATGTGTTTCTTATCAGTTTGATCATATGACATGGATCAAAAAAGACTGCAATTTTCCTACCTGAACTAGGATCAACAAACGTAGAGTTAATGTTCCTCCAATTCAAATCGCAGCCAAGTTCTTTTGCTAACGTTAGGTTATTTGTTGCCCCATCAAAAGTTATTGAGACCACGTATATGCCCGACTCATTTAGTAGCGTTAAACACTGTAATACCATTTTGTTTTTGTGTACCCCTTAAAGAGTCGATTAAAAAATATCCAAGAGGAAGCTTCCATGATTGATTAATGCTAACAAGCATAAAAACAAGAGCTTCTTTGGCTACAGGGTTACAATCGGTCTCAAGATTTATACCAAAATCTACAAACCCATAATATTTTACCCCATCCCATTCTATATGTTGGCGAATTGCCATCTCATCTATGACTAAAGAACATATAAGTTTTCCATTTGTGCTTTCTGATTTTGACTTTAATAAGTTGAACACCTCTGACGTAAAACCAGCTTCCCCATTAACGCTTTGATACCATCTAGATATAGTTTTTGGATGAGGAAGAGCCGAGTTAAATGTGTTTCTGACAAAACTGTAAGCTTTGGGAGAGCAATAATGCAGCGTAGCAGAAAAAGCTTTAAGTTGATTTTCATACTTATGTTTACGACCTAATTGTCTTTGTAAAAATTCTTCATTAGGTTCTATTTGCATTAATGTTTCTAATGTTTCGTCGGTTACTTTACCTTTTAGTTGTTTGATTATATTCGCAAGGGTTGCTGTTCTCTTCTTATAATGATGAACACTACTGCTGAGCCGTTTAATTTTTTTTCATGCATCGAATAACTGCTTCTTCAGTTTACGTTTGCGCGGTGTAACAACCTATAAAAAATGTTCAATGATAAACCATTTATTTTCTCAAGTAAAATGAATATATAAACAAAATTTCCAACAACACATTTTGGTTAATAGTGGTTGAGATAAATTGCAAACAGTTGTTTCTAACTTATTTAATCATGGACTATACAAACTTAAACACCATATAAAATGTGATGGAATAACATATTAGGTTTTTTAAAATTATACTGATTTCATAAACGGCAAAAACTGAATTTAACTCACCATGTCCTTCAAAGTGGGTGGCATTGAAGGTGTTTTCATTTCAGCAAATCCTAAACTACTAAACGATCTTTGCGGTACCTCTACAACAGTTTTCTCTTCATAAAAACCAGCACTTGTTGATGGCCGAGAATAATCCATTACAGGTACATTGCTACCAGACCAAGTACTAGTTGACGGGGCAGCTGCAAATGGCACATTGATAGCAGTTATATCAGTCATTGGCTGCTCGCCAAAAACGACTTGTGTTGATGGCTTGTTTGTTACCTGCATAAATAAATTTGAAACGAATACCATTAATGTAAATTTGCAGGGCTAATTAAATTACGATAAATATCATAACAATATATTACGTGAATGTAACTAGTAGCATAGTTACTAGAGATGAGCGATATATAGCTACCGGTGATTTAATCGCTTCTATTAAAAGATCGCTGTTAGCAGCTGTTATTAAAACACAAAACAACAGCGATTGTGAAAACCGAGATTTACACAAATCATTAGAGTAATTATTTCTATGAAATTCATCTTATACTAAAAACTCCATGACAAACAGCAATTGCTGTATTCATAATACACGCAATCGCAGTTTGTGCGAGCGAGTAGAAGTATCTGTATACTTTCCTTCTCGCCAGTATTAGAATACAACATTTCTCCTTTTCTTATAGGTAGAAAACGAAAAACTCATGATACAAATAACGCGAGATATGATAATGAGACTATCTATTTTTAGAACCGTCACGCGCATGGCGTCATGTGGTGAGTCCAATGCAATAATAATATGCTGTCGTACAGTGGAGTTTGACGGTTCATCACAACCCCTTAACAAATTAGGTATTTTACTGATATTTGAGTGCATACAGTTGGAATTAATTTTTTAAGATCAGAATACTATACTATGATTATGTGACATGATGATCAAATCAAGTTTATGAATGTTAACGCCCCCTGTAAATGTCTACGAACGTCTTCTCTACTTTTTAAGTTTGTGTATCACCAATGCTAATTCAGGGCTCCCCTTAATTATTATACTTCACTTGTGCATATATATATATATATATATATATATATATATATATATATATATATATATATATATATATATATATATATATATATATATAATATATATATATATATATATATGTAATATAAAAATGGAATGGAATGTAACTTTAACCACATTAAACTGACGTATAGAAACTTTTTGATTGCGAATGACTTTGTGTTAAGTGTGTAGTTGGCCTTCTATAACGTTACTCACCATGTGATGTCATAGGAGGGGACGGGGCATATGCGCAATATCATATATCTTGTAAGTCATTATATCATGGAAAAACCTGCTGAATCTAAAATTAAAGCAGCACCGAACTGTAGCATATATATGCCTTCCAACTTTTTCATTATATTAAAATAAAAATAATATGTAGATTTCTCTCATCGTATATTCTTGTAATATGCTAATTTTATAGAACTTCTATTAATAGTAAAAATCTGAGTAGTTTTAAAATTATTATAATTTAAAAGCTATCTGAAGATCATATTGTGGTTTCAATTAAGCGGTTAACACTAACACCTTGTAAGTGTTTAAAATAATAGCATACGCACATGCAGCATTGTAAATGGCTAAACCACAATCGCAGTAGCTGTTTAAAGTCCCTGTTATTTAAAAATAACCATTACTGATAGCAGTGCCATTGAAAAACCGCTGTTTGGCTATATATATATATATATATATATATATATATATATATATATATATATATATATATATATATATATATATATATATATATATATATATATATATATATATATATATATCACTAATAGTTACATAAATTAATAACCTTGATTCAGTACTTACCAATACAGGTATAGAACTTTTTTTAAAGTATACTGCAAAAGGGTATTTTTCTAAATCATAAGATTCCTCGGTAAAATGTAAATTGCACACATTTGAGTTCATAAAAATATCTTCATCGCTTAAATTTAATGCTCGTTTCCAAGCCTCGTATCTTTAACCAGCTTTGGGAAATCTGAAAATAATATCTCGAATTATCTACTTTATCAGTGACTGAACCTCTAGAAAGATGCAGTAATAGATAAAACGAAACTATTCTACTTTTTTTCTGCTTCTACTGGAACTACATAGGTAAATACATCTAATTCAAATAATAATTGCCAAACAAAATGCTTAATTTCATTAAAAATATTCAATAAATAATGCATTATTAAGATTTTATTTCTTGAAAAAACACAATTGACAATAATAAATGCTAAAGATTTAACAAAAGCAATACAATGTGTAAATACGGACCTGTGAAAACCAATAAACATTTGGCGCCAAACAAGGAAACAGAAGACATGTAAACAACTTACCGAAATAAATGCACAGTTGCTTTATCCTTTTCATAATTGGCACTTTTATTGTACATACAGTTCTTCACAATACACCTTGGCATTTTTTAACTTTTACACTCTTAAAACACTGCTAAAAAACGGCAAAACACACAAGATAACCTCTAATCGCAAATCAACAAACACTTCAAATACTTGTTGACAGCTGACAATAACTTCAAGAGCGGTTGGGGGAACGAATCAAAACAAAACACATTAGCGCGTTATTCAAAATTTTGTTTGTGATTGGACGGTGACAGGAGTGGGAAATCGACAGGCTGCAAACTCGGCTTTGTTCCCTCTAATATATACAACCTCTTTGGGAAATGTCCATAGAAACGCTTAATTAAATAGGAAAAATATGGTAGCTTATATGGAATTCCACATAAGGTCTCTCACAATAGTACGGCAATTCATATGGAATCCTTCCATAACGGAACTCCATACAGATCCCTGTAATTCCATTTGACCAATCTGATTGGTTGGAATCTGAAACAAAACTCCTGCCAGTAATTATAATGCAACATAACCTGTCATAAATGCCTATTATCTATATAGTTTTATACATTAGGGTCAATAATTCTGAGCAGTTAATATATGTGATTAGTGATTCGATCAGTGGAAATCAAATATGAAAGTTTCAAGCAAAAAGAAACGATATAAATTTTGAGGTTAGGTTTAACTTGAATCCGAATATTTTGTTCCTGATACATTTACATAGTAAAAGACTTAGACATATTGATTCAGGAGGTCGAATTCTAAAAGAAAATGTGTGTTTGATAAAGATTTTCGTTTTCGATAAAACGAACTAGAGCAAAAATACCACCAATTAAACTTATGAGGTCTACCGATCTAAAACATGTCAACGACGTTCCTTACGCACGTTAATGAGACCACAGGTTTAACTAATGTTTTCAATAGCTAAACGGGATAATTATTGGGAATAAATTAAATTATTTTGTACTTACAAGCAGAATCCAGCACTCATCAAAACTTCGAAAGCACAAAACATTGATCGGTGAATAGTTGACAATGATTCGGCAAATCAGCAAGCAATATTTACCAATACAGATCACGTCACAGTTAAGCTTTTGTGATTCTGATTGGCTCTTTGACATCGTCATCTCATACGGATTTTCATGGCATTTTCAATTATTTCATCAAATGATCCTTATAGAAACCAAACAAGCCGCATACACTACTTTTGGAAAAGGGCGGTGGCGGTCCTGCGGATTTCATTTACACATGCTGTGAGTCAGGCTGGGTAAATAAATATTTGTTTGTGACATGTCTTGAGCACTTCCCAAAAACTACAACATGTTCATTAGAGGAATCAGTTCTATTGGTGCTTGACAGTCACTCAAGCCATATTTCCCTAGCATCTTACAATTTCTGTAACAATGGAATTGTTATGGCGTCTCACATATCTCACATGGGCTTTAACCATTAGATTTTTTTGGTCGTTTAAAAAAGCAATAAATCGTGAGATAGATTTTAATCTTAAAAACAACCAAAATAAAAGAGTAGGACAGTATGACAGTGCTTCTATCTTCAGATATGCCTATGGTACGGTATGTCTTTAGTGGAGAAATCTGTAAAAGGATTTAAGTGTAGGTAGTGAAATTTTTCCACTAAATCTGAATATCTTTGATGAGACTGAGTTTACCACTTCTGCTGAAGATTTGGAAGTAGATGTTTCTCGAGTTAAACTTACAGGCCCTTTAACCATGGGCGTCAATGAGAATGCTGTTGCTAGACCTTCAACATGGCTCTTGCCAGACCCTCAAGGATGGATGTTGCGGAGCCATTAAATCTTAATGTTGCAGGGCCTTCAAATATGAATGTCGTTGAGCATTCAAAAACGGAATTTGCCACTAAGGTATCAGATGTTATTAAATAAAGTTGGAGCAATGTGTGGATAATGGCCACACAAAAAATGTAGCGGGGTCAGTGGTCATAGAGGCTATATTTGTGATTTTTGTGTGAATACCTAAATAGACAATTGAAACTTGCTTATATTAAATTATCGTCATAATATTTTCTTCAATTATTTATTTGGACTTATTTTCTTTACTTTCGGGGTAACCTGACGAGGGATGATCTCACCACTACATGCCCTGGGATTCTGGGATAATAAGGCCTTCTACAGGGTTCATATTTTTAGGGTGCCGACTATAAACTCTTAAAAGTTGGCCGTATTTATAGGCATATTTATATTTATAACAAAGTAAATACCTACCTATTAGAGTGTCAAATTTTGTACATGTTATGTTCTTATATTACTGAAAATCCTTGGGCTTCAAAAAATTGTCTAAATTTGCTACACTTGTTGCGTCCAAACTTTCTTATATTCTACGTGTTTTGGGAAAAAAATTCAATTGTCGCTTGACTCGCTAAATGAATATTTTTTTGCAAAACTAATAACCAGGGGCGTGGGGTTACATTTTAAATAAGGGAAGCAATTTTCAGAAACTTACCTATTTGTAGTGTAACTCAATTCTTCTGTCGTTTTTGGCAAATTCGTTAATAATGTCATACAACTGTGGATTCTGGCACATTTTCACGACGAAGTTATTTTCAATTGACAAAATTGAAATTTGGGAACGTCTTTCCTGTCCTGTTGAATTCCTAACAAAACTCTTGATACGTTTCAATGACGCACTAGTAGCAGGAATTGTTAATACTAATTCACATCATTTGAACGCTTCAGAATATGCATTTTCCAATTTTGATTCTTTTAAGAAAGTTAAAGGTTCACTCGCTTCGTTTTTGTGTCAATAACATCGGTTTCATAAATGACTAAGTTCTGATCGTAATAAGGCTTAGTCAAAATAATGTCCATAGTGGTGGAATAATGATTTGAATGAATCTTCTGGGAAAGGTATCCCCACAAATCCTCCAAAATTACACAATTCAAGAAATTTGAGGTCACTGAGATGATCAAATCTGCAGTTAATTTGTTGCTGAATTTGATCTATGATTTTGTAGAAAAGGCGGCGATAAGAAGTTTGAATTCACTAATTTTCTTCAGGCAAAAACCAATGTCATTTGTTTTACATTGCAATATGTTAAATACATTATCTGAAAACGGAAATATTTCCGAAAATATTTTAGTAAAAAATTAAAATTAAAGTCTCTTTTCAAACCATCCAAAAATCCTCTAGAACTATTTATTGTTTCTGCATCCCAATTTTTGCTATTTTCTATTATGTTTTCAAAAAGTTCAATTAATGATTCACAGTGTTCAAATATAGTTCACACAAGTCTGCCGTTGTAGTTCCATCGGGTTGCAGCTACTTTGGGTAAACGTTTTTTAACAATTGAGTCTAAGGCTTGTGTGCGCTTCATAGATTTGGAAAAAAAGCAGCCATTCCACTTAGGGTAGCAAAAAATACCTTACATTCTTTAATATGATTTATCGGATAAAATTAAATTTAATTTATGAGCACAACAGTGTACAAATAGAGCACTGGAAAACGTTTCCCGCACTTTAGCTTGAAGATCTCCTAAATGTCCGGCTATAACAGCAGCCCCATCATAGCTTTGGGCAATTAATTTATTATCAGTCTCCTCAATATATTTAATAATATTAAGCACAATTTTATATAGAGCGTTTGCGGTACGATCTTCTGTCACATTTTTAAAGCCTAAAAATCTTTCTTGCTCCCATCCATTTTTACATAGCGTATTACTACAGATAGTTGACTTAAATTAGTTACGTCGGTTGTTTCATCTAGAACAATAGCAATGAAACGAGTCTGTTTAATTTCAGATTTAATTCTGTTCAAAATAATAGTGTCAGAAGCCGCAATTAAGTAATTCTGAATGCGATTTGATGTCCCGCGAAAAACGTTAGACTGTTCCAAGTGATTTTTTAAACAAATGTGGTATTTGGCTATTAAAGAAACTAGGTCTTGAAAGTTTCCTTCATTTGTAGATGTAGTTCTTTCGTCATGACACCTGAACCCCAATTCATGCTGACTAAGAAAACACACAACATCAATAAGTCTTTTTAATATGTTTCTGTTTTTATCAACCAGTTCATTGTGTTGGCGATGACTAATTTCTATCTGCTTGTCAACGGCGTGTTCAATTCGCGTTTGTTTCAAAGACACTTAATTTTAAAATGGTCTGTAAATGCGCTTTAGACATAACATGTCTTTTTACTACTTTATGTAGATTATTCAAGTCGGAAAACCCACTTTTATTCCACACCCCCTTTTCAGTCACAAATAGACTACCAGGCAAACAAAACAGTTTATTCCTGTTAACCATTCATATTGTTTATAAGTTTTTTCCGCGTTGAAATGTCGAATACATGTTTTATTCTTGTATTTAAGTTTTTTAGAGTAGGTTTCGGCCTACCTTTATTAATAATAGCAAGTTTTTCAGCAAACGATAAAGCTGAAAATCCTTTGGTTATCGAAAAACACACGACACAATCACAGTTATTATTATCACTTGTTCGTAAAGTTTGTAAATTCCCACCCCCACCGACGTCGCTGTTAAAAGCTGATGTAGTTGCAGCCATATTAATATCATAAAATGCCAATGTATTTAACTTAGTCAACTGCTTATTTTTACGAAATAATCAGAGTAATTCACATTGTACGTGCATCGGGTCTTCCAACACGTTTTACATGTTGAAATACACATACATTGCGTCGAGCATCGAGCAAGGGTTTCTCATTATGTGGCCTGCTGGCTACCTGTATTTAACTGAAGTCATTGCATCCACTCTCGTAGTATCAGGTTCATGCTGTTGGTTGGCGGTCGGTTTACTGGGACGACGTTCTTGCCAAGAGCGCAGAGCGCATATACAAGTACAGTATGATGCATAATAAATAATTCTGTGTGAGCTTGCGAATTAAAAATTGTAATAGATAAATTAGTTTTAGAATTTGAAATTTAATATTTAAAATACAAAATGGATTTTAAATAATGCGGTTTAATACAAATTATTTTTAAGTAGGTATGTGGTCATTATTTTAAGGGAAGCCATGCTTCCCTTGCTTCCATGGACCGGCACGCCACTACTAATAACGAACATTACTCTTGTGTTGCTGATGACAAAAACTAATGATAAATAAATAACAATAAACAAAGCATCCGAAAACTTAAAAAGTGTGGATGCAGCAAGTGCGTTATGGTACCGAATTTTAATAGAAATGATCTAAACAATTTTTATTACGAAAATTATACTATATGCGCCAATTAAAAAAATATATTTTTCTCTCTGATTCAAAAGATTTTGTTAAGCGCCTGAAATTATATAGTCTAAGCTATTGGTACTATCCAACAAAGCGGTTTTATAAAAGGCTGAACACTTTACAAATTAACAATCTCGTAAAAATAGACGAGTGCAAATTAATACATAACATATTGAACAAGAAAATAAAACAGTAGTGAAGTACCTACCTATATTTATACTCAACTAGACAACAGATAGACCCATATTCAGTAGCATCATAAACAAACATAAAGCTCAACAGTGTAATGACCAGAAGTATAAGATAGTATATCTAAAAATATTCCTGAAGAACTAAGGATCACACAACAACCAGAAAAATTCGCAAAATCGATTAAAGGACATTTTCTAGGTGTACAAAATGACAATAATACTCAATTAAAAATTTAAAAAAATGGGGGGCAAATTATTTGTTTGTTTTCTATGTGTAAAATACTGTTTCAGACTAATGTTAGTAGGTATATTATCGTAATTTTCACAAACTTCAGGAAAATTTCATATACCTACTTATTGTAATGAACCGTAGAACTTATTACCGGTGCAAAGTATTGCTTTCGGTTCATAAATAAAGTCTATTTAAATATATACAGGATGATCCAGATATTACCTTCGATAATCAATACGAAATGTGAAAATAATTTGAGTTGTCTTAATAAACTTATATCGAAATTTCAACCGTTTTAGAAATATTGCAGTTTCATATTTTTCTTTTTATAAATTCAATATCTCCTGCACTAAATGAAATATTTTATTGACATTTTGTGTAAAGTTTTATCTTAATAGGTTACATGTTTAATCATATTTTATTTTTTTACTGAAAGCAGTGACGAAACCACGGAGTAATTTACCCAAAAGAAGGTACGCTAGTGATTAAATTTATTTTCGTAATCTGTGATCAATACGCGAGTAAAAAGTTTTCTTGGAGTTTTTTTTTGTTGTTGTAAAATAAATTGTTTTACAGGAGAAAAAAATAGAATTCGCATTATATCACGTTTCCTAGCGTCGTGTGCTGTGATATTGTAGTTGACGTTTGCTCTAGTAGGATTGTTTTAAATCTTGAGATTATAAAAATTCTGTCAGTTGATTCCATGTTATACTTTATAAACGTTATTTTATGCTATTGCTAGTTTCACACAGATATCATACGAAAGCGTTTCAATTAAAACTAGTTCAAAATTTGCACCAAGTTGATGCTGAAAACGATTGGTTTTATGTCAGTGGCTTTTAAATTCCGTAGAAAGGACTCCCGAATTTCATCCGAAAATATTATGGACTGACAAAGCTTCATTTAGTATAAGAGTAGTTAAATATTACGCATTTTGGGCACATGAAAATTCGGGCAAGAGCGTTTCAACAAGAATGTAGTGTCAATGTTTGTTTGGTAGGATAGATAACACTCTTTGTGGTTCTCATTTCTGGTCAGTTAGACTGAACGCTGCCATTTTTCACGATTATATTAATAATAATATGGTAGATATTCTCGAGGACGTGAATATTGATATCCTCAATGAGAGTTGGACACAACTGGACGCTGATCCTGCACATTGTGGGCGAGGAGTTGGTAAATGGCTCAATGAGAATTTCCCGGAGCGGTGGATACAACAATGAGGTCCAGTAACATCGCCACCGTGATCTCCTGATATTACTTTTCTTGATTTTTACGTGTGGGGTTGTTTGAAAGACAAGATTCACGCAGAACCAGTTGCAACCAGAGAGGAGCTGATGCGAGAATTTAATTAGGATGTAAAAAGATTAAATGTATTGAAGTTGGTGGTGACCATTTTGAGCAGCACCTCAATTGATTTAAGTTTCTACCAAGAAATAGTTGTTACTTTGATTTTGTGAATAATTTTATTTATTTGAAATGCATGAGCAGAAGATACCTACTTGTCTTTTTCCAGAGAATGCAATGAATTTTAATATTATTTCCCGTAAAACGACAGATTTTACGAAAAAACTCCAAGGAGACTTTTCACTCGCATATTGACCTCAGATTAACTACGCAAAAATGAAACAAAATCTAAACCATTGACGTACCTTCTTTTGTTTCAAAAGGGGAAAGCACACCCTCGTGGGTACGCCATTGCTTCAAACAGAGAAATGAAAATAATTATTGAACATGTTACTTATTTCACAAAATATCAATAAAATACCAATTTCATTTAGTTCAGGAGATATTGAATTTTTAAAGAGGAAAACATGAAACTTTAACACCATGTATTTCTGTAAAGGTTGAGATTTCGATATTAGTTTATTAACAAAACTCAAATTTAAAATCTGAATCAGGTATATATATATATATATATATATATATATATATATATATATATATATATATATATATATATATATACATAGTAGAGCTTTCGTCGTTAGTTAATTTTTTTCTCCGAAAATTCACTAAAATAGAAACAATGTATATTATAGTAGTACCCACTGGTAATAGTTTTATTTTTAAAAGGATAAACATAGAGATACCACAGCATAAGTATGCTGTGGATGTACCTATAGGTAAGAAATATGAAGGGTGCTGTAGGACGTAAGACATACCGAAAACTAAGAAAGCAATAAAACGTTTCAATACATCAACCTATATTGCTCCTTCTCTGGTTTATATAATGAAATTACTGGTAGTTACGTGTGGAAAATTATATAATTCTCTGAGAATATTTTTACTCACATTTTAACCTATTATTGTGTTTAAAGAAATAAGGGGCCCCTTCTGGAATATTAAGGGGTTGTAGAGAAGGAGATAGGAGGGAGCTTCTATCCCTACTTACTTAAATCGACCACGCCTATAAGGGCGGATGCCAGTTAGGAGAAGCCTATATTGTATAGCCTGCCACTTTGCAGATAAATTTCTAATTTTCCTCTTCTGAACTGCACAATATTAGCTTCTCTCAGGCACATATAAAATGTCTACATAAATTATAAAATTAAAAATTCGATGTTGTTGGGATTACACATAAGGATTTTTCAAGAGTTCAAAGCAAGTTAAGTACAGCTAAATTTATTTAAATTATTTGAAGTGCTTTTGACACACAAGAGTTCCATTTTTAGTGTAGAAAAATTTACAACTTTCATTACCTCTCTAACAAAAGTGTGAAATGCCAATTAAGTAATTAAGTGTGCTTTTCTTGTTACTTTCAAGGGTTCTAATGCCCATGGACGGTTAATTTTTTATTTACATTTTCAGATATATATTTACCTGATTATAATAAATTAGATTAAAATAAATTTTTTTATTTAGTTACTTATTTTAGAAGCAAATTTTCATGTAAAATAAAGCAATTTAATTTTTGATAAATAAATCATTTTTAAGAATTTTCCTTAAAAATGTTTTGACCAATTTTCGTGAACGAATTTTTTAACAAATTATCGAAAAGCACAGTTTTTAAGCTACATCCCTAAAATTTAATTAACACTTCTTATTAAAGAATATTTTATTCTAAGAATTAGATTTAATTCGAAATTTATTTCAAAGCGAATAATTGGGACATTCTGAGGAAAATGGAGCAATAAAACCAAATAAAAATTAACTCCTTTCAGTTAATGGAAATTAATGAGCGAAGATCATAACCTGTGATGAGCACTAATAAGTAGTTACAATTTGGAGAACCCAATTCATCACGATACAGTTTTTAGGATTTTAGAATAAGTTTATTTATCCCTCCGATGACACTTTGTTAGCGAAACGATTGTCAGGTCTATAAATTGTATTGTGATGAGTTGGCTTCTCCAAATTGCACTTATTATATAAAGTAGAAAAGTTCGGACTTTTATTTGGCTCTATATAAATAATTTAATATTCTGTGTCTTTTGGGCTATTGCAAAGAAAACATAGTCACGCATTATTAAATATTAATCAATAAAGTTTGAATCAATACCACAGCATTGTTATAACCATGCTGTGTCACTACTAAAACGTAAAATTTGTCGGGACAAACTAGAAAAGTAATTATAATTCATTATAACTATACGAAGACATTCAGTGTAAAATTAATATCTTTAACTTTGTTTTTCAGCTAAACAAGTACCCTGGATATATGTATCAGTTCGAAGCCAACAATAATTAATTTAAAAAAACTGCTTTTCAGTTAGGTGTCTAATCAATAAATTTAATAGACTAGATTAGGTATAAATTAATACTCTATCTCAATCTAGTGTCCAGGGGCGTGCGGTGAGCTTTAAATAAATAATGGATTATAGTGGCCAGCTTTATCAGATCGAAAATCCAAAGTTAGAAATTTGATTTACGCATTAAACCTAAACATTTTAGCTTAAAACTCGATTCCCAGAGGCACTTGCTGTTACTATGTCAAAATAATTTTGGGAAAATTATTCAAGTCCAAAACTCCCCACCTATTCCACGAATTTGTCCCTTTTTGTGCAGATGTTGATGAAAACAGAAGACAGGGCTACCAGGAAATATTGGAAATTGTTTCACAACTTGTTAACCACTGATATGTCTGGTAAACAATGCTATTAAAGTGGCGTTTACAATTTTCTGCTTGCTTCGTTAATTTTAATATAGGTAGGCGTTAGTCGGCCATAATTTAATATTTTCTGTTTTCCTCGAAATTATAAGCCGAAAATGTCTGTTTCTTAAATTACATATAACAGAAACACATTCACAAACTTGTGCGGATGAGGGAGAGATACTTCCATTGCATCTTACTCCAAAGACCCCGGCTGACTGACCGACCAATAATAAGCGGATCTTAAACCGCTAGCTGGAGATGATATATACTGCATAATAAACCAACAACCTTCTCACAGACTGCAGTGGTACAGACAGAGACAGTAGACACTGTAGACAACAGGAAATAAGCGATCTGAACCCCCGATTATCGGATTTGTGCACAGCGTCGCCGCGTCTGTCTGGCTTTTGCGACATTGCCAAACTCAATAAATATTCCAAATATCTACTTACAACTAGATGGAAACTTAATAAAGGGAAAATTATGATTTAAAGGGAAAAATACAATATAAATGGTAAAATACAATTTTACTAAGAGGGCGGGTCAATAAGTCCGTGATTTTTTAAATTTCTCGCCTCTTCACAAGAAGGGCAACACTGCTCCTGTCAACAAGCATGTCAGTTGACTCCTATCAAATTTTGAACAAGCTGCATCATTTAGTTTGTGTTAGATAGCCATTGAAAGCAGACAGCCTCTTGAGTTATAACGGAAATGGAAAAAAGTGAATTTCGTGTGCTCATCAAACATTATTTTTTGCGGAAAAAAACATCATTCAAACCAAGGCTAAACTTGATAAATACTTTGGGGACTCTGCACCATCAATTTACATGGTAAAAAAGTGGTTTACTGAATTACGTTGGCCCGTAGAAGCACAAATGACGCCGAACGTTCTGGACGCCCACTTGAGGTCGCTACACCCGAAACTATTGAAAAAATTTACGATATGTTGTTGGCCGATCATAGATTGAAAGTGCGGGAGATTGTGGAAGCCATAGGCATATCACATGGCTCAGTGGTTTCGATTTTGCATGATCAGTTGGCTATGAGAAAGCTATCCGCAAGATGGGTGCCGCGTTTGCTCACAATCGACCACAAACGCAATCGTGTGACAACTTCGAGGAGTCTTTGGCGTTGTTCAACCGCAATAGGGACGAGTTTTTGCGCCGTTTTGTAACCGTGGACGAAACATGGATTCACCACAACACACCAGAGACCAAGCAGCAGTCAAGGGTTAAGGAGTTGCGGGCCAAAGGACTCCAGGGGGCAATCAGATGAAATGGAAACAACAACATCAACTTTCGATGAAGCTTTCCCCAAGACCGTCATGCGCGGTGAACAGCCGCATCCTGCACGAGGTGACCCTGCTGATAACTAACCATGACGGATCTAGACAATGAGGTCGAGCTAAACTGCCCCAGTCTACGGTGTCACGTGACCCGTGCTTAGGGATGGATAGCACCAGGGCGATGGTGTCGTGAACGGAACTTCTGGAGTACTGGGCAATCCTCCAGAGTAACCCGCTTTGCACCACACAGGGGGTTCTGATGGTCTGGACAGTATTTCCCCCATTCTCGTGGGAACAACATGAAGATTATAAATATATATGGAACCAAAACCAATGAGGCTCGAGGAGTGACTCCGGCTACAGACTCGTGCCTTGAGTATATTCGGGAAACGCAGACGAGCCAGGGGGCGGTAGCGGACTCTGGAGGTCTCACGACCGACGTAGATACGGGGGATCAGTGGGTCACTTCGGCCACAGACCGGTCCCCGACACCCAGGATGGAGGCTGGGTCCCACCGGAGGGCGGCGAGGTCCGTGGACTCTGGGGGCCCCTCCACCAGTAAGGGCCCTACAGTAGGGGTAGAGGGACTGCCCCGGCAGTCTAAGCGTCTTTCCGGGGAGCAAAGAAAGAAGTTCCGGAGGGCGCAGAATGTGGGGCCTGGGAAGGGTTAGCTTCCGCCCACTGGTGAAGCAATTAGGGGTTAATGGGACTTAGGTTCCTTCAGGTCAACCTCCAACACAGTAGCGCAGCCACAGCCGGACTACTCATGACTCTGAGGAACACTGATGTGGCCCTCATTCAGGAACTGTGCTCCTATAAAGGAGATACCAATGGACTCGGCGGAGCTGCTGGAAAGCTCATCTACAGCAGATCCAGCGAGAAGCCGAGGGCTTGCATTTTTTTCAGGGAAGGAATAGAGTTTCTGCCTTTAATGAATTCCTGTTCCAGGGAGCCAGCAACGATCAAAATCCGATGATGTGGAGGAGCGGATGGGCCAAGGAACATTACTGTCGTGTCAGCCTATCTGCCAGGGGACAGTACAGATCCTCCCCCACCCAAGGAATTGAAGCAGCTGATGGTGGGTAGCAGAGCAGGTGGATGGCAGACCATCATCGGCATGGATGCGAACGCGCACCATGAGTTGTGGGGAAGCTCGGACACAAACTCTAGGGGTGAGGCACCTTTACAATTCTTTATGAAATTTGATTTAGACATATTGAATAGAGGTAATAAACCGACCTTCGTCACAACACAGCGTGAGGAAGTTTTAGATCCAACAGTTTCCACCAAGTTACTGGGTGACTTTATTAAGAACTGGGCTGTGTCTAGGGAAGTGAGTAGCTCAGACCACAGATACATCCGGTTTGAAATCGCCAAAGTCGAAAACCAAACGGTATGGTACCGGAACCCCCGCAAGGCGGACTGGGATGGGTACAGGGCAGACCTAGCAGTGGAACTGCGGGTGGTTAAGAGTACCATAGACAATTCAATAGACCTCGAGGTTGCGGCAGCCCAATTGCGAGACGCAATCACCTCGGCCTATAACGCCAACTGCCCCCTGAAAATGAGGGCGTCCACCAGGAACATCCCTTGGTGGAACAAGGACCTCAGGCAAAGGAGAACGCAGGTTCGTAAGCTGTTTAACGCGGTCGGGAGCATGGGATGAATATAGACAGGCCTATAACAAAAGACTGAGGGACGCCAAGAAGAAGTCGTGGAGGAGGCACTGCGAGGAAGTGGAGAACACGTCTGAGAGCGCTCGACTACACAAGATCCTGTCCAAGGGCACTCAGAGCAACATAGGCTCCCTTAGAACATCCACGGGAGGCTTTACAAGTTCGGGGGAGGAAACTATGGAAATTTTACTCCAGGCGCACTTCCCCGGCTGTAACATAGTAAACCAATCACCTCTGGACTGGGAACACTCAGAAATAGAGGCGCCTCATAGGCGGGCATCTAGAGTAGCATGGACAGTCGCTAACGAGGTGGTTACTTGGAGTAAAATCAGATGGGGCATTAACAGCTTTAAGCCATACAAATCCCCGGGATTCGATGGAATAATACCCATCATGTTCCAACAGCGGATATATATATATATATATATATATATATATATATATATATATATATATATATATATATACTGGCGCCGACCTGGCTCTGGGGTACATTCCGAGGGCGTGGAGACTGGCCAGGGTTGTGTTCATTCCTAAACCTGGGCGTCCGACAGACCAGGCAAAGTCCCTGAGGCCAATAAGTCTCATGACCTTCTTGCTAAAAACAGTGGAAAAACTGCTCGACCGGCACATTAGGGGCGGTGTACTGGAAGCATATCCCCTACACTGCGCGGACAATATGCATACAGAGCAGGATTCTTAACAGAAACAGCACTGCACCAACTGGTGATGAAGCTGGAGAATACGCTGGAGAACAGGGAAGTGGCGCTGGGGGCCTTCCTAGACATAGAGTGGGCCCTCAGCAATACCTCATTCGGATCAGTTCTGGCAGCTGTTAGGAAGCGTGGAATAGAGGAGAGCTGCTGCAGGTGGATCGGCTCCTTGCTCAGGGACAGGGCAGTGTTCACACCTCTCGCGGGAGGGACTCTACTGGCGGGGGTCGCACCGGTGTGTCCGCTGGGGAGCGTTTTGTCTCCCTTGCTCTGGTGCCTAGTCGTGGACGGCCTGCTGGGTAGGCTCTCGGGAGGGGGGTATGGGGTATGAAGTATAGGGCTATGCAGGGTTACACAGTCATTGTGGGAGCGCATGCAGACAGCGCTGAAAGTGGTAGAAAGGTGGACGGTTGGTCAAGGGCTCGGGGTGAGCCCCGAGAAAGCAACCGTCATACCGTTTACGAGGAGGAGGAAATGGGGCAGCCACAGAACTCTCACTCTATACGGTAGGAACATTCCAATGGCCAGGGAGGTAAAATATCTTGGGGTCGTATTGGACTCTAAGCTAACCTGGAATGGTCACGTTGAAAAAATACTGCGTAAGGCTGTCATGACCTTAACCGTCACTAGGCGGCTATATGGAAAAACGTGGGGACTAAGGCCTAGTATGGCCCACTGGCTGTACACAAGGGTGGTCAGACCATCGTTAACATACGCGGCATTGATATGGTGGCCTAAGGTGACACAATTCAGTGCCAAACAAAAACTAGGCAAGATCCAAAGGATGGCTTGCCTAGGCATCACAGGGGCCATGTCTTCAACCCCAAGAGCCGCCATGAAGGTGTTTCTGGATCCCCCCCCCCATCTACACTTAGTTATTATGGGGAGGCCAGGCTAGGACTATACAGACTATCCTACAATGGTAGACTGAAGATCAACCCAGGTTTCAGGGGCCACTGCAAAATTTAGGAGATCGTGAAGGATCCCATGCTTGAAATGAGGGCAGACTTCGCGAGCCCGCGAGTCTGCAGGAAAAAACTTCACAGTGGAAATATCCGAACGGGAGGCATGGCGGGAGGAGACGCCGGGCACATCACGGGACGCGCTTGTCTGGTTCACGGACGTATCCGGCGGGGAGCGTGAGACGGGGACAGGTGTTTATTCGGAAGGACCGAGGGCAAGTCAAATTATTTCCCTCGGAGTCCATGCAACGGTCTTTCAGGCCGAAATGTACGTCATCCTGCACTGTGTGCGGGACAACAAGAGGAGGGGCTACACCAACAAGCGTATCCTCATAGCCACAGACAGCGAGGCAGCGTTTAAAGCCCTAAGTGGCCCACGGGTAAATTCCTGGCTGGTGAGTGAGTGCCGAGACGAGACGAGCGACCTGGCTGAGCAGAATGAGGTCACCCTCATCTGGGTGCCGGGTCACTCGGGGGTCAAAGGCTATGAAGAAGCTGACAGTCTCGCTAAGAGAGGGTCAGCAGAACAATTTATGGAACCAGAACCGGCTCTGGGCGTGACAAAGAGCACTTCCAGGGGAGCCATTAAGTCCTGGGTCAGAAACCAACACAAGGTGTATTGGGCAGACTGTCCAGGGCTCAGACATGGGAAGTCAATAATTGACTAATCCAGTTCAAAGAGAGCTGTGGAGCCGCTAAATCTTAGCAGAGGACAGTTCAGAAACATAACAGGTCTCTTAACGCGACACATGGCTGTCAAGAAACACCTGCATAAAATGGGGCGGTTCGAGAGGAATCAGCCCAGCACATCTTGTGCGAGTGTAAAGCTCTGAACCGCAGAATACAACTGATCTATGGTCAGTCTAGACCCGAGACAGAGCATTATAAAACTTCACCCTACCAATCTCTGTGCAGACCAGTTCAAGGCACAGTGATTTTGGAGTGGGTGGGGTAAAAAGACTAAGGTCATGCACAATAAACCAAAGGTCGCTGTTCTATCGGGGCGGCGAGGCCGCGGACGAGCCTTGAGGGAGAAAAAAAAAGCAGCAGTCAAAACAGTGGGTTTCTCCGTGTGAATCGTCGCCGAAGAAGGCCGAGTTAGGTTTGTCAGCCAATAAAGTCATGGCGACCGTTTTTTGCGATGCACGCGGTATAATCCACATTGATTACCTTCAAAAGGGAAGAACAATCAATGTCGATTATAATACCAACTTATTTGACCGATTCAATGACGATTTGAAGAAAAAACGATCGCATTTGGGCAATAAAAAAGTTCTTTTTCACCAAGAGAGTGCAAGGGTGCACACGTGTGTAGTCTCCATGGCGAAATTGCATAAATTGAGCTTCGAATTGCTCCCTCATCCGCCCTATTCTCCGGATTTAGAGTGACTATTTCGTGCTGCCAAACTTAAAGAAATGGCTCGGTGGAAAGAGATTTGACTCCAATGAAAAAATCATCTCACAAACAAGTAACTATTTCATATTTTTTGGAAGGGATATAACAATTGGAGAAACGTTGGACGAAGTGTATAGAGCTCAAAGGAGAATATGTTGAGAAATAAAATGATTTTTTGTCAAAAAACCTGTGTTTCGTTAAGCAAGTCGCGGACTTATTGACCTGCCGTCGTATTTATGGGAAGAAGTACTTCCATTGCTTGCATGGACCCCTAGCGCCCTGTTAGTGTCGTTGTGTTTAAGTATATAAGCTTTAATTGAAACAAGAAATAATTATTTAAAAAAAATACAGGTATTTGTAAATAATTTTAGATAGCTATCAACATTTATGGAAGGCAGCATTTTATTACGACGGGAAATTTACACAAAAATTTATTCAAATGAGTGCGAAACAAAGCTACTTGCATTACTGTATATTTGTGCGACATAAAAAGATCCGGACGCAGCAAATGCACTATGGTGACGAATGTTTATAAGAGTGGGTTTCTACAAAGATATTGTTAGTTGAATTGGTATTAAGAGTTGAAAGAAATATTAAAAAGTTAGGTTTGTTGTAAAAGAGTAAATATAAATATATGAAGAACATTTTTAAGATTAGATAAGATTTCGTGTATCTAGTGTTTGAAAATAAACTTTAATAGATTGGCAATTAATTCGTTGTTGTGTGCACTTAATGACAGTTAAAGCAATAGTGTCATTTAGGTGCATTTTTTACACTCCAATGCTTTAGGCATTTTTTTCAAATGAGCGCGAATTAGGGCTCTTAAAACCCATATCCCATATATATATATATATATATATATATATATATATATATATATATATATATATATATATATATATATATATACATATATATATATATATATGTATATATATATATATATATATATATATATATATATATATACATATATATACATATATATATATATATATATATATATATATATATATATATATATATATATATATATATATATATGTATATATATATATATATATATATATATATATATATATATATATATATATATATATATATACATATATATACATATATATATATATATATATATATATATATATATATATATATATATATATATATATATATATATATATATATATATATATATATATATATATATATATATATATATATATATATATATATATATATATATATATATATATATATATATATATATATATATATATATATATATATATATATATATATATATATATATATATATATGTATATATATATATATATATATATATATATATATATATATATATACATATATATACATATATATATATATATATATATATATATATATATATATATATATATATATATATATATATATATATATATATATATATATATATATATATATATATATATATATATATATATATATATATATATATATATGTATATATATATATATGGGATATGGGTTTTAAGAGCCCTAATTCGCGCTCATTTAAAAAAAATGCCTAAAGCATTGGAGTGTAAAAAATGCACCTAAATGACACTATTGCTTTAACTGTCATTAAGTGCACACAACAACGAATTAATTGCCAATCTATTAAAGTTTATTTGCAAACACTAGATACACGAAATCTTATCTAATCTTAAAAATGTTCTTCATATATTTATATTTACTCTTTTACAACAAACCTAACTTTTTAATATTTCTTTCAACTCTTAATACCAATTCAACTAACAATATCTTTGTAGAAACCCACTCTTATAAACATTCGTCACCATAGTGCATTTGCTGCGTCCGGATCTTTTTATGTCGCACAAATATACAGTAATGCAAGTAGCTTTGTTTCGCACTCATTTGAATAAATTTTTGTGTAAATTTCCCGTCGTAATAAAATGCTGCCTTCCATAAATGTTGATAGCTATCTAAAATTATTTACAAATACCTGTATTTTTTTTAAATAATTATTTCTTGTTTCAATTAAAGCTTATATACTTAAACACAACGACACTAACAGGGCGCTAGGGGTCCATGCAAGCAATGGAAGTACTTCTTCCCATAAATACGACGGCAGGTCAATAAGTCCGTGACTTGCTTAACGAAACACAGGTTTTTTGACAAAAAATCATTTTATTTCTCAACATATTCTCCTTTGAGTTCTATACACTTCGTCCAACGTTTCTCCAATTGTTATATCCCTTCCAAAAAATATGAAATAGTTACTTGTTTGTGAGATGATTTTTTCATTGGAGTCAAATCTCTTTCCACCGAGCCATTTCTTTAAGTTTGGCAGCACGAAATAGTCACTCTAAATCCGGAGAATAGGGCGGATGAGGGAGCAATTCGAAGCTCAATTTATGCAATTTCGCCATGGAGACTACACACGTGTGCACCCTTGCACTCTCTTGGTGAAAAAGAACTTTTTTATTGCCCAAATGCGATCGTTTTTTCTTCAAATCGTCATTGAATCGGTCAAATAAGTTGGTATTATAATCGACATTGATTGTTCTTCCCTTTTGAAGGTAATCAATGTGGATTATACCGCGTGCATCGCAAAAAACGGTCGCCATGACTTTATTGGCTGACAAACCTAACTCGGCCTTCTTCGGCGACGATTCACACGGAGAAACCCACTGTTTTGACTGCTGCTTTTTTTTCTCCCTCAAGGCTCGTCCGCGGCCTCGCCGCCCCGATAGAACAGCGACCTTTGGTTTATTGTGCATGACCTTAGTCTTTTTACCCCACCCACTCCAAAATCACTGTGCCTTGAACTGGTCTGCACAGAGATTGGTAGGGTGAAGTTTTATAATGCTCTGTCTCGGGTCTAGACTGACCATAGATCAGTTGTATCCTGCGGTTCAGAGCTTTACACTCGCACAAGATGTGCTGGGCTGATTCCTCTCGAACCGCCCCATTTTATGCAGGTGTTTCTTGACAGCCATGTGTCGCGTTAAGAGACCTGTTATGTTTCTGAACTGTCCTCTGCTAAGATTTAGCGGCTCCACAGCTCTTTTGAACTGGATTAGTCAATTATTGACTTCCCATGTCTGAGCCCTGGACAGTCTGCCCAATACACCTTGTGTTGGTTTCTGACCCAGGACTTAATGGCTCCCCTGGAAGTGCTCTTTGTCACGCCCAGAGCCGGTTCTGGTTCCATAAATTGTTCTGCTGACCCTCTCTTAGCGAGACTGTCAGCTTCTTCATAGCCTTTGACCCCCGAGTGACCCGGCACCCAGATGAGGGTGACCTCATTCTGCTCAGCCAGGTCGCTCGTCTCGTCTCGGCACTCACTCACCAGCCAGGAATTTACCCGTGGGCCACTTAGGGCTTTAAACGCTGCCTCGCTGTCTGTGGCTATGAGGATACGCTTGTTGGTGTAGCCCCTCCTCTTGTTGTCCCGCACACAGTGCAGGATGACGTACATTTCTGCCTGAAAGACCGTTGCATGGACTCCGAGGGAAATAATTTGACTTGCCCTCGGTCCTTCCGAATAAACACCTGTCCCCGTCTCACGCTCCCCGCCGGATCCGTCCGTGAACCAGACAAGCGCGTCCCGTGATGTGCCCGGCGTCTCCTCCCGCCATGCCTCCCGTTCGGATATTTCCACTGTGAAGTTTTTTTCCTGCAGACTCGCGGGCTCGCGAAGTCTGCCCTCATTTCAAGCATGGGATCCTTCACGATCTCCTAAATTTTGCAGTGGCCCCTGAAACCTGGGTTGATCTTCAGTCTACCATTGTAGGATAGTCTGTATAGTCCTAGCCTGGCCTCCCCATAATAACTAAGTGTAGATGGGGGGGGGGGGGATCCAGAAACACCTTCATGGCGGCTCTTGGGGTTGAAGACATGGCCCCTGTGATGCCTAGGCAAGCCATCCTTTGGATCTTGCCTAGTTTTTGTTTGGCACTGAATTGTGTCACCTTAGGCCACCATATCAATGCCGCGTATGTTAACGATGGTCTGACCACCCTTGTGTACAGCCAGTGGGCCATACTAGGCCTTAGTCCCCACGTTTTTCCATATAGCCGCCTAGTGACGGTTAAGGTCATGACAGCCTTACGCAGTATTTTTTCAACGTGACCATTCCAGGTTAGCTTAGAGTCCAATACGACCCCAAGATATTTTACCTCCCTGGCCATTGGAATGTTCCTACCGTATAGAGTGAGAGTTCTGTGGCTGCCCCATTTCCTCCTCCTCGTAAACGGTATGACGGTTGCTTTCTCGGGGCTCACCCCGAGCCCTTGACCAACCGTCCACCTTTCTACCACTTTCAGCGCTGTCTGCATGCGCTCCCACAATGACTGTGTAACCCTGCATAGCCCTATACTTCATACCCCATACCCCCCTCCCGAGAGCCTACCCAGCAGGCCGTCCACGACTAGGCACCAGAGCAAGGGAGACAAAACGCTCCCCAGCGGACACACCGGTGCGACCCCCGCCAGTAGAGTCCCTCCCGCGAGAGGTGTGAACACTGCCCTGTCCCTGAGCAAGGAGCCGATCCACCTGCAGCAGCTCTCCTCTATTCCACGCTTCCTAACAGCTGCCAGAACTGATCCGAATGAGGTATTGCTGAGGGCCCACTCTATGTCTAGGAAGGCCCCCAGCGCCACTTCCCTGTTCTCCAGCGTATTCTCCAGCTTCATCACCAGTTGGTGCAGTGCTGTTTCTGTTAAGAATCCTGCTCTGTATGCATATTGTCCGCGCAGTGTAGGGGATATGCTTCCAGTACACCGCCCCTAATGTGCCGGTCGAGCAGTTTTTCCACTGTTTTTAGCAAGAAGGTCATGAGACTTATTGGCCTCAGGGACTTTGCCTGGTCTGTCGGACGCCCAGGTTTAGGAATGAATACAACCCTGGCCAGTCTCCACGCCCTCGGAATGTACCCCAGAGCCAGGTCGGCGCCAGTATATATATATATATATATATATATATATATATATATATATATATATATATATATATATATATATATATATATATATATATATATATATCCGCTGTTGGAACATGATGGGTATTATTCCATCGAATCCCGGGGATTTGTATGGCTTAAAGCTGTTAATGCCCCATCTGATTTTACTCCAAGTAACCACCTCGTTAGCGACTGTCCATGCTACTCTAGATGCCCGCCTATGAGGCGCCTCTATTTCTGAGTGTTCCCAGTCCAGAGGTGATTGGTTTACTATGTTACAGCCGGGGAAGTGCGCCTGGAGTAAAATTTCCATAGTTTCCTCCCCCGAACTTGTAAAGCCTCCCGTGGATGTTCTAAGGGAGCCTATGTTGCTCTGAGTGCCCTTGGACAGGATCTTGTGTAGTCGAGCGCTCTCAGACGTGTTCTCCACTTCCTCGCAGTGCCTCCTCCACGACTTCTTCTTGGCGTCCCTCAGTCTTTTGTTATAGGCCTGTCTATATTCATCCCATGCTCCCGACCGCGTTAAACAGCTTACGAACCTGCGTTCTCCTTTGCCTGAGGTCCTTGTTCCACCAAGGGATGTTCCTGGTGGACGCCCTCATTTTCAGGGGGCAGTTGGCGTTATAGGCCGAGGTGATTGCGTCTCGCAATTGGGCTGCCGCAACCTCGAGGTCTATTGAATTGTCTATGGTACTCTTAACCACCCGCAGTTCCACTGCTAGGTCTGCCCTGTACCCATCCCAGTCCGCCTTGCGGGGGTTCCGGTACCATACCGTTTGGTTTTCGACTTTGGCGATTTCAAACCGGATGTATCTGTGGTCTGAGCTACTCACTTCCCTAGACACAGCCCAGTTCTTAATAAAGTCACCCAGTAACTTGGTGGAAACTGTTGGATCTAAAACTTCCTCTCGCTGTGTTGTGACGAAGGTCGGTTTATTACCTCTATTCAATATGTCTAAATCAAATTTCATAAAGAATTGTAAAGGTGCCTCACCCCTAGAGTTTGTGTCCGAGCTTCCCCACAACTCATGGTGCGCGTTCGCATCCATGCCGATGCCATCCACCTGCTCTGCTACCCACCATCAGCTGCTTCAATTCCTTGGGTGGGGGAGGATCTGTACTGTCCCCTGGCAGATAGGCTGACACGACAGTAATGTTCCTTGGCCCATCCGCTCCTCCACATCATCGGATTTTGATCGTTGCTGGCTCCCTGGAACAGGAATTCATTAAAGGCAGAAACTCTATTCCTTCCCTGAAAAAAATGCAAGCCCTCGGCTTCTCGCTGGATCTGCTGTAGATGAGCTTTCCAGCAGCTCCGCCGAGTCCATTGGTATCTCCTTTATAGGAGCACAGTTCCTGAATGAGGGCCACATCAGTGTTCCTCAGAGTCATGAGTAGTCCGGCTGTGGCTGCGCTACTGTGTTGGAGGTTGACCTGAAGGAACCTAAGTCCCATTAACCCCTAATTGCTTCACCAGTGGGCGGAAGCTAACCCTTCCCAGGCCCCACATTCTGCGCCCTCCGGAACTTCTTTCTTTGCTCCCCGGAAAGACGCTTAGACTGCCGGGGCAGTCCCTCTACCCCTACTGTAGCGCCCTTACTGGTGGAGGGGCCCCCAGAGTCCACGGACCTCGCCGCCCTCCGGTGGGACCCAGCCTCCATCCTGGGTGTCGGGGACCGGTCTGTGGCCGAAGTGACCCACTGATCCCCCGTATCTACGTCGGTCGTGAGACCTCCAGAGTCCGCTACCGCCCCCTGGCTCGTCTGCGTTTCCCGAATATACTCAAGGCACGAGTCTGTAGCCGGAGTCACTCCTCGAGCCTCATTGGTTTTGGTTCCATATATATTTATAATCTTCATGTTGTTCCCACGAGAATGGGGGAAATACTGTCCAGACCATCAGAACCCCCTGTGTGGTGCAAAGCGGGTTACTCTGGAGGATTGCCCAGTACTCCAGAAGTTCCGTTCACGACACCATATATATATATATATATATATATATATATATATATATATATATATATATATATATATATATATATATATATATATATATATATATATATATATATATATATATATATATATAACTAAATTGTTTGAACAAACTCCGGGAGGTGATAGAACTAATGAAATTAAGGTAGGTAAGTGTAAGTTCTATCAAAAAAATTCGAAAAGCGCTCCGTTACCGAGATACATGATGTTAAATTTACAAAAAAATAAGGTATTAATTGATAGATTAAAAATGGTTTATTCTTTATTAACATTTCTAAACTTGTGTCCAGGATTGTGGAAAATATTGCTTATCAATTGGGGTTATCGATAATAAATTATTACTTCCAGTGTCAAAGATCTGGGGGTTTGTTACCCAGGATATGTATTTGCGTAACTTGCACGCCAGTGGGTTGATTAGCTTCTTAAATACTTCTAATAATTACTTGATTTTAAAGAAAGGTCTCCTAAATATCTGCCATAAAGTTAAGCGTTTCCCTAGAACATATTCAAATGGATGCTCAGCATTACGTCACCTTGTGAATAGGTATTCTGTATTAGGAATAGTGTGAGTTTTGTCTAATTTATTAATTTCGTTCGGCGTGGATGTGGTTGACTTTATTCGCACTTGTGATAATTAATCTTGTAAGAGTTGTGAATAATTCACAATTCTTTTTAATCTATGAATTAAAACCTGATTTTTTTTTGTAAGTTTTAACACCCTGTATTTCGAAACGAAGCGCTTTGGAATTTCTTTGATGGGATATATATATATATATATATATATATATATATATATATATATATATATATATATATATATATATATATATATATATATATATAATTATCAACTTCATGACATCACACACAGACACACACACACGTGTGTGTGTGTGTGTGTGTGTGTGGTATCATGAAGTTGATAATTATAGAAGATTGTTCAACTTAGTTTAATTAATCAAAAACTGCAATTACTCTGTTTGCTGCCAATTAAATCATCATAAACATTTGTTAAGTTATATATTTATTCCGGTGCGAACGGTGGAAAGCGAGTAAAATGTAAGTGCAATCGTCCATACAAAGCGTGCGACAGGCTCAGCGATAGAAGCGAAGTCGTTTTTTTCTGGTCAACTGGCCGGTCGTTGACGCAGTACGTGAGCCGTCCAGGTCTTAGCAGTTTTACCGCCGTTGTTGTTTTGATATTATTTGTATTTATTAGGTGCCGGGGTGGAGTTAAGGTAGAGAGCCCGGCCAAGTGGTTGAAGAATTACCACTGATGCACCGGGTCGGAAAATCACAGCCGTGATAATTGTCAAGTGAACAGCGTCGCCAGATAGCGATTCGTAGTCGGCGTAATTTGTTTTAGGTTGGTCAACATCTCCCAAGGCTAGTATACTAGTGAGCAGCGTATGAGAGAGGAGCGTTCCGATGTGGAAAACATAGTCGAGTAGCATTGTTTTATTTTATTAGGTTCAGATAATCGGCGTCATCACCGAAGGTGCAGCAGCCGATGAATTGCTAGGAACACTGTAATATATAGGGGCTGGTGGGTAGGCGGCCATCTCCATCGGAGTTCGTGGGCCGCCCTGGAGAGCTGGGGCAAGGCTTGGTTGCCGGCGGTCGTTCTGTGGCCCGGAACCTGCGATAGGCATAAGTAAGAAGACGGTATCTGTCGCCTTAGACAGGTGGACCGAGGACGCCATGGAGAGGCACTGGGGGTCGGTTGGTTGGCTGTAGGCAGGCGAGGGACTTCGTGGAGGGACCGGACAGAGATAAACCTGTCTGGCTACTCAGTGGCAGTCGACCTACGCTTCGCCCCATCCTTGAGGTGCTGACAGGCACTGTGCCCTTAGAAGACACCTCACATTGATAGGCGTAGAGAGGGATCCCATTTGCCACGAATGCGGCGAGGATGAAGAAACGTCTTACCACTACCTGTGTGAATGCGAGGCTTTTGGGAGTCTTCGAGCAGAGTTGTTCGGTTCGAGGACTCTGCAGGAGAATCAGGTACCGTCCAATTGAAGACCGTCACGGCCTTCATTTCGAGGTCGAGGCGGTTTGGCGACGGGACCGAGGAGGAGTAGAGCATGGTTGATGGGGTTGGCAAAAAGGGCCCATTGTGGTCTACTTGCTTGGCGTTAGCCTCCCCACCACTGCTACTACTACTACTAACATATAGAGGCTGTGGGGTAGGCGGACATCTCCATCGGTGTTCGTGGGCCGCCGTGGAGAGCTGGGGGCCACATTATAGATTTTCAGACTCACTGGGAGCGCCAGTGCATAGGCAAAGCGACCATTTGTAAAATAACGGCCATCGTGGCGATTGCGCCACTGGCAATTTTCCAAAGCGGCTGCTCGTAGAGGCGCTCTCACGGTCCCGGCAAGCGTATTGAACAATATATTCCTGGACTGTTGTAGACTGCGCTAGTCTGGATCGAAGCAGTCAGGTGGCACTCGGTCTCCGAGCCTGGCTTAGGTTCATTGCTTTTGGGGGTGTCTTCCCGTCTTTCTGGAGGAGGAAACGAAAGTAGTTACCTAGGAGTCTTGTTTGTTAGGCTTGCTGCGGTATACGGAGTTGGGGGCGTAGCCGATTATCTCTGTCGGTGTTCACGGGCTGATTTGGGGAACCGAGGGGTTGCATTCCAGAGTTCCGATCCTCCCGGGACCGTTAGGGCAAGGGGCAAATCAGGATAGCTGCTTGTCGATTATCGTCGTGCTGATCGCGCCACTGATAATCGGCCAAAAACGGCCTTTGGCGTAGCTGCCTCTGCGTGCCTGGCAAGGGGTCAGAGTGAGGATATTCCGCGGCTATTGTAAATTTGCACGGTATCGAATGCGGGAGTGTGAATTGAAGCAGCCAGGCGTCACCTGGTCTCCTGGTCTGTCCGTGTGCTCCGTGTGGAGGAGTCTGGGCGCCTCACGATTCCGTTGGAGGAAAGTTTCATCGAGGGGTGGACGCCTTCTAGATAGGGTAAGGTCCCAGAGGTGCTTGAATGCAGCGTATGAATGCTGGGCCGTTGATAACCGGTGTTAATACAAGGTTTTAGTGTGCAGTTAGCTTAGGATTGTTGTTGTATCCGTTGCATTTTATATGCTGCAAAATCTGCCCATTATTTTTGAGCTATCCGTGTGATACATATTATATATATATATATATATATATATATATATATATATATATATATATATATATATATATATATATATATATATATATATATATATATATATATATATATATATATATATATATATATATATATATATATATATATATAAACTGACCCTAGATATGGGTTCTAGGGGGCCTAGTCGTTCTACGTGACTAACCTTCATTTTCGATTTTTGGAGAAAATCTGATTTCTCTATTTTGAATAAAAATAAGCCATCTAGGGGTAGCACGTGAAAGTGGAAAATAATTAAAGTATGCTTCTAGAGGTCACTTTTGTCATACATTTTTTACCCGCAAGCTGTAGGACAAATAGTGTTCGAGGTACAGCCGCTATCCGACCTTACGGGGACACCCGGTATATATATATATATATATATATATATATATATATATATATATATATATATATATATATATATATATATATATATATATATATATATATATATATATTGAAACTGACCCTAGATGTGGGTTCTAGGGGGCCTAGTTCGCGCTCATTTGAAGAAATATTTTCTAAATTCAAAAGTCGGGATCTCCCCATTAGTCTTTTTTTTTTAAGAAAATTCACAACAAGCACTGTATTAAATATGGAACGGTTTCAACAAGTTAGGGCAAGAACAAACAACCAGATATGCTATTCAAATCAAATTAAGTTTTCATCTCCTCGTTATTAAATTATTTTTTATACAAAAACTCGCCAAAAAATTCATCGGAATAACAACAATCTGATCAGATAACGGCAAAGTGAAATGAAAATAAAAAAATTGATAAAAAGTGAAGTCACTAACTAGGATTAGAACTCGCCATATAAGACTCGATAGCCACGGTCGACATGACAGATGTATGCACTGGCAGGTATATCCGGTAGTATGTTAATTGTCTAACGTCTTTAATATTTACACCAAACATTTTTTTACAATAGATTTTTTCTTCATATTTTAACGAAATGAAGGAAAATAAGGACTTTCCGATTTTCCTGGCTAACGAACTTATCCAAGTCAATTGAAAAAGGAAGGTATATACCAGATTCGATCAAAATCGGCTCATTATTTTTTGAGTTATCGGTGTGATACATACATACATATATATATATATATATATATATATATATATATATATATATATATATATATATATATATATATAAATATATATATATATATATATATATATATATATATATATATATATGTATATATATATAGATATATATATATATATATATATATATATATATATATATATATATATATATATATGTATATATATATATATATATATATATATATATATATATATATATATATATATGCATATATAAACATATAAAAATTGAAACTGACCCTGGTTATGGGTTCTAGGGGCCTAGTTCTCGCTTATTTGCAGAATTTTTTTCAAAATTCAAAAGTCGGGATCTCCTCATTCGTGAAGTTTTTAAATAAAATTCACTAAAATATCAAAATATTATAACAAAAATAGTAATTAATCTTCACCTTTCAAAGATCAATATTGTTTTACGATTTTTTCAGCAAATTTTCAAAGTAACAACCATTATTGTCAATCCAACTTTGAAATCTTCGCCGTATTCCATCAACAGCAGTTTCGATCTCTGTCACAGAAATAGACGCTATCGCATTTCGGAATTTAAGCATCATATCTTCTCATGTGGTTGGCCGGGTCTGGTAGACAATATCCTTAAGTCTTCCCTATAAATAAAAGTCTAATGCGGTTAAATCAGGGGATTTTGGAGGCCAAGGAAGTAAACCACCTCTTCGCATGCATTTATTGGGAAACTGGCTATTTAACTATTCTCTCACATTGAGATCATAATGTGCAGGGCAACCATTGTCTTGAAACCACATGTTTACACGAGTTTCTAAAGGTACTTCTTACAATAGAATTTCCAAGTGGCCTGAGCTCCTCATGAAGTTTAACACGATATGCATGTAATTTTCTCTTTTTATATCCATAATACTGCGTTTAGGATAAGCTTCAATGTAAACAAGCACATTATAATATTGTCTTCGTTTCGAGTTCTGCGAATATTGTTTTGAGCTTGTACTAGTAACACTTTTCCTGTTCCTTACAGACGTCTTGCTAAACGCTATAATAACGTTTCGCAAAAATGTCGTCTCTGCGGATATCAGGCAACAGAATACGACATAACTTTCAAATTGTTTAAACTGTTTTTAATAACAAAAGCACAATATTTCAATTCAAAATAACGATTGACTTACTAAAGGCAAGAACTAATTACAGGTAATTATCAATTTCATTATTTCGGTTTTCACAGCTTACTCATTATTAATAAACATTTAATGTTAGGTCGATTAATACTGGATATTGCGAAAAATTTTCCTTTTAAGTAAAATAAATAATTTTCGAAGAATTTTTGGTAATAATTTTAGTTTAGGAAAAATGATATTGACATTCGGCTTACGCCACTTTTTAAGTAATTTTACGAGTAATAAGGATAGTGAAATAAAAGGTTAGCGTTCCATTTAACTTTTCTTGCCAAATTGAGTAAACAACAAAAATGACCAAAAACGCCATCTGGCGGTTCAGGCTTAAACGAAAACGTAAGTATTATTACAGACTATAATTTAGCTGTAAAAGAAAAACAAGCTCAAGTTCGATAGAATCGAATGACGTGCTGAGGAGCTTTCGAACTTTTTCTGCAATACGAGTCAATTCTCTCCCCACCTCTTATTTAAAGAGATAGGCCAAAATGTCAAATGAACAATTTTTAGAGTCTTAATAGGAGAGTCCAAAATCGTTCTACGTGACTTACCTTCATTTTCCATTTTTGGAGAAAATCTGATTTCTCTATTTTGAATAAAAAATAAGACATCTAGGGGTAGCACGTGAAAGTGGAAAATATTTAAAGTATGCTTCTAGAGGTCACTTTTGTCATAACTTTTTACCCGCAAGCTGTAGGACAAATAGTTTTCGAGATACTAAATATATTCATACAAAATTGTATGGTGTCAGCACTGCCGCCTATGTCAGTTTGGTGATTGACCACTTTACAAGAGATACCAATCATTGGAACGTGGGAGTGTTGATGACCTAATTCAGGTAGAGGTAAACTTCCGGCAAGCAAGCAGTAAAAGTTTTTACATTGCTTGAACCACCCTCAATCGTAAACGCGGGGTACCTGATGGGAATATATCCGCTGTTCTAGTCGGAAAGCATTTAGAATTATTTATCCTTTGATGACGCCAGCATAGCTATTGAAACGAAAGTCAGTTTTTATTAAATGTGTTATAGTGATTTGTCTTCTCCAAGTGTACATACCACGTAGGTATTATTACCTCATTATTCTTATAAAATCACATGTCACAAAAAAGTTTACTTAGGTACCTACTTTTTGAGATCAAAAGTGATTTCATTTTTTAACTTTCACTAAGAAAAGTCTTACGAAATAAATCCTTGTGAAATTATTTCAAGAATTTTTATTTTTTAGGGAATGAATCAGTTTTTAATACGCTTTAAAATACTTAAGGTCGTCGGCAACTGGGTGATTCAAACCATAGTAAAAAAGAAAACACAATAGTTTCATGTCCAAGCAAAGCGACACAAGATATAATATTGAGTGACATTACTTTAAGCTCCAATTCCAGTCCGAAACAAAAATTAAATGTTCATGATGGCAACGCTGAATACATTAAAAATAATCATTTTTTTTTCATTTGATTGACCTATATAATTTACTCATCTGGCCACGGACATAATACACCATAACAGCTTCGTATATCCGGTGCAACCAATATGGAAATCACAGTTCACTTGTAAAACATAATGATGATCCAGAAGTATCTTTGTATATTAGCAATTTAAAAGCTGAATGTGCCAAGACCAATTTTTTTTTAATGGAACAAAAGCAAAGTATTTGGGAAACATCACACTAGGATAAATAAACAATTTTGATTATATTATCGTAGCTGTTTGATGTCTTAGAAGAAAACAATAATTCCAACTCAGAAGATATTATTGTTGAAGAGCAAATCTTTGATAACACAGAAACTTCAATTCTAAGACAGCTGAAGTGACCGATATTGCTGAAAGCAATTACCATTTTGATAGTACAACACTTCAGGCAATACCCTACAAGTACTATGTAGATTATCATGATCAATTAAATGGCCGTCAGGTGGACAGCAACCAGAGTGACACTATTCAAGACCATTCAGATAAAGAATGGGCTGGTAGTCAGAGTCAATACGATGATGCTGAACTTCATGCTCCAGATGCAGAGCAATATAAAGATTATGAAACAAGTAGGGAAGATAGAAAGCGAAATGATCAAAAAGCATATTAAATGACCCTAGCAAATGGGAGTACAATCAAAACAATAAACCAGGAAAAGGGGACCATCATACCTCGGAAGAAAAGAAAAAAGATTCATCGTTGCAAAGGATAAAAGACTGAGTTTGGACACTGTGGCTGGAAACTGAAACAAAAAGTAGAATCACCCCAAAAAACAACAAAAATAATAACAGAGAGTTATGTGCTAGATATGTATTTCCCTGTGTTCATCTGTCAGTATCTGTCGCTAAATTCCAGTTTAGCGACAGATACTGATAAAGACAACTTCGTTGTCGAAATACGTATCTAGGGGAAGACAGCTTCGTTTTCGAAATGCGTATCTAGCGCATAACTCTCTGTTATTATTTTTGTGGTTTTTGGGGTGATTCTGCTTTTTGTTTCAGTTGAAAAAGATGAAAGGCAACTTAAGTAACGATGTTTCTGTAAACTTAATAATACCAAAAACATTCAATGTTTAAAATTAAGTGAAGAAGAGAGACTAGGCATATTTAAAAAGTATTGGAACTTGATCTCTCACGAAAAGAGAATTTATTAGTAGCAGAGTAATTCAGAAAGAACCTAAAAGAGCAAGAGATAGAAAGAATGAGACAGACAGTAGAAGCCTAATCACTTTTAGACCGTTTTGGATAAACCAGACGAAAGAACTAGAGTATGCAAAACCATGTTTTCGAACAGATTGGGTGTGTCAGGAGGAAATATTCTAGAACAGATAACAAATTATAAAGGAGTTACAGGAATGAGAAATGATGACGGAGAAGCTAAAACAGAAAATGCAAGGTCCTTGAAAAATTGAGATTAGGAGTAAAAGATTTTTTGACTACCAAAATTAGAATCTGATTATTGCCCCGAATCTACCACAAAATATTACTTGGAACCTAAATTTAAAACTAAAGCAGAAGTCTATACTTTCTATAAAGAAAACTGATGCAAGAAAAAACACGTTGAAGCTATAATTTTAACTCTTTTTATGGGCGTTATTGAAGAGATTACCCTTTCAAAATTTGCACCAAAGAAACATCAGTACGACGTATGTATACAATATCAAGAATATCGAACAGATAAAATATAATATTCACATTTCACAAAAAGAAGAAGCTCGTGAGGAGAATCAAAAGGATAAAGATTCTCTAAATAGAAATAGGGTTTTCACAGTGGACCTGCAATCGGTATTACTGTTTCCTAACATATAGAACAGTGGCAACGAAAGCAATGCAGGTGATTGCAGGAACGATCGCTATACACTTATTGGCAAGACAAGTAACTTTTGAAAGACGAAAATAGAAGGGAAGAAAAAAAGAAGGCATGAACCGAAACAATGCTGGAGTGGCAGCGAGAATGGGAAGAGAAAATCTCAATATCCCAGTGGACAAAAAGGCTCATTCCACACTTCCAGACATGGATATCAAGGCAGCATTGGGCGAGGAGGGGGGGGGGGGGGGGGGGTGGTGTTATTATTTTGCACAATTTCTGTCAGGTCATGGGCGTTTATGCTCTTGCCTCACTAAAATGAAAATAGTCGGCAAAGAGGACTATACGTATTGTGGTGATAGAAATACGCCAGAACACAGGTCTTTGAGTGCGCAAGATGGTCACAAATAAAAGAACAAATGTGTAAAGAGATTGGCAGAGATTTAACAGCAGATAATGTGGTGGAGTATATGCTGGGAAGTGAAAGGGTCTGGAATACTGTGGAGAGAGGGATCGTAGAAATAATGAAGTCAAAGGAGGATGAAGACAGGATGTAGAAGTTCTGAGAACAACAAGATTTAGGTACGTGGTGAAGCAATGCCAGCGAGTGGTTTCAGCCACGTTTCTAGGCGTCAAGTGGGTGTTTAGTGGGTAGTCCCGACCTGTAGGGAAGGGTAATCACCACAGTGACGGTTGGTGTCAGATCGCGAAAGCGCCAGCCACCGGCCTGCGTAAAAAGCATTCACCTCCGCTATGAGAAATAAAACTGTGTCCTACATTGAATGTATTAGCATTGTATTATGGAACAAAACTTATTATTCATACTTTAACGGTCTTTGATTTTCACAGCAAAGATGGTTACTGTTGTATGTGGCATGAAGGACGCGGTCAACTAAACGCAAACTGTTTTGCTTAAATTATTTGTAATTTTCTAACAAAGGTGATTTTGCCAGATATTGACCACGACAACAAATCGTTGATCACTCTTTGTAGCGACTGCTGTGGAGCCCAAAATACTTTACCAACTATATATAATAGAAAATAACATTTGTATTGTAAAAAAATATCTGGAAAGAGGACACACACAGATGGAGTGTGACACAATGCACTCTACTATAGAAAGAAAGTTCAAAGGCAGAGTGATCGACGTTTTTGCTAACTATGTACTTGCTAGAACTGCCAAGAAGTGGCCAAGACCATATGTTGTAAACTACTTACAGCATGACTCTTTTAAAGATTTTTCTCAGAACTTCAGAAACTGTTTTAATTCCGTACGTTCCGGATTTAAAGTTGGAGGTCCCACTATACTGAATATTAGTACGTAAAATGAGTTATTTTGGATAGGCATTTCTCATATGAAGCTGACGTGTAGCTCGATTTAGTATCCAGAAAATTAGATTTACAAACATCATCCCTACAAAATAATGTTGCCACATGAGTGGAATGATAATCACAGGAGGCTAAAATTTTAGTCGTGAGTGAAAGAATTAGAAATAATCCGGAGCTGCTCTATAACATTTTGTTTCTCTGACAAATGCACGTTTTTATCAAACTGAGATATCAACAGACATAACTGGCGCCTGCCGCTATTGTAGTGACACAAATCCTCACTTGTACAGGTACTCCCATACTCAAAATCCACAAAAATCAAACGCTGGGACGGATTATAGGAAACGGAATTGTTGGTCCAATTTTTACGTCTGGTAATTTGACTGTAGAGATGTATCTTAATTTGTTAGATACTGAAATAGGTGACGAGAATCATAACATCAATCACCACGTTTCCACAAGCGGTGTCCCTCCTCATTAAGCAGCTATGGTAAGGATATTTTTGGATAATCATTACCCAGGAGGTTCTTATATCTAACAACTCACTTAAAGGGGATGCAGCGTTGAGAATTTCCGCAGCATATGCCCAAATTAAAGTTAGTTTGTAATTTAGGTTTGTCTAATTTTTTTGTGTCAGGTCAGTTTTTAACAAGAAGAGGTTAAACAGATGGCCAGCTAGATCTACAGACCTGAATCGACTAAAAAGCAAGGTCTTTCAAACTCAATCACAAGATCTGCATGAACTGCGGGAGAGAATGTCTATTGAATCTTACAAAATAACCCCGCAGATGCTGGAAAATATCAGAAAAGGATTTCATCACACACTTATTATTGTATGAAGGCCAACGGTGGTCATTTTGAGCAAGAAATAAATTTAAAATGCAAATGTCTATTTCTTTTTACCTAAACACCCACATCTCTTTTTTTCATAGCAAGTAACAACTGCAATTCAATATTAGAGGAGCCATACATCCTAAAAAGAGCTGTAGCTGTAGCTGGGGGTTAGAACGATCCAATTGTAATTGTTAATTAATGATTGAACACGAAATTGATAGTATTCTTTTAGTCGTTTTATTTTGAAGTTTCGAAAGCACATATCTAAAAAACTAATCGGTAGATTTTAAAATGGCAGCTTTGAATAGAGATAACTTTCCAAAAAGGTGTCGGTTGACCTTATTCGAAATAAGGCGGTAATTAATAATAGATGTTTGATAAGTTATTGTAAAAAAATGTTTTCCGATTTCCATGAAATTTTTTTGCAAATTTCCAGGCAAAAATTATTTTGTAGGTTTAGTTGAAAAGCTATTTGTGAATAATTTTATCTCAGTAGGTGGGTAAATAGCTTGAAGAGGTTTGTTGGCCAGGAAAATTGGACCAGTTTTTTACTTTTTTACTTTTTTAAACAATAATGTTATTTAGATGAAATACGCATTGTTTCTACTATAAAGGTGATACTGGTAACCGGATTTGTTGCCTGCTTTCCTAATAAAAATACACATTTGCTATTAAAAACATTTTAATGGAAATTCATTACCATAACGCACTTGCTGCGTCCAGACTTCTTAAATACACATTATGTACATAAAAATGTTATTACAATTAATCAATTCTTACCGGGTGTTTTTTTTTTAAGTCAGTACCTAGGTATATATCATAAATGAGACATTTTGTGCTCAACGATAAGCATACTTTAACATTTTCTGTAGAATCTAAAAATCATGGATAGTTACCCGTTGAATAACTCAGTTTACCACAGTGCATTATTAGATCTAACGTAGAGCCTCGGTGGTTCAGTGGTAAGAACGTGTGCCTCTGAACCGAAGGGTACTAGGTTCGATCCCAAGGTTCTCCTTTCACTTTTTCAGTACATACTGTACCATTATCATAAACAGAGGTTGTGGCATTGTATTTGAGCAAGTTCAATGCCTGCACGTTCCGCTCTGCCTTTCGGAGGGGGCGTAAAGCCGTTGGCCTGTGACCATTCGATGTTGAACACGTTAAAGATCCCTACCCTCCTTACAGAAAGGCAGGGGTTCGGCAACATTTTCAGGATAGTGAGGTGAAACTGCTCCGTGGCGTCGGTGATTGGCCATAGTCGCGGAAATAAACCGACGTTAAAAAACAAAACAAAAAACACACACAACAGATCTGACGTGTTGTGCATTGGGTTCTTCGAAGTGTATCTCTCAATGATCATCACAGGTTCTAAGCTTCATATAGTGAAATTTTTAAATATCACTATATGAGGCTTAGAACCTGTGATGACCATTGAGAGATACACTTCGAAGAACCCAATGCACAACACGTCAGATCTTTGTGTGTGTTTTTTGTTTTGTTTTTTAACGTCGGTTTATTTCCGCGACTATGGCCAATATTCCGAATATTCTCACATTATGAGAACATTCTGAGAATATCTTGTGCTGTATGGGTATATATATATATATATATATATATATATATATATATATATATATATATATATATATATATATATATATATATATATATATATATATATATATATATATATAACAGCACAAGATATTCTCAGAATGTTCTCGTAATGTGAGAATATTCGGAATATTCGCTCAGAATGTGCTCGAGATGACCTTATAACATTATATAACTTTAAAATTTAATGAAAAAGGTAGATGATGATTACGGTATAAATATAGTGGTGAGAATTATAAGAGGAACTATTTTGCATGTTTGATTCTGTTATCTGTTCTGTGTTAAACACATCCGAAAATTGTATTGTCACAATATTTTAACATATTGGAGGATATAATAAATTATTATTTCATTTTATGAGGAATTCAATTTTAAAACTTTTGTTACTCTTGTTATTTTTAAAAAACTTTGTTGGTTTCAAGAAAAAACGAATAACTACAGAAACATATTTTATCGATGTTACTAAAAATCATAAAAAATTTATTTGCCAATAAAATTATGTATACGTCAAATTTGACAATCAGGGAAAAAGTGTGAATAAGTATAATTTATTAGAAAACAAACAACAGCAATAAAAAGATTGCTACCGATAAGTTATAGAAATTCTTCAAAATGATAATTTTATAGGCATCTATTGGATTTTTAATGATTTTAAGTTTTAAGTACCATTGATAAAATATGTCTTTTGTCATTCGGGTTTTTCTTAAAAACGACACACGTTTCTTGAATAATAACAAGCGGAAAAAGTTTTAGAATTTACTTCCGCATAAAATGAAATAATAATTTTTTAAATCCGCCAATAGGTTAAAAAATTATGTTACATTTTATGGGTTCATCACGCTATTGAACCCTTTGAAATGCTTCAATTGAAGTCTACCCACCATCGATGAATGCTCTTGGTACACACAAAACGTGTACCAAATTCTAAGTTGAAGTATTACTGAGATATTGATTTTTTTCGAAATTTAAAACCCATTTTGAAGCCCTATAACTTCTCAGGGTTGCAACTTAGTATGGAGGTATGTTGCATTAAATCACCATATTTTAGGTTCTCCTACACGCCCCTGCCCTAAGTCGGTTCTTATGCGAAACACCCTGTATATCTTTAAAAAAAATGAGTATATATATATATATATATATATATATATATATATATATATATATATATATATATATATATATGAACATTTTGAGAAGATTCATCAAATGTTCGTGGGACATTTTCAGAACAAACTGGGAGCTCCTAAGAATATTATAAATAACATTCTGAGAACCTTATCAGTATGACAGAATATGTCGCATTGTCATGTCCATAGAATGTTATATGAATATATATTGTACCATGTGAGAATGTTCTGGGGATGTTTGAATATTCTTTCGAAACATTCCTGGTATATTCTCAGAATGTGTCTGTGCTGTCTGGATATATATATATATATATATATATATATATATATATATATATATATATATATATATATATATATATATATATATATATATATATATATATATATATTTGTGTGTATATGTGTGTTTACAGGTGTCCTCGTTTATAGTAGCAGAACTTTAACAGTCGATAGAACAGATCATTTTAAGACAAAAAGTTCATATAAACATAATCTCTAATTTGCTTCCGAACAGAGATACAAGGTGTTGAAATTTAATATTTTTGAACAATCTTTTACAATATCTTTGGAACGGAGTGAGATATTTGCATGCAATTTTGTACACGTTCTATATATATAGTGAGAGTGTTATTCGGTGATATTATTGTTTCAAATGATATACTGGGTGTCACTTTTCCGGGTTCCGTGGACTATTTGAAATAATAGAACTTCTTTCACGTACGCCACTGACCTTTTATAAAACCCCTTTCTCAAAGAACAATCTCTTAGAAATATTTTTGCTTCCTCGTAGTTTTTGCTATCTTGAGCGGTAATCGAAATATTGCAAGTTTTTTGAAGCAGTTACGTTTTTTTTAAACTTCAACACCCCGTATCTCTCTTAGGAATCTAATTAGAGGTTATGTTTATATGATTTTTTTTTCTCAAAATGCTTGCTTTATTGATTGCTAATGTCCTGCTACTACTTCCTAAGGGAACTACAAGTTGTTAAAAGTTTTTGTAACTTTTTTGTCAAAATTTCAACACCGTGTGTTTCCCTTAGGAACTAGTAGTAGGTCTTCAACAATCAATAGGACAGATCATTTTGAGAAAAAAAGTTTAGATAAACATAACCTCTAATTAGCTTCCTAAGGAAGATACAGGGTGTTGAAATTAAAAAAAAACATAACTGCCTCAAAAAAGTAGTAATATTTCGATAACCGCTCACGATAGCATAAAACTACAGGGAACCAAAAATGTTTCTAAGATATTTTTCTTTGAGAAAGGGGTATTATAAAAGGTCAGTAGCGTACGTGATTAGATTAGATTATATTTAATTGTGAGTGGGCTATTCCAGTCCCTCCACCGCGACCCTAGGTCTATTGTGGCTTGCGTACGTGAAAGAAGTTATATTATTTCAAATAGTCTACGGAACCCGAAAAAGTAATACCCAGTATATCATTTGGGACAAGAATACAACCGAATAATAACTTAAATCTACATAGAACGTATACGGAATTGCATGAAAATATATCACTCCGTTTCAAAGATATTGTAAAACATGGTTCAAAAATATTAAATTTCAACACAACACAAATTTCGTATCTTCGTTACTAAGCAAATTAGAGGCTATGTTTATATGAACTTTTTGTCTTAGAATGATCTGTTTTATTGACTGTAATATCCTGCTACTATACACTGGGACACTCTGTATATATGTTTATATGTATATATGAATATTCATATTATATATATATATATATATATATATATATATATATATATATATATATATATATATATATATATATATATATATATATAGTTCTGCTTATGCCAAAGAAGGCATCAACTTCCGATAAAGCTATAGATTGAGAAAACTGCATTAATTTTTAAAATTTCATAAACTGCAATATGGAGAATTTTGCCACTTATCTATAGACGACGTAACGCGTAGTAAACGTGAATAAACTGTATATTTATAATATGAAGACCTCTTTGATTTTCCCATAGAGCCCCTACTAGCAGCAAATATGTACTACACCGTTCTCAATTAATTAAATTGATGATGTTAGGGGTAAGCCGTAATAGAGTAATTGTAAGCGGCACGTGCGATACTGGCAAATAACTAGCATTACTGTCTGTTCTAATCAGTACAATACCGTAGCAACCGTTGTTATGGGAGGGCGTCTCAGTAGCTGCATCTGCGAGTGTTGATTTAGTGAATAGATGATACAGTGTGACGTCGATACCAATACACAGTGCGGCCAAATGAGGTTTCAGTAAAATAATGCTCGCTAAATAATTGGATTTTTAATCTGAAAATTTCAATATCAATTTGATGGTCTGCTCATCTGAAAAACCATCACTGGCGTCCGGTTATACCAGAAGTCGAAACGAATTTCATTATTTCGAATAAAACATAACGGGTTTTCGGATTTTACGTTAAAATTAAGCTCAAATGGCACGTCTTTAATTCACAGATTAGAAGTTATTAAGGTTTCCGCAAAATCTTAACAGATGGGGTCAATTCTTAAATAGTTCATATCTCGTCTACCTAAGGTCATCAAAAATACTGAAATAATGATCAAAAAACGTATGCTTATTAAGAAAAAGGGATCCGAAATTATTTCAGTTTCAGAGAATGTTCTTAAATTTGGTGCCAGTTTGCTACATTTTTAGTTGAGGAATTCAAACAATTTAAAGTTTATATCCCATATAGTACTCGTTAAGAAGTCAGCACACGAAAGGATGGATTGGCAAGCGGCTGGTTTACGTCGTATTTCCGCATCCTAAAGAAGCGATAAAGCAAATTTAGAAAATTGCTAATACATAATACATTCAATGATTCTGAGATGCCTACTATCAAAACCTGAGAACCAAACTGTTGCATATCACGCGACCTGTTTCTTCTCATATCAAATGCAGATGAAACGATAAACCGATGAGCATGCTGATTCCAGTTGGCATGAATATAGAGAGGTATATAAGTTAACATTTGCATTTGATTCTCCTGAAAATTATACAATGTCGGAAATAATTGAAATAATTACTGGCGTCGCCATTAATGGTCTCCACTAGCGTCAAATTTAGTTTTATATGTCTGGTACTAAATGACCCCTGACCAAATTCTGAAACGTATGTTCTTTAAGAAAAAGTGGATCTGAAATTATTTCTATTTCACAAAATGTTCTTAAATGTGTGTCAGCTTGCTACATTTTAAATCGAAAACCAAGACAATTGAAATGTAATATCCTATACAGTAACCGTTAAGAGGTCTGTAGCAAAAGGGACACATTTTTATTGTTCATTAAAAAAAATATCCGTCGATGATTTATCTGGATACACATTTAATCCTACTCAGATATTTTTTCCTTGGCTAAAAAATAGCATTTTTTTTTGATAGATTTTGATGCGATTTGTTCTTCGTGTGTTACTTCTAGCTCGTTGAACAATTACAAGGCGAGAAAACCATTTTTACATCCTTATTTTTCAAAGACTTTATATTTTAAATTTTTTAAACATTAAGCGCAAAATTTTCAAAAGTGACAATAGTAGTATGGATAAGCGGGTTCTGGAACACTTTAGGCGTAGGCGTCTGTCAACTGTCATTTGTCGAGTCTGTCACCTGTCATGTGTCAATTCAAGCCGCCTATCTTGGCACCAACCTGTCACTGTCAAAGAAAAAAATAATAGAAAAAGCAAACTAAAAAAAAAAAAAAATAGAATCACGTCAAGCCGTTATCGTAAATTCTCTGCAAGGTGTCGCTACCGTATGATTCCTAGCATACGCATAGACCTTACGGGGGCCCGACGGGGGCGGGGGCGGGGGTTTGGGTCTGGCGTGGTTCGAGGCGGGGGTGAAGTGGGGGCTTCTGCTTCAGGACCGGCAGCGACGTAGTGTTGAGCTCAGTTTATGTTTGATTTGTTATGTAGTCGAATATATCGACGAAATAAACAATTTTATTAAACAATAGAGAAATCATAGATATAACAGTTTATAGAGAAATCATAGATATAACAGCTTATATCTTTAGCTAACGTAATATTTGCAAGTTGAACATCTAACATTCATTTGAGTGCCTTATAAAATGCAACTTCAAAAATTTTTGAATGACTATGACGATATTCTGCTTGATGATCATAGAAAAATGCTACATAGCCTTCATAAAAAAAATTTAAAATATGAACACCAAGAAACAAAAATTTCTTGTCATGGTCTTCATTATGTTAGCTGTATTTAATATTGTTGTAGTGCATTGGAATCGCTTTGTACGTAAATCTTATAATAGTTTAATCATTTAACCTCTGAACTTATTATTTATCAAATAAAATTACTGCTCTCTTGGCAACGACAGACACAAGCTATTTTAGTTCAATAATTGAACAAACTTGAAAGAAGCAACATGTGGATGGGTTACGTGAGTTACAGTGAACCAACTGATTTAAAAAGTGCTGTGGAAAATCTACACTCGCAATTTTACGACATTGCATTTGATGCTGAGCATGAATCCGTATATGGAATGGGCAGGTACATGTCAGTGTCTGAATGTAGAAAGCGTTATCGATTATACAATTATGCTGCTGAATTATGCAGTATATTTTTGGACTGTAATGGTAAGATGACAATGGATTTTTTTTGTACCACTCTAAGAAGATGCGGTTTGGATGAGTTTTTGGATGTAATTGCACCTTTTTTATCAGAAGAGGATAAAAAACTGGTAAAGTCTACAGAAGAAATAGAATGTGATAATAAAAAAGAAAATGAAATGGATTCAAGCAGTAGTAAAGAAACATTATATTGTAAGAGAAATGTATTTTAGTTACCTTATACATGTATCATTGTTAATAATAGAGGCTAATATTTTTTTTGTTTTGTTTTTTTTTTCTCTCACCATTTCTATCCCTCTGAATTAAAAAATATTCTTTGTTTCTTTCTATAGTAGTTAAGTTTCAGTGTGAATAAATAAATGAAACACAAAGTAATCGGATAACGTTTTTTATTGATTTCTTCTCACTTTAATTATTTTGTAAATATCCTGTCTTTAACAAAAGGATAAATTTTATTCCTAAATATATAAAATGTGGTGAAAATTGAGTATATAAATAGTATGATGTCCAGTATCTGCTGTGTATCATCATTATTGAAAGTTACAGTTGTAGAATTTTGTTTTGATAGATCACCTCTGTGTGAAAAACAATTCCTTGTTGTTTTTACTGCATCTGTATTTTCATAGTCTTTTTGAGTAATTAAAGTTTCATTTAAAACTTGTTTCCACTGAGTTTCGCCGTAACTTCTATTTGAGTATATGAATCTGAGTTTATATTTCAGAATGCTAATGTCATTCTTAGGAATGTTCGATGTTTGTAAAGTTGGTATACCATCTTGTATCAATGGAACCAGCTCTACCCACTTATGCGGCCAGGTATTATTTTCTGTATTGAAACATGCGTACGCTTTTACCACTTCAGATTGATGATACACTATAAAATTATTTTTACCCAAAACAACAAATATAAGAAGAGTTGTTTTCAGTAGAGCCATTTTTTAGATACTGATTTTTTATCTTTAATTACTTAACTTTTATTAAAAAGTTCAACCTAATAAGAAAAGGTTTCGCTGTAAACAAAATGATGATATTCACGATTCGAGATTTTGTTGAAAAGGATTATGAATTGAATAAAGTACAACTGAAGAGATTAAATGTTATATATTTAGATATTTGTTTTTACTTGTATACATAATAGAAAGTTTACATTTTATCAGTGTTGTTTTAGTTGATAAATTAATCATAGACAACCTACCTATCATAGATATTTTATTATTACTATACAAGTTCATTTTTATCAATCCAAGAATTTTGATCATCGGAGAAGCCTAACCATTTCACATATATTTTATTACCTCTTTCTTTCAAAACTTTCTGAATAAGATATACATTAGGAAATTTAGCTTTTAGTAATTCTAACTCGTAGAAGCAGCCTTTTATAATATTGCCTTGGTAATCTGCGAGAATATATGTTACAGGATTGGTGATGTTGATTTTGACAATTTTAAAAACTTCTGTAGTCCAATTTGGCGTGTAACCTTTTTCAAAGTAATGTTTATACTTGCTTATACGCACAAATTCACCAATTCTGTATTTCGGTTTTGGAAATATTTTAATTTTACTATATACAGTTTTCAGCAATATACTTTCATTGTTAATATTTACATCACGAGGTTTCATTTTAATAGTTCTGTGCACTTTATTGTTGTACTTGTCAACTAAACTCTGAATATTATCTATCCATCTATAAGATCCATTTAAACTAAATTGTTTCCACATCCAGGTTTTTAGAGTTCTGTTAAATCTTTCCACGATAGACGCTTTAACCTTACTATAAGTAGAGTAATGATTGATGTTATGTTTCTTCATTAATATGGAAAATTGTTTATTATAATACTCCTTCCCATCGTCTGTTTGTAAATTTGCAGGGCGCTGTTTCTTTAAGATTTGTTTCATTGCACTGCTTACCTCAGAACCTGTCTTAGTTTTTACTGGTATAGCCCATGCAAACTTTGAAAAAGCATCAATGACTGTAAATAACGGTATCCGTCATTTTCAGTGGAGTATTTTCCCATTTCAACTAAATCTGCCTGCCAAAGGTCGTTGATGCCCTTTAAGATAACCGCACGTCGTTTGAAGTTTCGACGTGCTGGTCTATGCAATTCGTTTACTAGATCTTGCTTACTCATCTTATCGAAACTGTTATTAAACAACCATTAAACGTTTAATAATATAATTGCATTGCTTTTCTGCAAAGTGTCTTCTTTTGTTGTTTCCCTTGTAGATGTTGAAAATAACTTCTGGCTGGTGTTTTTGTCTTATCTTAAAGGCTTCTTTTTAAAGATAGATTAATTCCAACAGGCTTCACAACTTTTTCCACAGAAATGGTATTCTTAAATTGTTCAAACTCTTTCTGTATTTTATTCAATGTATTATTTAGTTTAAAAATTTTTTGACGCATCTCATTTTTAACTAAACTTATTTGATTAACTTTATCATCAACATACTGTTTGTTAACTGAATCTTTCGGTGCTGATGGACTTTGTAAATTACATATACGTCTGTTCTGTATATCAAGATTACCGTCTGTAGTTAAAGAAAAACCTAAATTGCGAAGAAACGAGGCACCAACACGATCTGAATTAATTCGTTCAGAAGAGGAGGAACGTCCAAATTAATCGATAGTCATTTTAGTTATGTTAAAGAAAAATATGTTTTCTTTTTATATAATAATTTTTGCTTCTTTTAGCTCTTCTAGAATGGAAATAATCTCATTATTATGATTAGTATGACCTGCTTGCTGTGATGCTATTAGTAGTTTTAGTCTTTCCACTAATTCGTTAGGCTCATCCCAGTAAACATAATCAGTCTTATCTGATAAAGATTTCATTAATCCCTTTCCCACGACCGCTAATCTTTGCTGCTTTAAAATTTTTGTGATTATCTTATATTTAACACTCTTACTTCCAGCGTGCTGTTGGGATTTATCAAAATTTCGGTGAAGTAAATTTGCAGTGTTTACAATTTGAATGTAGTTTGATTTATCACTAACAGTACATTGATCTAACGAAGGTTTTTTAAAAAAAAGCAGGCTTATTAATCCAGGCGTCGATTCATACACTTGTCCATTTATGTAAATATTATTATCTTTAAGTGCAAAAGGTACATTTCCAATTTTCCACTGATTCTCGTCTTCATTGAAATAAGGTGCATATTTCTGATCAAAATCTTTCTGTTTTATATTCAACGAATTTATAAAAAATCCTGTTTCATCCTGTGGAGTGAACTGCTTATCTTCGTATCCAGATGATTCGATATCTGGCTGTGTTAAATAACTCTCTTCGTTTATCTGTGATTCGGGATATTCCGATGCGAATGATTCAAACTTGAGTTCATTTTCACTGATTTTCCTCTTTTTTACTGGTGGCACATCTGTTAGTTTCTTTAGAGGAGTTGTAATTGGTTGAAAAATTTGCTCTAGTTGTGCGATATCGTCTATTTTTGCAGCTTTCAGAGAGTCATATTTCTTTCTAATTATATTTTGTGTTTTTATGATGTCACTCACTATTTCTTCATTCATGGTTATTTAGTTAGGTGGCTTAATTAATATAAAATATAATGTAGCTTTACGGATATAGGTCCTTTAACAGCTTCTTTAAACAGGTGCTGTTGAACCTTAATCAGCTTAATAAACAGCTTGAACAGCTTCTTTAACAGCTTTTATCAGCATCCAAACAGCTCAATCAGAGTTTCAGAACAGCATTGTTGACTGTATAATCTTGACTGTCTATTGAACAGATATAGAGTGAATATGAATCCGGATAGCACTAATATTTATAGTATAATGTATGTATCAAATCCTTTTCTATATCGACCATTTTCTAACGTACAATCTTTATTAATGACTAAAAACCCATGTTCGTCTTTCCAACATTCTGAACACATTTGTCTAAACGTTTCAAAAGATACATCTGTATTTACATGATCATCATATATGTGTTTTAAATTAAGCCTGTCCTGTTTAAAAATTACTAACACATTAGCATTATCACGTATTAAGTGTTTTGGTATACGTGTGTAAGTTTGACCTAAGTAAAAACTGTCAATGGCTTTATGTCGACCCATACAGAAATAAGATCTTATATGATCTTGTTTCTCACAAGCAATATCATCAAACACATATCGAATTACGTTTAACCTTTTCAAGAGGCAACACAGCATTATTTTCTGTAAAAGTATAGTAACCTATGCCTTTTATGTCAGAAAGCAGCCTTTTTAGATATAAATATTTAGGTTGATATAAAGACTTTGAGTAAATGTAAACGTTTTCAAACTTCAATCCATTGGGATGTTCTAGTAGAGATATAAGTAAATTAGTCTTTCCGCAATTTGACGAACCCACAATTATGGCTCGTATACTATTAGGTAATAGTTTACTATGTTTGAAATGATTTTTACAGTTATGATTAAAATCAATGTTTCTAACTGATAACTCATCATGTTGACGAATCAGTCTCATTTTAACAACTGGGTAAACATATAAAAGAAAATGCTTTTAAACTATACGTTTAGTTTACAGAACTTATTATTATAAATAACATTGAGATACGATGTTAATCATCAGAAGTCCTTTAACCAGTCGAAGGTTAACTTCAAGAGGTTCGGGTTTAATTAACACAGTTATAAATAAATTACCATTTGAGATTCATTTGCCAGGAGGTTATCAGTTTTGCGGACCAGGCACAAAACTTAAAGACCGATTAGCAAGAGGTAACCTTGGTATAAATCCTTTAGATAGCGCATGCAGAGAACATGATATAGCGTACTCTAAAACAAACAATTTATCAACAAGAAATAAAGCTGATCTTGTGTTAGCCGATAAAGCTTGGCAGAGAGTAAAAGCTAAAGATTCAAAACTCGGTGAGCGAATAAACGCATGGTTTGTAACAAACGTTATGAAAGCTAAAGCTAAAATGGGAATGGGTGTAAAGTTAAAGAAAAGGAAACCCAATAAGAAAATCAAACAAAATATTCTGAATCATCTTATATCGAAAGCTAAAGCTGATGTTAAATCTAAAAAACCTCAAAGTGTAAAAAGTGCTATTCGAATAGCTTTGGCGGCAGCTAAAACAGGCATCAAAGGAAAACAAATTATTCCTCCGCGAATGCGGATAATTCCGATTCCAAAAACTGGAGGTGTACTTCCTTTTCTTATTCCATTATTTGCAGGTTTATCTGCGATTGGAACATTATCTGGGGGAGCTGCAGCTATCGCAAAAGCCGTCAACGATGCAAAACATGCTCGCAAGCAACTTGTTGAAAGCGAGAGGCATAATAAGAAAATGGAAACAATCGCAATGGGAAAAGGATTGTTTCTTAAGCCATATCGAAAAGGTCTTGGCTTGTATTTAAAGCCAAAAAACTTGTAAAAGTGCTACCCAGCAGACCTCTCAATGAACTCGATTTGTATAAATTTGCAAAAGACATTCCCAATTTTAGAGGAGTATTCATGTTAAATGAATTACCAGTAAAATCGAAGAAAACGGAATGTGGCATTGTTAACTTGGATAAATCAAACGGTTCAGGGACACACTGGGTGGCGTATTATAAAAATCGCAATAGAATTATTTATTTTGATAGTTATGGTAATCTTCGACCGCCCAAAGAACTTATAGCTTATTTAGGAAACAATATTATATATAATTATAATAGATATCAAAACTATGATACTGTAATTTGCGGCCATTTATGTTTAAACTTTTTATATGAAAATGCTAATAAATAAGGCCATGTCGTTACTTGTCTATTTAGTTTTATTGAAACCTTCAGTATGTCAAGAGTATTAGAATTTACTGGAAATGATTCTGTTTTAACTGCAAATTATTTTCCACCAATACCAGTACCTACTGCTTATGAATGCGGTTTAGTCAGTTTATATACATATAATTCGATACCAAACATAAATCAGAGCAACAATTTATTTCATGTCGGAAGTGAAGTTATTGAGCTATCAGAAGGTTCTTACGAAATAAATGATATTGTGAATTACATAACAGCTAAATTAAAGCAAACAAGAAGTAAACCAATGGTTAAAATAGAAGCTAATAGTAACACATTAAAAACAGAAATTAAATCTACTGCTCCAATTTACTTTAACCGTGAACGAACAATTGGTAAATTGTTGGGTTTTAGTAAATGTGAAATAACTCCAGACGTAAAAGTTGAATCTGACTTACCTGTAAACATAAATAAAGTTAACAGTATTCGTGTTGAATGTAATATAGTGACTGATTCGTATGTGAATAATAAACTTGTTCATACAATTCACGAGTTCTCACCTAATGTTTCACCAGGATATAAAATAAACGAGGTCCCAACGAATATAATCTACCTACCTGTTAATGTTAATGAAATACATTCAGTTGTTATCCAGTTAGTAGATCAAGACGGAGATTTAATTAATTTTCGAAAAGAAAAAATAACAGTAAGATTACATTTACGACCTCTCACCTGGAATGATGGAAACAAACACTTTAAATAAGTAAAGTTTTCTTAAAAGACATTAATTCATAGATGAGTGTCAGAGGATTAAGATCTGTGTGCAGCTGAAAGAGTTAGCCTTTTTAATTTTTGTAGTGAAATTAAACAATTTATTGGGTATGTTAGTTTACGACATTAATAATAAAAGTAATAAATATACACAGTCATCGTACAAGAAATTCAGTTCTCATATCAAATTGACAGATACAACAACAAAGCGGAAGAGCACAAAATCTTTAACTCAAGAAAATAAAGAATTTCTGAAATCAATTGGAATTACTTTACAAAATGAGTGATGTATTAAATATAACTGAAATGGCTCGATATGATGAGTCGATAGCAAACAAGTCATATCATACGTATTCTCCATTTGTTGAATCATACGATATTAATGATATAATTAGAATTTGCATCCAAAATCAGGATTTAATTTTGTTACCATGCGAAAGTGTTCTTATTGTTGAAGGTTTACTGTTAAATGAGAAAAAGACAGCTGACGATGCACTTAAATTTGCAAATAATTGTTTTGCTTTTATGTTTGATGAAATACGTTATGAAATAAATGGAATTGAGATTGATAACTGTCGAAATGTGGGAATTAGCACAGCTTTGAAAAATTATGTGTCACTAAATTCAGCTGAAAGCACCGCACTTATTAATGCAGGTTGGAATGTAAAAAATGATCCCAAACATCCAAGTGGGCCGTTTAATTTCTGCGCACCTTTAAAAATGTTATTAGGTTTCGCTGAAGATTTTAGGAAAATTATACCAAATGCTAAACATGAATTAATTTTAATGAGAGCAAAAACAAATAATAATTGTGTAAGTACAACATTAACAAAGTATACACTGGATATCAAAAAGATTGTATGGAAAGTGCCCCATGTTACTCTTAGCGATGCTGAACGACTCAAACTCTACAAAAGGATACAGAGTCAACGTCCAATGGAAATAAGTTTTCGCAGTTGGGATTTGTATGAATATCCGCATGTTCCAAAATCAACACACACTATTTGGCGTGTGAAAACAACTAATCAACTTGAAAAACCTAGATTTGTAATATTTGGATTTCAGACTAACAACCCCAATAAACATAGAGAAAATCCTAGTGAATTTGATCACTGTCACCTCACTAATTTTAAATTACACTTGAATTCAGAAACGCATCCATACGATAACTTAAATATTTCGTTTCAAGAAAATCGATATGCATGGTTATATTATATGTATTCAGTCTTTCAAGAATCCTATTATGGATGCAACTCATCACCTTTACTGGATATAAAAAAATTCAAATCTCAAGCACCTATTGTTATCATTGATTGTTCACATCAAAATGAGGTTATCAAAAGTGGTCCAGTCGATGTTCAGATTGAATTTGAGACTGCCAGCGAAATTCCAGAAAGCACTTCAGCGTTCTGCTTATTGTTACATGACAGAAAAATTCAATACTCCCCGCTAAGTGGCGACGTGAAAAAACTGATTTAATACAACAAAATTTTACAGCTGCAATAGTAAATATTATTGATATATTGTGAAATAAAACATTGATATGTTAACAAACAGTTTTATCTCTAGTCTAAAATTACATTCCCATCCTCGAAACTGTTATAAAAGCAGATGTATCTGAATGTGGACAACCAGTCTTCTAATTCAACAGCGAAGTTATAAACATTTCTTATATTCACATCAATATATAACTGCATAATGAAGAAACAAATTGTAATTGATGTACAAGGGTTTAAAGACTATTCAAATGCATTTATCTGTAAAGAATTAGTTATTCTTTTTAATGATGTGGAATATTTACGTTTTCTGATTAAACCACCATACGATTTCTCACAACTAAGTATAAGTGAACAGAAACAAGCTATTTGGCTACAGAAAAATCATCATGGTCTTGTGTGGAATGAAGGATCCTCTAACTTTGAGAGCGTAAGAAGATTTCTGATTTCCAATATAGACTTACATACCAGTATTTTTGTGAAAGGTTCTGAAAAGAAGAAATGGATAATTTCAATTCTTAATAAGGATTCAAATATAATCAATGTTGAGGATCTTGGATGCAACAGTTTGGAGAAACTAAAAAGGGACTATCCATTTACAAATAGATGCTCATCACACAGTGGTTGTTGCGCTCTGGAAAATGTGTTTTTGATTAAGTATTATATTAACAATAAATAGTTGTATGTAATTTTACTAGAGATTTTCAAATAAAACACATAAAAATTTAAATGAGCAGTTTTATTTACTTTGTTATTTATTTTTAGTACAGTTTCAAGCATAAGTCGTTAACATATTATTTTTAATAAATCCTTAAGATCTAAATTACATAGAGATATTTTAGTTACATTTTGCGCGTAAATATAATGTATTTTGAACCTAAAAATTAACATATTACTATAAAAGTGTGTTTTAATACAAACGATAAAAGTAATAAATTAATCAGTTTTATTATAAACTTTCATCTTCAATTTTATAATGACCCCAGGCATAAGTTGATACTCCATCATTTCTAATAAATCTCTTATCATCTAAATAACTTAGCGAAATTTTATTTATATTTTGTGTGTAAACTTCATGAATTTTTGATCTGAAAACAAGCATATTACTATAAAAAATTCTCTTTTTATACAAACACTCTCTATAATCGCTTAAACTTAGTCCATCTACAGCTGTCTTTTTAATTCCTTTTGCTTTCTTTGTAACTTTGTCATCAATTACATCTGTCGAATACATCTTACATCTTAAACCTATAAATTCTCTCATAATCTTTCCGTTATTCTCATCTTTCATTAAGCCTACTTTTTTTTTATTTAGAAGTGGAATATTATATTTATTACTAGGATCATATTCAGATGTGTCAAAGTGTTCTGCAATGTCTTCTGTTATATCAGAATAGAAATCTTTAGTTAAAATATAATAAATAAATGAATCTGTATCCATATAATCAAGCAATAAATTTTTACCATATTTAGGTTTCATATAATCGTAATGGAAATTGTACATTAACCATTTTGATAGTTCCAAAACAGTAAAACCAAGGTATATTGGTTTGTTGTAAACTGTTTTCACTCTACTTAATTGAATAGCTACCATGTCGGTAGTGAATTGAGTTGCACTGTGAAAATTTGGTTTCGCAATTAAGGCTCGAGAACCTAATCTACGCCCAGAGCTTTCCCATTGTGTTACAATCCTTACATCTTTACGTTTGTCAACGTTTTCCATTGTTTTACCATAAACAGAATTATTTTTAGACTTGAAATAATTTTTTTCAAATTCGTTTTTTGCTATAGTACGATAGTGAGTATTTAGTTTGATATATTTTTCCAGCCATCTAGCTTGCTTAAATTGCAAGACCCTATGAATTTTTGTTAATTTTAAATGATGTCGTAAACATTGTTGGAGATTTCTATAATGGATGACGTAGTTTTTTTTACTATTAAAATCTGTTATTAATTTAGGCAGTTTTGAAACTGGGCTACACTTATTTTCGGGACAAAATGGTAAGTCATTATGATCATCATGCAGTTCTTTTGGATATTCTAAGTCAACTTCAAATATGTATCCAATTTCTGAATTTTCTTCAATAGCCATTATATCTATATCTTCGATTTTTTCAACCCATTTAAATCCTCCATAAGGGAGGGATTCGGACATAGCCCAGCCGTATAAATTATTTACATCTAGATAAATTAAATAGCTTGAATCTTTAGTTTCATCATAATCTTTCATATATTTATTATTTGACACAGAATGACGATGCGAACACTGAGTAATACCTCCTCTGATACCTTTTTGAATAAAAGAATACATGCTAAAATCTGTTAAAAGTTCTAGTTCAATACCTGTGTATTTTAGCATAGCATCCCACGACAATCCTGGAGAAGTATAATATTGACAAGGATCTAACGAATATATACTATAACAAATTTTTCTATAATTCTCAAAAATATCTGTTAACAATAGAACGTCTGTGATAAGATAAATTTTCAAATATTCCCATAAACTAGAACATCGAAAATGTTTCCAAACCATCTTAGCGCGGCTATAGTCATCATCTGAACATTGTGAATTTGTCAGTGAACTATTAAAACAAGATTGAGTTGGCAAAGCGGTTTCATCTAGTTTTTCCCATGAGTCTATATACTCATAAGGGAGAACGTCTTTTCTAGTAATTAGTTTAAATTGTTCGTCATTTTTAAAAATCGTTCTTACACTTTCAAAGTTTTCTATTGATAAATTATCTGCTAATTTTGCTAAACTAGACTGCATAAATCTAGCGGAGTCGAGAAACCGCAATTCTACAGTTTCTTTTGAGTCAACAAATATACGTTTAGATAAAGAAACGTAGGTTTCCTTATTTAGTGGAATTAAAGTTATTTCACCTTCTATCTGATTTAATGCTTTTACGAATAGGTGACAGTCATACCCTGAAAAGTTATGAAAGAAGATAGGAAAAAACTTCGGAGTCCTATACTTTAAGTTGCAATCATTATGAGCGGGACCTCTATATTTGCCCGTTAAATGGCAATGGTCAGCTACTCTGTCAGTACCTAAACTCTTTTTACATATCCAACATTCTTTGGATTCTGTTTGAAATTTACGTTGATCATTATTTAGATGAATCATAGGTTTTGGTTTCATTATAATTGTATTATATATTGTTATTATATCTTGAGAAAGAGTTTGAATAAATTTTGAAGGTGAATCTTTACCCTTATACACTCGTAGTTTATTTAATGTATTATCGTATGAACATTTAATGTAATACGCAAATGCACATGGCACATGTTGCTGCATATCTGTAGTTGATGAACCTAGAGGATTTGGAATACACGTATCGATGTTCTGTAAAATGCATTCAAAGTCGCTGTAAATTACGAATGGCAATTGTACTCCACGTTCATATTTTTCGAATTTTAATATACACTTTTCAGGTGATGGCATTACAGTAACAATTTTATTACATTCTAACTTATGTTTACTAAGAAAATCTTGACTGCTAAAATGCAACAAACAGCAATTACAAATGAATATTTGTTTTTTACTTAGTGTTGTCTGATGACTTACTAATCTTGATATGTTTTTAATCCATACGTAATGAGATTTCCCATCATTTTGTAAAAGCAACAAATTAACGTGATTAATTTTTTCCTGTTTTGTGCAATAAAATGGTCCTATAATTTCATCACCGTCTAAACCAAATACATTTACACTTATATCTTTATTAAGCCTTTCAAATATCGATATGTCGCTAGGATTTAATGGAAATCTAAGTTCACTGAAATCAACTTTTTTATCATTTTTCAAAGTAATAATGTCTGCGGTAATGTTTTGAATTTCATAAGACGATACTCTATTTGGTAATTTACTAGAATCGATAGTTTGTAAAGCAGATATGACGGCCCATTTAAAACAATATTCATCAACATTTTTAACGTTAACGCAAGCCTTTTTTAACAAAATATTTTTCGGTAGTGCTATATAATTTGATCCTCTAATAGGGTTATATTTATTGATATTAATCTCCAAATGAAGTAAGGCAACTAACGCCCAACCACTATTCCTCTCTTGAAATTCATCCATTTTAGTCAAAATTTGATCATTTAGTGTAGAATAAACTTGATAAAGTTGTTCTTTATTTAATGCGATAGACATTTTAGATTGAAAAGATTTTATCGAAAACTCTTGGTCGTTTTCAGTGAACTTTACATATTCGGCAAATAGCTCTAAATTAAATTTAATTGCAATATGTTTCTGAATATATTTAACTATTTCTGGTTTAACTAATTCCTCAGCTAATTTTAAGAATTTAAGAGGGTCTAAGCAAGACTGATCTTTATTCTCGAATATAAAAGTTTCGATACGACGCTTGAAGCTACTCTTTACTACCTATAAATAACATATGTTACAAACTGAAATAGATAAAACAAATAATGAAGTATAAATACCTTTAGTGATTCTGTATGCGGAACAGATGCCTTTGCTTTGTGACTATTTGTTCTTATATGATATTGCCATTCATTGAAAGGAATTTCAATCAAACAGTCTTCGCACATTTTTGCACCCTTTGTTCTACTAGTTGACTGAACAATCTTCGTACTTACAGTAGTAGTCTTAGCATTACTTTTAGAAACCTTCTGTGCTTTTTTTGATTCAAGATGAAGTTTCTGATGATTGGAAAGGTTATCCCGACGCATGGACTTATTACATACAGGACATTGTGCTTTGCCTAGATTACTGTGAACCGTACGTTCGTGTCTTCGAAAATCGGTTAACCGTGTGAATAGTTTACCGCAGATATGACAAAAACTCATAATGAAATATTTAATTTTTAAGTTGAAAATACTATAATATTTACGCGCAAAATGTAGAGGCAACCGGTTACTTGCTGCTTCGAAAGAACTGTAATATATGAATAAATATTTGAGAAGTCATCTATATTAACCGCGCTTTGAATTATCTTGAATAACAAGATAAGTAATTAGAAAAATACTCAATAATATTTGTCATCATGTTGAAACACATGCGTAAATTATATCCACATTTCATAATTAAACACAAAACAGGCGGCTATTAATTAGTTGATATAATTATCTTTGTATGATGTAGAAATTTTGTTTAAAATAACTGTTAACTCTTTCTTAGGAAACTTTTACAATAATTTATTCTTATCATTTGAGGTCAAGTTGTTGACCTCATACAAGTAAACAATATAATTAATAGCTCTGTTAAGAAATTTATTATGTATTCGAAAACTCGGTTTCATTAAACTTGTTATGACCACATATTTTATTCTATTTCATCAGTTAATTAGTTCAGACCAATAAACTTATATCAAAAATATATTCAATTTCATAATCTTTAAAATTATCGAAAACGTGTTTTTCTGAATTGATTCATTAAATAATGTCATCATTATTTTTCTACTTCCTAAACTAATTATTATGTATACTTAGACGACAAATATATTATAATTTCATCAGACATAATATTTTGTAATAACAGCTTGTAATAATAATTATGTTGTAAGTCACATTTTAAATTCATCAACATAAGACCGCGTGTTATCCAAAGTTCATTATTGTAATGAAATTTAATTACATAACTGCAGAGATACGATGACAAAAACATCTCATGTTGATATTTTACATTATTTTCTATGATACTTTTTGGAATATTTTAAATAATAAATCATGCTGTTAATTATACATTTTGCTGATATTAAACTCACAAATAAGGATCTTGTGTAATTTACAGTTCATTAATCTAACCTAAATTCAAGCTCAAACAAATCGTAACAAAACTATTTTTCCATGTTATCTTTGTTTTCACTATTTATCAGACACGTGCAGGACGTGAGAGGGTATTTAAGATCATATTTCTTGTTAAATATTTACAGTTTAATTCGACAATCAGAAGTGACACATCTTGTTAGTGATACAGTGCTACACCTTGATCCTTATTATGGAGAAAAGATCAGCAGCACCTTCTTCGTATAGCCCATCAAATGCTATCAAGAAGCAAAAAACCAGTCAATCGGTGAAGAAAATTTCTTCAAAAAAAATGAGTACTCTAGAGAAGTTCAATTCTCTAGGAGCGTTCATGTGGTTAAATTTAGAAACGATGGAAAAGAATAAACCGTACCTTCTGACCAATCTTACTAGAGGTACTTCTAAATATGGTGAAAGGATCATCGCTGAACTCAATGGCGACAGCAAATTATACCTGCCCGAAAGGTATAATGAGTTCAGTGATAAGCAGTTGGCAGAGCTGGGTAATGGTGAATACATGCTGATCAACCATGGACAGGAGCGGAAGGTATACAAACTCGAACTGAAAAAGAAAGAAGACGTGGAGATACCTGTAGAAGCGGCAACGTCTGATGATGACACGGATTTCCCTGTGTACGCTCAAACATTCGAAGATCATGGTTATTATGCTCCTGTCTAAGTGATTTAATTTTATTTTATATACAAATAAAATTTTATTCGCCTATTTTATAATGTATTACACTATTAGTTATTAATATAAATAAAAAAATATTAATTAAAGCTTCATGTTTTATTTAAAATATTTATTCTTAATTTACAAATATACAGATACACTTTTATTTCAGTGATGGTCTAATTCCTAAATATAACTTAATGATTTTCTGTATTTTATGTTTAAGTAATTCCTGATGAACACATACACAGGTGTCTGGACCTTCCTTTGTCTCATCTGATGACCAAATACAGCTAACATAATGAAGACCATGACAAGAAATTTTTGTTTCTTGGTGTTCATATTTTAATTTTTTTTTATGAAGGCTATGTAGCATTTTTCTATGATCATCAAGCAGAATATCGTCATAGTCATTCAAAAATTTTTGAAGTTGCATTTTATAAGGCACTCAAATGAATGTTAGATGTTCAACTTGCAAATATTACGTTAGCTAAAGATATAAACTGTTATATCTATGATTTCTCTATAAACTGTTATATCTATGATTTCTCTATTGTTTAATAAAATTGTTTATTTCGTCGATATATTCGACTACATAACAAATCAAACATAAACTGAGCTCAACACTACGTCGCTGCCGGTCCTGAAGCAGAAGCCCCCACTTCACCCCCGCCTCGAACCACGCCAGACCCAAACCCCCGCCCCCGCCCCCGTCGGGCCCCCGTAAGGTCTATGCGTATGCTAGGAATCATACGGTAGCGACACCTTGCAGAGAATTTACGATAACGGCTTGACGTGATTCTATTTTTTTTTTTTTAGTTTGCTTTTTCTATTATTTTTTTCTTTGACAGTGACAGGTTGGTGCCAAGATAGGCGGCTTGAATTGACACATGACAGGTGACAGACTCGACAAATGACAGTTGACAGACGCCTACGCCTAAAGTGTTCCAGAACCCGCTTATCCATACTACTGACAATAATAATTGGTATGGAAGATTTAAATGGGTCAATAGATCATCGGAGGCAGGACAAATTACAACAAAACGTGTAGGAACCTTTTTGTCATTACTAGGTGTTCTGATCGACAGAAAAAGTCTACAAAAGCTGAAAATCAGTAGTGAGGTATTTTGGTAATGACAATCGACAAAAGTTCTATAATTTTGTTGTTTTAAAGCGCAGAACAAAACTTTTTCCATCAAATATACGCTTTTTATGGTAAATGAATCGATTTAAACTGATAAATTTGGTGCATTGGATAAAAAATGAGGGCTATTTTTGATCCAATCGATTTTTCTTTGTATGATGACTTTTTTGTAATTTAATTTTTTTGCGATCGTTTACACCCAATAATGTAATTGCAATAATTCTATTTTTTGTAACTTTGTTCTACATGCAGACAGTTTATCAAATGGAGCAGTGATTCAAGTTCATGAGAAGGGTGCTTATGGCATAAATGCAGCAAGCGTTCAACGTCGGAAACGTTATGTAAACAAGAAAGTAGTTCATCTGCCGTTACGATTGCTCCTAGCAAAAGCATTGATCCTGGTTTGCTTCCAGCGATTTCTTGGAGTCTCCAGCACAGGACATATTCTGAGAAAGGCTGATAAATCACAACAGACAATTTGCATGGATTTTCCATTACAGGAGTATAATATTTACCTAATAGTTTTTCATACGACGTACTTGGACAGTGAATAAATCACGTGTTTACATTTGCCCTATGGTATGATAAGTACGGTCACTTGTTTCTCAATATCGTGGTGATGTAAATACAGAGAAGCAAACTCATTGTCATTGTGACATTACCGTCCAGTGACGTCACAGATTATGCCAGAAAAATTGTGGTGTTTGAAATCAATTATGAATATTCGCATTTTCAAATATCTTTTGGCGTTGTAATTTTTGTAGTATGGGAAATAAAAAAAATTTAAAAATCATCTTTGTGGGATGTGATAAAAAAATACATGCAAATTGTCTATTACCGCAAGTTATTCATGAATATTATATCAATCGAGTATCGACTCAAACAACACCAGATGATGTTCTGTGTACGAAAACATATTATTAATGGAGGCTACTTAATACGCAAGCTGAAGTAGAAAAAGGAAGGTAGGTGTTGCTAAATAGCCCAGGCATATGCAGACTTTACAAATATTATATGGGTTAGGGTAAGGTCGCAAAACATACATCATCCAAAAGTTCCCGTCACTGGTAATACTGAATTCTAAGACAAACATAAAAAACTCTGGACGCAGCAAGTTATGGTAGTGAATTTTCATAAAAATATTTTTTAATGGCAAATATGTGTGTTTTTTTAAGAAAGCAGGCATCAAATTTGGTTACCAGTATAACCTATATAGTAAAAACAATGTGTTATGTTTCATAAAAATAATTTTATTGTTTGAAAATACAAAAATTTCCGAAAGTAAACTTAAAGTGTTCCCGAAAAAACTCGTTTCTTGGTCAACCTTATAGGTTAATAGCAAATTGAGCTATTCAAATATGAAGCATTTGATCAAATTTCGCTACCATAATGCACTTACTGCGTCTAGAATTTCTTTTCTTACAAACATGCATTATATTTCGATGGAAAATGCAAAAATGCAATAACATAAGGCGTGTTTGATTAAAAAAAAATAATTGTATCACCAACGACTTATGGGCCATCCTGTGATAGAAATAATTTTTTAAGATGTAGCTCAAGACACCCTATAATTAATATATACAATTTTTTTTATATGTTGTATAATAACAGATATATTGAGCTTTATTGATTTTTTTTACGAAAACTCTACAAAAATTATATACCATTAAACGATAAACTCTATAGCTAAGGCTACTGCCAAGCATCAGAGAAAGGGTCTATTTGAAATGAATTTTCTGGAAATATTTTATCAAAATGAAGGACAATGGCGGTTGAATGGAAATAAAATGTCTCAAGAAGAATGTTTTACATACCATGAAGGCTTAGTCTTCATGGTTTGTAAAACATTCTTCTTGAGACATTTTATTTCCATAGCCCGTATTAGATTCAAGTTCTTTGCCTAAATGTTGCCAATTTTGACATTCTAAATCGCAACTTTGAGGTTTTAGGGAGAACCCCAATTTATTTTTCTTTAAATGCCTATAACTTGTTTGTCTTTTGTGCTACATTGGTAGGTAACTTACCTATAAGGATGTAAATCTGTGTACCAAATTTGGTTGCCGTTACTTTGTTAATCCCGGAGATATAATTTTTTTTTAGAAAGAAAACACAAAATTTTCCGGGAAAACCTGGGCCGCTTTACCTGACTAATGAACTTATCCAAGCCATTTGCAAAAGGAAGGTATTCACCAAATTTAATTAAAATCGGCCCATTATTTTTTGAGTTATCGGTGTGATATATATATATATATATATATATATATATATATATATATATATATATATATATATATATATATATATATAAACATATAAAAATTGAAACTCACCCCGGATATGTGTCCTAGGGGGCCTAATTAGCGCTTATTTGAAGAAAAATTTTAAAAATTCAAAAGTCGGGATCTCCTCATTAGTGAATTTTTTTAAGAAAATTCACTAATAATTCCTTTTAATGGGGCGTAATAAACAACACTAATCAAATTAATCAGTGAAGAAATAGTGATGAAAGGCCGTGTGGTGTTTCAATCGGAAGGTGACGTTGATGTGGAATTTACAATGGCCGCAGTTAAGACTCCGGTTGTGTAGTCCATCTGTATCTTATGTTATTACTTACTTATATAATTTATCTTTAAGCTCAGGTGTATATAGAGAGTGGTGGAAAGTCTCTTTCAGTACGAGAAAATAAAAGCCCTCATCTTTTGTCAATTGATTACAACTTTCCTGAATATTTCAATATAAAAGTTTCCATACATTACAGTATCTCCGAGACTAAATTGGGCAACATTATTAGTGAAGTAAATAAAAATAAAAAACAAATGGATGATTTAAAAAAGGTTCGGGACGCAGCAAGTGCGTTATAGTAGTGAATTTTCATTAGAATTGTACAATATTAGTACGATATATTATTAAAACTAATCCTTTAAATTTAAATGGACCTTGTAGACTGGTACTAGAGTCCCAGTTAGCGATTATTTAAAAAAATATATTTTATATGGAGCTAAAAAATTAAAATTTGGTCTTAGATATAATATGTAAGTACTGCAGGTGTCTTTAAAAAAAGGGTGTTACAAATTTCATTAAAGTTACAACAGTTTTTCAGAAAAAAATAATAATTATTTACAAAGGGAATCTACCTGTCAAATTATAAATATGGCAGGTATTTTTCCTTATTAATTGCTTGGATGGTTTGTTTTAGTCAACCCATCCAGTTTTTGCAAATAATTAACAATAAAAAGAGTTTTTTACAACAAATTTGTATTTTTCTTTAGTTTAGTACCGTCAGTGCGTTTACATAGGTGTTACTATGGTCCAAGATTGAAGATTCTAGCTTAATGGGACATTTATTGAGCTAACGGATTTGAAATATTTTTACGAGAATTTTCTACCATAATATACTTGCTGCGCCCAGACCCTTTCCAACACTTATTTACGGTTCTGTATGCATACTTTTTGAAAATGATAAAATATTGCAGCTTACTATGTAAGACTGAAAAACAAGGCAACCTCAAAATCATTTTTAGAAAAATATTTAAAGAAACGAAGGGAGATCTTGGTTCGCTGCTTCGTCGCGGGGGTTCTCCTTCCCCTTCTGCATGCCTACAATCACCCTCAATGCATAAACGAGAACAATTTAAATAAGAAAAATTCATTTGGAGCAACCCCTAAGAAAGTTACGGGACCTGCTGTGATTACAGAAGTTCTGCATGCGGTAAACAGGATTTTAAAATGGGATAAAGGCAGCTTAAAGAGGTCCAACTAAGCTGTTCTGTCGCACTTTCCAATCACATTTCCTTTTTATATTCTTCTCCGCTCAGCACCCCTATTCACTCTTGGTCCCGTAACTTTCTTGTGGGCTGAAGAAGAAGAAATTATTCTTATGGTTTGGGCATTCAGAAGAGGTTCTAAGCATATTTCTGTAAAGATTTCTCTAAACATTCCCCATATGCTAATCTGCAAATTTACCGAAAATTAAATTTTTATTTACAAACGGAATGCATCTATGAAATTATAGGCGGCATGTGAGTATTTTTCTATATTAATCGCTTTAATGATCGGTTTTAATCAACTCGATCGAACCAGTTTCTGCAAACAAAATAACAAAAAAAGTTTTTTTAAACAAATTTGTAATTATTTGTGAAGCTCGTTTTGTTATTTTTTAAATTTAGGATCCACGGTGTTTTATATAGGTTTTACTATGTATCATAACTGAAGATTCTAGTTTACGTAATGGGAAATTGGGTTATCACCATTTGAAATATTTTTATGAAAATTCGCTACTATAACGCACTCAAACTATTTATATCATAAGATCCTAATAAGGTATTAGCTAGTGTTGCGAGAATACGTAATAAAATATTCGTCAAATCCGAGTATTGAAATATTCGTATTAATCCGATTATCTCTGGCAGTGTGATACGTAATACCGAGTCGTACTATATAGTAAATATAGTGTACATGTACGATACAAAATCTTTATGATACGTAATACGGAATCGTATATAGTAAACAGAGTATATGTGTACGATACAAAACTCTATGAGCTGAATGACGTATACTGCTGGGTCAGTCAGCCAATAAGAGCAGCAACAGAATAAATTGGGTTCGGTATTCGTATTCCTAATTCGTAATAACAAATATTAATCTAAATCTGTTTAACCTCTACGTACCCCGTACCCGCAATATTGTATAACGGCAATCGAACATTTTCTTATATTCCTAGAATGGGATGTATTCTATTCCGTTATATCCTGCTTATCTATTTTTAATTGTGTTAATTAGATTACACAGGGGTTTGTTGAAACGAGAAGTTGAATTTAAAACAAATGTTTTCTGCTGGTGCAGTTATAAAATAAATTTTTATTAATAAAAGTGAAATAATGAACACCGCAGAATCTTTTTGATTTAGTTATTGGTCACCATTATATTTTATTAATTACAAAAAACTTAACACGAACTTATCTATATATTTTACGATTCCATCCCGTACCACGCTAAATATAAATATAATATACGCTTCTTAAAGTAAAAACGTAATCGGATGATCATTCCTAACATTATTTTATATGAATCCGTATCATCCGAATATTTACAACGCTAGTATGGACATTTAGCACCAACGGAGTCGATTTTCAGGTTATGCGATGCGCAGAGCGCGAGCGTACACGCTTTTCTATGATAAATAGCTACGTCTGGTCAGATTAAACTAGGAGAGAGAGAGAGAGAGAGAGATTTTAATTTTAAATACCGTGAACGTGAAGAATATACATAATGAAACGTCGTTCTAGATTGCTTTTAAACAAATTGAATCACTGTCATTAAATTTTTTAATTATTAGTATAAATTCGCATGCTAATATTTAGCACTTTTGGACGCAAACTTTGTCCTGGTATTAGCAAAGAAATGGTCCAAGGCTGACAATTTTAAAAAATGTTAGTTACAGAGGTCTATCTATAAAATTTTGTGTAAACTAGAGTCGTCGTGACAACATACTACCTGCTCCTGCACCGAGATGGCGTCCCTGTCATATCTCACAATGTCTGAGCCTTTGCCATAACTTCCATTGTTTAGATTTTTATCTACGATTTATTTAAATAGCATAGAAGTACAGATAACGTCATCTGTCTTTGACCAACATTGTAGATATTGGATTACAGAATCTGAAGTGATGTCGAGGATTATGTTATTATTAATTTCGAATAACTTTATTTTCCTTTATTCACACGACTTGAACATTGGTACACAACCACGTCTCTCTACGTTCTTTTAAGTTGTAAATTTTCTTTTCAATCACTTAGAAAATTTGAGAGATATTGCGTTTTAAAAAATATTTTTTAATTTTAATTATTTATATTTATATTATATATATATATATATATATATATATATATATATATATATATATATATATATATATATATATATCACACTGATAACTCAAAAAATGAAAGTCCGATTTTGATAAAATTTGGCACGTAGCTTTTTGTAACTGGCTTGGAAAAGTTCGTTCACCAGGAAAAACGAACCAGGTTTTCCGCGAATATATATATATATATATATATATATATATATATATATATATATATATATATATATATATATATATAGTTCGTTCACCAGGAAAAACGAACCAGGTTTTCCGCGAATATATATATATATATATATATATATATATATATATATATCAGTTAAAATGTTTATATATATATATATACATATATATATATATATATATATATATATATATATATATATATATATATATATATAAACATTTTAACTGACCATGGAAGTGGGTTCCAGGGGCCCTAATTCGTGCTCGTTTAAAGACATTTTTCGAAAGTCTCACCATCGATAACTCTCTATTAGTGAATTTTCTTAATGCAAATTCACTAAAAGTTCGGGACGCAGTAAGTGCATTATAGTAGTAAATTTTCATAATAATTCTACACTATTAGTAACGTATATTATTAAAACTAATTCTTTAAATTGAAATGAAACTTGGAGATCGGTTTTAGAGGTCCCTGTAAGCAACTACTTGAGGAAATTTCTATTTTCTATGGAAATAGAAAATTAAAATTTGGTATATATACTGTAAACCAGGGCTACTTTGTCCCTTAAGATATAATATTGGCCCATCACTCGAAAATGTTTTAAGTAGTGTTGCAAGACGAACATGTATCTGTAGAGATTACGATACAGTCAGTACTGTTAAAAGGAACCTTTAAGTAAACAAATAGGAGTACACTTAAGCTTTCACTATTCTACGATAGATGGGACTAATCGAATGACGTATGAGTGGAATATGACTGTCTTTTATTTGTCGTAAAACATTCATATCTGCAAGTGTTTCCTGTTGCGTGTTTAATCTGGTAAGTGACAATTTATCACTACGTACCTTTCTAAAAACTGTGTGAACACAATTGTAAAGATTGATTGAAATATTTTTTTATAATAACCTATTTTTCAATTGATAACATCTTTGGCCCACTTAATCGGGTTACTTTGGCCTGGGCCAAAGTAACCCGTTGGGTCAAAGTGGCCCGGGAATAAGTAGAAGCTTCACTTTGTTATACCTATTGCCGAGTTAATCTGGAAGTTAAACCACTTAATAAGCTTGTGTCCTTGCACTCACAATTATTGAACATCTTTCAAATGCATTATTTTGAAAATTTGGGATTCATGCTATTTCAAAAGCAATGCGCAGCTATGCGTTTTTTTTGCTCACAAGGCCAACAAGTAACTATTCCAAGTCGTTATTTCTTTCCAGATTGAACAAGTTTTAGAAACGTGAAAATGCTTAGCAAGTATACAAGGTAACTTGGCAGCCGTTCTTACGCTGACTATAGTGTAGTCATTTCAACTTCATCAACTTCCGATGCACTCACAAGGCAGGCATCCAAAATCAAAAAATCCAATTTTGCATAAACGTGATACATCTCAATAAGTTTAAGTAAGATACATTTAAAGTGTTCGTGTGTGGGTAGCTTAACTGCCTTATCGCACAAATAAAAGTCATATAGAGATAACAGTTTTTTGTTGCCTCGTATCAACACTTATTCTTGAATAGGAAATTAGTATTTTTGAAACTTGTAAGTATTGTTTGTTTATTTCATATTCCTACTTAGTTGCATTTTATTATGGTACCTTTTGGGTAGTTTGCCTGATGCTTTTGTACTGGGTTAGGTGACAGTTTTTTTGTCTAAAACGCTTTTGAAATTTTATTGTACTATTTCACTCACTGTGTTGCTTTATATTTTTACCAACAAACATATGTAAAGAATATATAAGAGACTTGCAATTTGAGTCAGTTTCAACACTAGAGATTGAAAGCGTACATGCCCATGAGCAACTGTCAACTTCCTTCCACCAATTGTAATCTTAAGATATTTCACAATAATATACAAAAATAATAAAGATTAACTGCGTTTACTTTTGCAATTATTTTCTCAGAAGTTCGATGGCATTATTCTTACTGAAACTTTTGTCTTGCATAGTCTGGAGCTTTACAACATGCCGAGATACGATGTGGTTTATAATGAAGGAAAAGCTAATGGAAATCTTGGTGTGGTAATATATATTGAACAAAACTTAAAATATAAACTTCTGAGGCTTACGTTTGAACGTACGGGACTTTTCAGATCAGATTTAAATACGGAAATCTATATACTTTTATGATAACCGCTGCATACAGGTCACATTCAATTCCAGTACACACTTCTAACTCGGAACTATTCAAATATCAGTGTAGACCACCGTATATTTGTGGGTGATATAAATCAAAATATCAATAATGAGAATTTGGTCGCACTACAAGAATATTTAAATACTATGTGTGAATTTAAGTTTACGTCGTATATTAATGGATATACAACAATAGAAACGGAATCAACACCCTGCCTGGATCACATATTTATTAAGCACAGAAGAATCAGATTATTTAATATTTTACCCTATAATTTTACACGTTAACATAACTGACCATTTCTCGATTATTTTCCATATGGCGGGTAAACCTTTCGGTTATGCTAACTTAGTCCGCAAAGAACCTGAAAAAGCCTGGACGCAGCAAGTGCGTTATGGTAGTGAATTTTCATAGAACTTATCTGACATCAAATATTTTTTTATAACTTTATCTTCTTGTAACATACAAATATAAATTTTGGTAGGTGGTTTCCTTTTAACATCGTAAACTTACGTACCAAATTTCGTTACCATATCTTTTCTATTTTTTGAGATAAAAATTGTTTCGTAAGAAAACTAAGCATTTTCGCGGAAAACCTGGTTCGATTTTCCTGGCGAACGAACTTTTCCAAGCTATTTACAAAAAGCTACGTGCCAAATTTTATCAAAATCGGACTTTCATTTTTTGAGTTATCGGTGTGATATATATATATATATATATATATATATATATATATATATATATATATATATATATATATATATATATATATATATATATATATATATATATATATATATATATATATATATATATATATATAAACACATAAAAATTGAAACAGACCCCGGATAATGGTTCTAGGGGTCCTAATTCGTGCTCATTTGCAGAATTTTTTTCAAAATTCAAAAATCGGGATCTCCCCATTAGTGAATTTTTTTAAAGAAAATTCACTAAAAAGGTGCAAAAGATACATTAGTTGTACTAAACTTAAGAATGACTTAAGGGATGAAAAATTGAAAAGTGTGTATAGGGATATAGATGATGTAAACAAGGCAGCCTATTCCTTTTTGGAAGTATTGAAGATGCATATAAGTAATAATACAAAAAATATTTATGTCCAAAATCAGCGTAATATAAGAAAATGTTGAACCTTACTAAAATCAGTTGTTAAAAAATAAATTATATAATGATATTAAAAAAATAATTTTAACAATGCTGTAAAGATAAACGAATATAAAACATAGCAAAACATGTTAACTAGGCTGATAAAAGGTATAAAGGCAAATTATTTTGAGGACCTTCTGGGTAAGAATATTTCAGCAAAACAATTATATATTACTGTAAACCAATTTTGTAATAAAGAAAAGAAGAACGAAAAGAGTATAAGCGAAATAAAGACTAGTGAAGGTCAAACACTTAAAAATAAAACAGATATGGCAAACTACTTTAATGAATACTATTTAAATGTAGAAAAAAATCTGGCAACAACCATAAAAAAATCCAACCAAAAGAAAACTACTGCTTAAAAATAAAATTAAAAAGGTTAATTCTACATTTTTTTGGAACTGTCTACTCAGCGGGAAGGGAAGAACAAAATAAGGTCTCTAAAGGATGGTAAGATACCTGGTGTTGATAAGATAAAGGCAGAAATTTTGAACGAGATTGCTGCAGAAATTTCTATTATTTTGGAGGAACTGTTCAATGATACACTTGCGCAAGCGGTGTTTCCTACGGTATCTAAGAAGGGAATAATTATTCCTTTATATAAGAAAAGTAAGACCACAAATTTCGTTAATTACAGGCCAATAACATTGCTTTCAAGCCTGTCAAAATTTTTTGAACAAATGATAAAAAAGAGACTAGTCAAATTTTTTGAGATGCAAAGTGTGCTATCTGAACTTCAATTTGGTTTTCGAAAGGGTAGATCGGCACAGGATTCGTCGGCGAGCTTCGTTCGTAACATATATAAGGCATTAGATGAAAAAAAAGCGTCTGTATGAATTTTTGTCGATCTGGCTAAAGCTTTTGATACTGTAGATCATACAAAACTTATTCAAAAGATAGAAGCATGTGGGATAAGAGGACAGGGACCTTAATCCAGTCATATTTGACTGACAGACGACAGTGTGTCAGGGTGGATAATGAAATCAGTGAAGAGAGAATGATAAACTATGGGGTTCCACAAGGATCAGTTTTGGGGCCGATATTATTTACCACCTATATTAATGATATACTTCCGCATGAGTCGCAGGGTGAACTAATCAGTTTTGCTCATGGCACATCAATATTTTATAGGGCAGAAAGCTGGGATATATATATATATATATATATATATATATATATATATATATATATATATATATATATATATATATATATATATATATATATATATATATATATATATATATATATATATATATATATATATATATATATATATATAGATAAACACTTTGTTTTAGAACATACACACTGGGCATCCCTTGTACCTAATTCATTTTCAGTTTCCCCTATCAGAGCTAAGCCATCTGTGTAAGTTATGCAATGGAACCGTTGTCTATGTCTTTTGATTCTTTTGTCTTTGATTCAATTTTAGCGTTATCTGATGAGGCTATGTAATCCCAATAATTTTTATATTGACTGTTTATGAAAAAATCACTAATGAGCGGGTAAGGACTTTTAAGACTTTAAGTTCAATTTGAATAGCAGCTGTTGTTGCCCTTAGTTGGTAAAACAGTTTCGTAGTTAACACAGACGTTAATATTTTTTCTGTGACTTCAGAAATACTTGGTTCCTTCTCTACCACCGGTTTTAATTTTTACATCATCGCCAGCCCAAAGAATGTTCTCTATAGAAAAAGTATTTATTTCTGTATTTAGATCAGATTATGAATATTTTTAAATTTATTGTTATTAGCGAATATTCTTCTACAAAAATGTTTGTTCTTTTAATAGCGAATTTTCATATAAATAAATTTAATGAACTTTCTTTGAGGGAACATACGAATGATTTTACTTTCAGTTTTAATTACAGTTGAGGCATATAATTAAAAGTTTATGTACTATTGTAGCAAATTTTTTTGCAGAAAATATTTGGTCAGTTTTCGCAGAAATTTGTTTGTGTTGCCGTAGAAATCTTTTTTTTTAAGATTTTTGTAAAATTTGGTAATTAATAATAAATGTTATTGTAAAAAAATTTGTTCGGATTTTCGTGAAAAAAATGGTTTGCAAATTTTCATGGATTTTTTTTTGTGGGAAGTTTCGTTCGAAAGCTTTTTGTGGGTAATTATATCTTGGCAAGTGGGTAAATACCTTGAAGAGTTTTGTTGGGCAGGAAAATGGTATCAGCTTTTTCGGGAACATTTTACGTTTATTTTCGGAACATTTGTACTTTTTCAAACAATGAAGTTATTTGATAAAATATGGTACATTGTTTCTATTATACTTGTAACCCAATATTCATGCAATTTTTTTGTGGAAAGTTTTGTTCAAAAGCTTTGTGAGAGTAATTATATCTTGGCAGGGGGGTAAATACCTTGGGACCATTTTAAGTTTATTTTCGGAAAATGTGTACTTTTTCAAACAATAAAGTTATTCGATAAAATATGGCACTACTATATTTGTAACTCAATTTTAATTTAAAAAAGTTGTGGGAAGTTTCGTTCAAAAGCTTTTTGTGAGTAATTATATCTTGGGACGTGTGTAAATACCTTGAAGGGTTTTGTTGGGCAGGAAAATGGAACCAGCTTTTTCGGGAACACTTTAATTTTTTTTCGGAACATTTGTACTTTTTCAAACAATAAAGTTATTTGATAAAATATGGTACATTGTTTTTACTATACTGGTAACCCAATTTGATGCTTTTTTTCTTAAAAAAAACATATTTGCCATTAAAAACATTTTAATGAAAATTCACTACCATAACGCTTTTGCTGCGTCCAGACTTTTTCACTTTTTGGAAACGTTGCGACATGTTTAATTATTCCTGATAATTACGTATCTTAAATAAAGGATCAAAATTATATTTTCACATACATTTCTCCAACATTGTTTATTATGGGTCACAAAAGAAAAATATAACAAACTGAACGCAAGTAATTTTAGTTTATTTACAAGGTTTTCTTGTATTTTATTACGATCTATTGAAGTTTTAGGAATTTTAATGTACGAAAAGCTGATAAAAATTTATCGACTATAATGTTCTGAATTTCACATGAATAACGAAAATAAGTGAAGCCCTATTCTCTCATCGCTCTGTGTCAATATCGTCACAATCTAAATGTGATACTCTTTGTCGTCAAAATCAATATTTTCTGTTTCCAATAGCTTTTCTCATTTCATTGTAGTTTCCTCATTTCATCAATTGAGCCAAGTTTTCAAAAGGTTTTTGTTGTGATCGATTTCATACCTTTTCTCCAAGTATGTTGTCCGCCAAATAATTCTGTCAGAAAGCTATTATGTTTTTGAAGATGTTCAACAAATTTTCTCTTTTCTATTTCTTATAGCAAGCATCTTTTTTATAGCACATTTTTATTCGTCCTTGGTCCTCCTAATTGGTGTACTTTTCTTTATCTCATTTTTCTCCATGTGCATATTTTAAAAGTTCCCATTTTGTTTACGTCCCGCTTATTCAAAGTCCAGCTTTGCGCCCCATACACTATAACACCCCATACTAATGACTTGATGAACCTGTTTCTTGGGATAAAGTTAGTGAGAAGAGTATTTTGTTTATTATATGATCACATTGCCATCACGACCATCTCTATCAGTTCTTTTCTATATTTACCGCTATCTGGAATAATACTTTCAAGGAAATTTCTACTCGTTCAAGTTGTTTTCCGTTTAGTTACATATTAAGTTTTGTCATCCTATATTTACTTGTCTTTATTTTTTACTTACTTTTCGTCATTGTACTTATTGATTTATAGTTTAATTCTTTTTGACCCACCTCTTAGTATACTGAGCGTCCTTTGTAATTATTTTATACCTTATGCAATGAAACCCTTGTTGTCCATTAGTTTTGGTCCCTGCTATCTTTTATTTTAGCCTACTTTATTGTATCTTCTAACTAAGCCTTTTTCTATTTTAGATATTTAAAAATTAATAGCTATTAATGATACTTTCATTTTCGTATACTCATATAATACGGCTATCCCTGCAATCAAACCCGGCTCTCTTCCTTATATGAAACAATATTTTACAATCCAATTTAATATTCGTGGCGTTTGGAGTCCAAGTGAAATTTTGTATTGGTTGCGTAGGTGTGAAAATAGTAGGGCACCTGAACAAAATCAATTGGTAGAAGAGGATTTGCATGCAGTACTGAAAATCAAGGGCTGGCGAGACAATTCTTCGCAGTCCAAGTCGACCAGAGAGCTGAGGTGCGTCAAGGTTAAATTTATGAATGTAGCCCAAGAATGCAAAAAAGTAATAGTTCAAACGTTAAATGTGATAAGCAGTATACACCTTATTAAGTTTTTTACGAGTTTTTTGGAGTTAAAGATTAATTAACCAGATATCGAGGAAGGTATTTTCATGAGTAATGAAGCTCACTTTGCTTTACATGGCATTGCCAATAAGTAAAGTTTTCGCTACTGGACTGCAGGAAAACCTATGTCAAATTTATGAAAGACATTTACAGCCTCCAAAAGTGACTGGTTTCCTGAAACATCCAAGAATAAATTAAATCAATTCCCCAGAATATGCTTGAACGAGTTATAGAGCTTTCGTCCGTCGTCGGGAAGAATGCGTAGGTACGGAATGATAAGGAAGGCGAGCAATCAACACACACAACAAACTTATTAAAATGAACAAATCATTTTGGATCTCACTGTATATATATATATATATATATATATATATATATATATATATATATATATATATATATATATATATTATTATTATTATTATTATTATTATAGTTATAGTTAATTATGACAATAATAGTACAAAGCGCCTTGCAAATAGGATTCTACTTGTGCTTGTAAACAGCGTAATTTAGTCAGTTTTTATCCAAACGTTGATACTCCCAAGTTTCTTCACAATGACACTTTTCTATTTGGCAGACTTTAAATTTTGATCATTAGACAATAATTTACCTTAATATATTCCTTTTTTCTGCCTTCAACTAAAAGCAATCCATTTACATCACCCTCTAGTACACCGTTACTCTTTCCAAAGCTTAAATTTTCTATTATATACATACATGTATGTATATATATATATATATATATATATATATATATATATATATATATATATATATATATATATATATATATTCAGGCTTACGGAATATATAATAAAACAAGTTATTAAAGTAGTAGTTTAGGAGTTTCTCAGCAAACATTAAAGTTGCATTATCCATAACATTTAAATGAATAATCCTTACCCAAATAAATCGTCAACGTGAAATATTTATAACCTTCATTTGTTGTATATAGTCATAAGTGTCAGCATGTCATATGATATTTCCTCACAATTTAGACATCAGATGCATAGGTATATAAACATACCTAAAAAACTTAGGAACGCAAGGAATTCCCACAAATCAGGGGATATGTCACATAAAGTATCAACATCCTATTAGGGAGACGCCGATAAGTATCAAGTTTTTGAATGTATAAATATACGGTGATTTGCATACCTACCTACTCTGACGTTTAGTACCCTATAAGTATAAATTAGGAATAATTGTAATTACCTACATAGATAAAAACTTTAATTCTCTAAACATTTAATGGATAACTTTGCTATAGATATGGACTACGTCTCTTTCACAAATTTTATTATAATGTGCCAAGGTTAGTTGATGGTTGACTTACATTGTAAAATCAGCGGGGTACGTGCTGCGTACCTAGTGCTGAAGTGCATTTTGAAACACTAAGCAATTTGTTGTATACCAGGGATAATGCATATTTTTTTTCGTGAAAATTAGCAGCTACCATACTTTTCATAAATAAAATAAAATATCAAATATAGTGATTTATGATTATTATTTATTTAAATATCCATTATTAAAATTAATTCTACAGTATACGGATAAGAAATTTGAGCGTGTACAACGTTATAGGTACGTACAGTTTAATAATTATTTAAAACTAATCATTAACAATCATAAAAAAGCCTGGGTGCGGCAAGTGGGTTAAGGTAGCAAGCAAATTTTCATAAAATATTTGAAAAAAAAGCAAAATACTTAGTGTCGTTAAGTACACTTGGGGAACCCAAATCATCACAACACATCTTTTTAAAGACCTGACGATCGTTTCACTAACAAAGTTAGCGTAATCGGAGAATGAAAAATTCAGAATTTTCATCCCCTGATGACCATAACTTTGTTACTGAAACATCGTCAAGTCTTTAAAAGATGGATTATGGTGATTTGGGTTCTCCAAGTGTACTTATCAGTGGTCATCACAGGTTCCAATCTTCACTTAGTGTTTAGTTTCGGAAATACCTACAATAGTAACAAGTTTTGAGAAATATTTTTTCGGAAAAAATAGTTTGCTTAATTAAGGAAGGGAAAATTATAAATTTTGCTATACGCTTATTTTGCAAATAGCCCAAATAAGTTTGTTAGTCGACCACATCAAACCTGTTTTTCTAAAAAAAAAATATATTTTCTTTTGGAAATCTTCGTAAATAACAAAGTTACTTTAGTAAAATTCTAAACAAAAGTTTCTCTTATTATAGAGCTAGTTTTCCTTGAAAATTGGTTACGCCAATATTTTTACGAAGTCATTAAAAGTATTTGTTTATGAAGAATAGCCAAAATTATTTTTACACAAATTCGCTCTTAAAATATTTTTCAAAATAACCACAAAAAATTTTTAACAAAAATTTACCAATTTTTTTTTACGAAAACCATTGCGAATCGTAAAGCGCTCACAGATCCAAGAATTAACCAGGCCCAACGTTGCTTAACTCCAGTAATTGTCAAATGATGTTTCAAATTGGCAAGACTTGATAATGTAAGTATTTCTAACAATTTGAAAAATGCATATGCGTGGCTACTTCGGCGGCGCGGTACAGATCCGCTCCTTAATTATCAATATCAATTTTTTATTCACCAGAAGAAACCCTCGTTTAGTAGATACTCAAAGTTTTATGAAAACAATATATGTACCAAATTTCACTACTTACTATTTTAAGGATACATATTTCGAAAAAAAAATTTTTTTCGGAAAAATTGGTCCAATTTGGCTCAAAATCAAAATCAAAATCGGTTCATTACGCTTAATATATATATATATATATATATATATATATATATATATATATATATATATATATATATATATATATATATATATATATATATATATATATATATATATATATATATATATATATCTTTAGGAATATTGCACTACACTGTAATCACTTTTAAATATACACTTTATTTGTTTGCTGTACTTTTGTGATTTCTTATTGGTTTACGCGCAAACCAATAAGAAATCACAAACGTACAGCAAACAAATAAAGTATATATATATATATATATATATATATATATATATATATATATATATATATATATATATATATATATATATATATATATATATAGGTGTTCTGATTATACTTAAAATAATTGAGGTATGAGTTGTCCTTAAAAAAATAATGGAGGTAGTTCGTATAACATTTTTCATTTTTAAGTCGTGATACTGAGATACTGATATACAGGGTGTTAAAGTTGTTACGCTTAATGCGCTTTTCCTTAATTATCTTTAAAACGACAAAAGATAAGATTTTCAAAATTTGTAGACGAGTAAATATTAACAGCATATAAAGAAAAACGCAAAATCCGATTGATTATGTGAAGCCGTGGCGCGCGTGGGGGCACTCTGAGGTTTATAATTTAGAAAGAAATATGTTAAAAGTCAACACTTTTGAAATTTTCCAGCGGTTTTAAAAAACTCAAAGACTAATACAGAAATAAGGTATACTGGTAGAAATTCCATGGGATGTAAAGTTTTCGAGAAAAATGGTGTTAAAATTGTTTGTTCACTTGTAACGGTCTACTTCCGAAGGGTGGAGTGTGGGTGAGTGTTTTGATCTGGAAAAGGAATTTGCCTCGAGTGCCATCACTTTACTTGAGGTTTTCAAAAAGGTTCCTGGGGAAAAGTGGAAGCCCCACAGTGACTAATGTCCAAGTAACGGACCACCCTAAGGGAGTATAGTGCTCAGGAAGACTCAAGTGGAGATATTTGGTTTCCAGGGGTCAAACTTTATAGAGACTTAACAGTGAACAAGAGTTATTTAAAACAAATAATGGTTTTATTGTTGGACATATATCTATATACAAAATTATATGTGAAAATATTTACAAAGAGGAATTACTTAAGATATGATTCTTACTAGGGCTGACTGGTAGGTACACAGTGTGAATAAGACAAGAAAACGGAATACTGGATTTTTATTTTAGCTTTGATCAGGCAAACGATTCCCCGGAAAATCAGATCGCGGAATTTTTCTTATTCCTATCTGGTTTGATTACAAAATTTTAAGGGAGGTTTTACTCATATTACGGCAATAAGGAGACGATATTCTACACTGTTTCAACGTTTGGGCCACACCTGGGCACACCATTGACTGCTAACACAGCGGAAAATATGTATAGTCCTCCAAACCTCCAAGTTATTTCAACTGGGAGGTGGGAGTGACAACAAGGGATTTTGGACAAGTTATTTCAAAAGCTTGAAAAACACGTCAACATTCAGCCACAAATTACTCGAAAACGGTCAACTTTAAAACATTTTAACAAGAATACATTTTTTTAGGTAAAATAAATGAAGCTTTGAGATTGTCGATAAATGTATTAGATAAAACCACGCACAAAAATATATAACAATTGAACCATTCCAACGCCTTTGTAAGTTACGCCTTTGAATGAAAGATAAAGATTCTAACAAATTAGTAAGATTTCTCATAAAAAAACTACGCCCCTTGTTAAATTTCATTAAGTTACTTGTAGTAGTAGTTTTGAAGAAAATACCAAAAAACCATTTTCGAGAGTCCTCTTCTAATGACGCTAGCTCCTTAGGGGTGCATTTTCGGAAATATTTTTATAGACTGAATTACATTTATTTTTTGGTATACTATACGTCAAGAAATTTTGCAAGTCATTTTTGAAACACCCTATATATAATATATAATATATATATATATATATATATATATATATATATATATATATATATATATATATATATATATATATATATATATATATATATATATATATATATATATATATATATATATATATATATACCAGCGATAACTTAAAAATATCTTAGTTTCTTTTCATCATATTTGGCATGATTTTCCTTTTTGTTAATAGTTTGGATTGGAAAATTTGCTCTTGTAACGCACATGCCGCGTCAAGACCTTTTTTCTTTATACAACTCACACTCAACCATTATGGCGCCTTGTCACTTAAGTATATAACATTTTTAATAAAATACAAAAAAATTGTTTACTGCTGCTAAGTTTGATATACCTACCTACTAAATTAACTACACGGAATGTAGGAAACCCGGTTTATTTAATTATTTCAGATCATTGAATTTTTGATAAACATTTAATAGATAAAGGAACAAAGCTTCTTAGCAGTATCCTAACAATTAAGAAATCTCGAATTACAAAAGATGCACACGTAGAAGAATGATCGAGAACATTATGGGCCAAATAATTGTCCTGTCTTTACAAAAAGTAACCTGTATTTTAATATGAAATGACGTAGGTAGGCAATAGCGTCGCAAGTTGAATAACGCGACAACCGCCATCGACAGGGCTTTTGTCTGTTTCCATGTAATAAAAGGCACGTTTTAGTTGCTGGTATCTCAAAGATGGATCAGGTTTCTACTCAAGCTTCTTTAGAATCTACACAGAAAAACACACAATAAGCAGACTATTCCAGCTCATATAAATTAACTAAATTCAAAAGTTCATATCTACTATAATTCTTGGTTAAAATTTAACAATAAATGTATACAACAATAGTCATATATTATTAACCATATTCATAATTTGCTAATATCACTTTTATCTTTATACAATGATTCCTCATTTGCTCAAATTAAATTTAACGCGGTATTGAGAGGCAGAAAAGACCACAAGTTAATATTTTTGTAAAAAAAGGTTGGACGCGGCAAGTGCGTTATGTTAGCGTTTTTTCATAAACGTGTGTTTAATGTTAGATATAGTTTTTTAAGGAGATATCAAATTTAGTAGAAAGTAGGTAGAACCTTTATAGTACAAACCATGTAACATATTATGTCAACAAAATAACTTTATTATTTGAGGAAGTACAACAATTTTCAGAAAAAACTGGTCTGACTTTTCTCACCAACGAACCTATCCAAGCAATATTCACAAAACTACACCTGCCAAAATATAATTATTTACAGAAGGCTTTTTGTTAGAAATAATAAAAAAATGACAAGAAAATATGTAAACAGTGTGTTTCACAAATTTCGCCATTTTTTTTGGAAGGGTTGGCTAAGTAATCACACAAGCAAATTCTATATATTTTTTTACGAAAATAAAAAAAAGTTTTTACACAAAATTTTGTTAACCCAATTTTTTTCACGAAAATTTGAGAACAATTTTTGTACCTAAATTCACAAAGAATAACTTTTAAATTCATAATTAATAGCATTTCACAGAAATTTGCTGTAAACACTGAAAAAATGTCCTCGAAAACTCACTATATATTTTCTATACGAAAATTTGCTGATAAAATACAAGTCGCCAAATAATCCCATATTCTGATCGGTTATTACAATTGAATAAAAAATTAAACTAATACCTACATGAATTATGCGTTGCGAGTATAAAAATGAACATAATTTTAAACTAGAGTCTTTAGTATAGGAACTCTTATACAAAAGTTAAAGCAGTTGCCCTTCACTTCTGAAACATAAAATACAAAATCAGTTTTGATTAGCTTATACAGATCATTAATACGATCTAAAATAGATTATGGCGCAATCGTTTATGCAAATGAAAGTAAAACCACACTTAAACCACTAAATACCATACAGAATACAGCTATGAGGCTATGTCTCGGCGCCTTTAGAACAAGCCCTACAACAAGTATACAAAGAGAGTCAAATGAGCTGCCACTCTTTTTAAGACGACAATTGCTAATTTTGACATACGCTTCGAGAATTTCTCGTTCAGCAAATAATCCTGTTCCTTCAGTCCTAACTGACCCACAATGCCACAGTCATCAGCGGTCCAACTCCACTGAAAAACCACGTCTTATATCAGAAATAATAAAAGACATCTACCAAATCGATCTCACAGGAACCACTGAAAATCCGAAATCAAATACACCACCATGGCTTCAATTAAAAATAGACTGTAACACATCATTAATGTCACCTAACACAGACCAAAACACAAAATTCAGCGATGCAGACATTATTTACAGAAACACTAAAGGAATATAATCCCGAACTGGTAATGTACACCGATGCCTCTAAGTCACCACATGGAGTAGGTGGGGCGATAGTGACATTGTCCTCCTCTGAGCAGCTTATTAAATTACCCAAGGACATCAGTATTGGCACAGCTGAAGTTTTTACAATTCTGCAAGCCATAAAGAGGATAAAAGACATTTCCAACTGTCCAACGAAAATAGTCATCTGCACAGACTCTAATCTGACATTAAATGAAATAAGTAGCATATATACCAAGAACCATATAGCAAGGGAAATACAAAATACTGCTCACTATCTTGAACGCCAATCCACACAGATTACTCGTTTGGGTACCCTCACATTCCGGCATTATAGGTAATGAGCTGGCAGATACTGCTGCTAAAAGAGCGATCACGGAAGGCACGACAGTAAGAAGCCAATACCACAAACTATTAAGACCACACGTTAAAACAGTAATTTACTACAAATGGCAAATATACTGGAATAATCAAACCACCAAGCTGCACGAATTAGCACCAACCATTGAGGCATTCCAACCACCTATACTAAGTCGCAGATCCCTGGCCGTCCTGAGAAGACTCCGGATAGGACACACAACACTCACACAGAAGTACCTACTGGAACAACAAATTCCACCAGTTTGTGATACCTGCAATGTGAGCCTTTCAGCAAGTCATATTGTCACAGAATGCACTAAACACAGACTCCAAAGAACGTTGTTTTTAGGCGAAAATATATCCATGGTAACCCTAGCCACAGCAGCACCAGAAAACATAATAAATTTCTTAAAATCTAGCGAACTATATATGACCATATTTTCAAACTAAAATATTAAAAAATAAAATTATTTATTAATGAGTGGCTCCGTCGCGGTTTCTTATGCATTCGATAACTCTTAGAGGTATGCTTGAAATTAAATGATTCATGGTATCCTGAGGAATGTCACCCCAGTTGAATTCGGTGACGAAGGTCAACTAGGTTATTTGGTGTGGGGTAAATTACCCAGTCGATTGTCCAACATATCCTACACATGTTCGATTGGTCAGAAGTCCGGGGAGAGAGAAGGCCATGGAAGCAGGGTCACGTTATTTTCTTGTAAGAACCCTGTAGTAACCCTTGCTGCATGAGGACGAGCGTTGTCCTGTTTGGAAAAGGGGTTAAATTAACCTTGGCAGGTATGGCAGTGCAACAGGCTGCAGTACGTTTCGTATGTAATTATTTGCACTCAATTTTCTGTCAATAAAAACCCGAGGTAACCTGCTACCGTATATTATCGCACAACATATCATCACTACCCGTGTAAAGACCGTATGCCGATCCAGAGCTAATTCAAAATTCATGCGTTTTCCGCTAATCGTCTTACTCTTCTCCGACCATCGTGGACCAAAAGACAATCGGGATTTTCCAGAGAACACAAAACGATTCCATTCAGCATATCAATTTAATCTGCTGTTACAGCACTTAAGCCAAGTAGCACGATGTCGAGGTATCAGTTAGAGACATATAAATTATCTTTACCAAGGAAGCACAAAAGTGCGTATGCTGCTATATATCGTTGTCATAGAGACTCTTTTTTGTCAAACTCCCAACCAGACATTACCATTTGACCGTGTGGTGGAAACTCTGTCTTTTTAGGCCGCAATCCTCAAATTACGATCTTCCCGTGCTGCAGTTGCTCGAGATCGTCCGGATCCATACCGACGGTTATGCATTCCTTCTTCAAACCACCTGGACCAACACTGTAACACTGTTGATACACCTATGCGGTCGGAAATTTGTCTGTCTGAAAAATCGGATTCCCGTATACCAACCCTCTTTCGAGTTCTCGTAAATGATTGTAATGCAAACTGAAGGAAATATTATCGCAGACAAAACAGTAGTATAGAAATTTTAATTGCAATTGGTCGACTTTTCCATGGACGTTTTTGGAAAGTCAGTATATTTGCCGTATACTTAGTCCTTACAAAAATGCATAATTTTCTGTTTGTGTAGAAAATATATTATTGCTTTATTTTCAGATGCTGCACCAAAGCTGGCAGATTAGTTTTAAAGAGTCGGAAAATTTACAGTGACCAATTCTGAAATGACTCATTATCAGCGGTGCCTGCCCGGAGAAATGGGGTGCTCATATTTTTTTTTAATTTACTTTAGCTTGAAATTTCTCAAGCTTTTCTAATATATCCCAATATAATTTTGGTGTCCTAGATATAGTTAGTGACGCATATATACGTCAAGAGTGGTCAAAGATTCCAATATTTGCCTATTTGTCCTAGTGGTTAAATTTGGGTTGGTGTTGTTATCTTTTGCGGCTAACATGATTAGATTGAATTTTTACAAAAGTTCTAGTATCGTGGCTCTCCTTTCATAAAATTTTCTTCTAAAAAATTCGCAGGAAAGTTGTATAAATTAGAAAAAATGTGTTTGGCACCGGCCGCAAAATCCCCTACTTAACCGATTGTATTACATTTTTTTGAAAGTGCTAATATCGTTACTTTATTTTATCGCATTTTCTTTGAAAATACAACGAAGGGAAATTTAAACCAGGAGAAGAACAGTAGTCTGTGTAAAAGCGATTACGAAATCTCACATTAAACTAATTTTATTTATTGTATTACTGTGGATATGTCTTGTATGACACTCACAATTCTATTAAAGATTAAATTTAAACTAACAGAAACTCAATTTGTTATGGTTTAGCTGTTGCGGCGTCGTCAGGTAGAAAAACATTATTCTTCGTGACGATGCCGTAAAAAGTATTGTGAAGCCAGAGAGAAAACCTTTATGTCTTTTAGTGAATTTTCGTAGAAAAAATTCACTAATGGGGAGATCCCGACTTTTGAATTATATATATATATATATATATATATATATATATATATATATATATATATATATATATATATATATATATATATATTTGTGTGTGTGTGTATCACACCGATAACTCAAAAAATAATGATTTTGATAAAATTTGGTATGTACTTTCCTTTTGTAAATGGCTTGGACAAGTTCGTTAGTCAGGAAAATCGGACAGGGTTTTCCGGGAAAATTTTTAGTTTTCATTCGAAAAAAAATTTTATCTCAAAAGATAATGGGCGGATTATAATAAATTTGGCATGTACTTTCCTTTTATAAATGTCTTGGACAAGTTCGTTAATCAGGAACATCGGACGAGGTTTTCCGGGAAAATCTTCACTTTTCATTCGAAAAAAAAAATGTCTCAAAAAATAAAACAGCTATGATAACCAAATTTGGTAGGTAGGTTTACGATATAAAAACTTCTGGACGCAGCAAGTGCGTTATGGTAGTGAATTTTCATTAAAATGTTTTTAATAGCAAACATGTTTTTTTAAGAAAGCAGGCATCAATCTATATAGTAGAAACAATGCGCCATGTTTCATCAAAATAACTTTATTGTTTGAAAGTTAAAAATTTCCGAAAGTAAACTTAAATTGTTCCCGCTGGTTTCCTGGTCAACCTTATAGGTAAATAGCAAATTGAGCTATTCAAATTTGAAGCATTTAATGAAAATTCGCTACCATAACGCACTTGCTGCGTCCCGAATTTCTTTTCTTACAAAGATGTATTATATTTCGATGGTAAATACAAAAATGCAATAACATAGCGCGTGTTCGATTTAAAAAAAATGAATCACCAACGACTAATGGCCCAGCCTGTAATTGTGGAAATATTTTTGAAGATGTAGCTCAATGTAGCTATAATTAATGTATACCATTTTTTTTTCGTAACTTGCATAATAACGGATATATTGAGCTTTAATAATTTTTTACGAAAATTTGACAAAAATGATATACCATTAAACGATATAGCCAACACTACTGCCAAAGCATGAGAGAAAGGGTCTATTTTAAATGAATTTTCTGGGAATATTTTAGTAAAATGAAGGACAATGACGATTGAAACTAAGAGTTCATGCTTTGTAAAGCATTCTTTTTGAGACATTTTCTTTCCATAGCTCATATTAATTTCAGGTTCATTGGCTAAATATTACCAATTTTGACATTTTAAATCGCGACTTTAACGTTTTGAAATTTATTTTTCTTTAAATGTCTGAAACTTTTTTATACTTTAACCTACAGGGCTAAATTTTAGTAGGTAGCTTACCTATGATAATGTGAACCTGCGTACCAAATTTGGTTGCCCTTACTTTGTTAATTCCGGAGATATAGATTTTTTTCGAATTAAAACTCAAAATTTTTCCGGAAAACTTCGTCCGATTTCCCTCACTAACGAACTTATCCAAGCCATTTACAAAAGGAAGGTATGTGCCAAATTTTATCAAAATCGGCAAATTGCAAATGAGCGCGAACTAGAACCCCTAGAACCCATATCTGGGGTTAGTTTCAATTTTTATATGTTTATATATATATATATATATATATATATATATATATATATATATATATATATATATATATATATGTGTGTGTGTATCACACCGATAACTTAAAGAATAATTGGCCGATTTTGATAGAGTTTGGCATGTACCTTCCTTTTGTAAATGGCTTGGACAAGTTCGTTAGTCAGGAAAATCGGACGAGGCTTTCCGGAAAAATTTGGCGTTTTCATTCGAAAAAAAATTTTATCTCCAAAAAGAACAAAGCTATGATAACCAAATTTGGTCACTAGGTTTACGATATAAAAAGTAAACTACAAACCCAAATTTAGATTTCTATGTTACAAGAAAAAAAGTTATAATCAAATATTTTGTGCCAGATCATTTCTATGAAAATTCACTGCCATAACGCACTTGCTGCCTCCAGGCTTTTTTAACATGGACTGAGAACCGGAATAAAAAATTTAATAAAAATGATCGAATTGAAATAACACTTGTGTTAGAATTTTCATGTCATCAGGGACTGTTAGAGGCTGTGGATAATGTATAACAGTGAGAGTTTCCGGTTACAAGGAAATCCAATTGAAATGGAATTTATAATTGTGTATCAGATCCGGTAACAAATTTCATTATCTTCTCGTAAGTACGAACGTTATTAGTCCCTCGAGAACGACTCGTCGTGTCTAACCATCCCTACAGTGACAATAATTCGGCATCTTACTATCTATTCTGAAATCAAAAACATCAAGGAATTATGTTTAAAAAAAATTATTTATAGTTTATTTAAAGACACTAATGTGTAAATACGGAAACGGAATTTACGTGCATTTTTAATGTTTTACGTAAGGTTAAAATTATGTAGGAATATTTTCGGTCTTATCGTTGTAACACATAATTTTTTCGGCGTTGTAGACCTATTAGTCATTTTTAGTGTCATAGTAATAAGTTAGGTATGAATCACAAAGTGATTCAATGACAGAGGGGCAACCGAAATGAAAAATTGAAATAAAACAAAAGGCGGATTGCCATTAAAAAATTGTTAATAGAGAGGCAAGATTTTCTAAATTGCGAAAATGTAATTAAATGACTGGGAACCTGTACCAACTTGTGTTTTTTCTTTTGCCGTCATATTATTGACAGTTGAATAGTGCTTTCATTTATTTTTCAATGATATGTTACATTTTATAAAAACGTTTTACTTATTGGAAAAGATAACAACACTATAAAAATTGCATAGCAAGATTAGCAGGCCATGACAAGAGAAAAAACATTATGAAAAAGTTTATTATGACGTATCTATCTAAACAATAAAAAAATGTTAGACGCATCAAGTGCATTAAGTACCGAATTTTTATAAAAATATTTCAAATATGTACGAGGAATCTTGGAAAAGCAAAATCTCCGAAATCAATAAATTTGGTTTGGTGAAATTTCGTACACATATTGCGTTTATAGAGTTTTTGTTGCATAGCAAAGTGATTCTATTGATTAAAAAAATTGTTTATTATGGTTTAAATATATTTGCTATTCTCCTGGCTAACGAAGTTGTCCAAGTTATTTACCAAAGAAACACTTGTGCCAAGTTTTATTCATATCGGTTCATTTAGGGGATCAATAAGTAACAAGGATATTTTTGCAATATAATCATCATTTAAGATGGAAAACTGCACATAACTGATGTTTAAAAAAAGGTAAGAAGCCTGGTAAGTAGATTGAAATACCTGATGCGTTTCCTAGATATCGGTAATCTACGAGTTTTGTATTTAATGATTGACAGCGGAGGTGTACTTGATCATTACTTGGGCCCACTTAATACAGTCCAAAAATTAGTGCTTAAAATAATTTATGGTAGATCTAGGGTATATCCCACTAAGGCATTGTTTAAGGAAGCACATGTAATGGATACTAGACTATTATTTGTGTTCAAGTGTTTGATTTATGTGCATCGAAATCCCACTAGGTTAGACTATAACATGTCACACGCGTCAACACCTTTTCTTTCCGTACTATAAAGCTTCTGAATCAGTCCCTATAGTGACGTCAGAGTCTGAGTCCCTGTAGTGACGTCAGACTCGGTGGTCGATTGTTCTACCGCATTATAACTCGATGATAATACGCCTGTCGACGTGGTCGCTCGATCAATCAAGACATTGCGAGATAAGAGCTCTTTATAATGGATTTCCACATGTGACACGCCCTCTTCTTCTTGTGAAAATCAATCCTAACAAGATGCAAATGTGTAGTTAAATACTTCGAAGAAAAATAGCAGGCCAACGTAGATCACCCCGTTATGAAAATCCGTCATTATGACCCGTCATCAGCAAACCTTCCTGCAGGAAAACTCTTATCCTGTGTTCCACCCCAACATGGAGAAGAACACCTGGGCCTCACTCCGAAGCAACTAATGTGGTGAACATCACAGTTGTCCCGGAATAAAAAGACCTTAATTTTGAACACTTCGCCAAGCTGCCACAACAAGGAAGCCTACCCCAGGTACTCCTGCAGGAAGATATTAACACATAGGCGCCCCCTAACATCCTGGCCTAATTGGATCCAACTTGTCACTCCAGAACAGCAGTCTAAATTGCATCAAAGATAAGTACACTACTTATCTGTAACATCTTTTCTTTAAAATCTAAATATTCTGCTCCACTGTCCATCTAGTCAATATTAAAAGTTAATTTAATATTAAGTCATTTTAGTGAATTTTCGTAGAAAAAATTCACTAATGGGGAGATCCCGACTTTTGAATTTTGAAAAATTTTTTGCAAATGAGCGCGTTCTAGGACCCCTAGAACCCATATCCGGGGTCAGTTTCAATTTTTATATGTTTATATATATATATATATATATATATATATATATATATATATATATATATATATATATATATATATATATATATATATATATATATATATGTATCACACCGATAACTCAAAAAATAATAGGCCGATTTTGATAAAATTTGGCACGTACCTTTCTTTTGTAAATGGCTTGGATACGTTCGTTAGTCAGGAAAATCGGATGAGGTTTTCCGGGAAAATTTTGAGTTTTCATTTGAAAAAAATTCTTATCTCAAAAAGTAATAAGCCGATTTTAATAAAATTTGGCATGTACCTTCCTTTTGTAAATAGCTTTGACAAGTTCGTTAGTCAGGAAAATCGGACGAGGTTTTCCGGGAAAATTTTGAGTTTTCATTTGAAAATTTTTTTTATCTCAAAGAATAATGGGCAGCTTTTTGATATAATTTGGATGTACCTGCCTTTTGTAAATGGCTTTGACAAGTTCGTTAATCAGAAAAATCGGACGAGGTTTTCCGGAAAAATTTTGAGTTTTCATTTGAAATAAATTTTTATCTTAAAAAATAAAAAATCTATGATAACCAAATTTGGTAGGTAGGTTTACGATATAAAAAGTAAACTATACACAAAAATTTAGATTTCCATGTTACAAGAAAAAAAAGTTATAATAAAATATTTTGTGCCAGATCATTTCTATGAAAATACGCTACCATAACGCACTTGCTGCGTCCTGAGTTTTTCTTTCATATATTTAGATTTGTTTAATTGGGGCAACTACATTATATCACTGTGATAATTGTTAATAAATCTATTTTATCGTATTTTGAATTTTATTTGTATATCTTACACCCTACCAACTGTAAGTGCTAAAACCCATGCCCTGTATTTATTTTGGTTAAAGTTTATGCCCTGACTAAGCATCCAAATTAAGTTTTTATATAAAGATTATTCATTATTAATTAGGTATTCATTTAAGTGGGACTTTAATTAACTTACCTTCAAGACGGATACAATACGAGATGTCAATACTTTGTTGGTATAAGACCAATAAAATCTGTGGGTAAGAGAAGCTTCTTATACACATGAGCAAAGTTTAACAGTCAGCTTTCTGGGGACATTATAAATCTTCATTTGGGTAAGTTCAAGGGGTTTATTAAACGCTGGATTATTGGGATGGATAGAAGTAAGCTGCATTTTGATTTAAATGCATAAAAATCATGTGGTTGGATGCGTACTGCATTGACAATGTTGTCACGATTCCTGGTAATCTATGTTACTTGTTTTTATCATCTGGTCATATATTATATAATTTATGTTTTTTTTTAATGTTGCCATTAAGTGGGTTTGTAATTGTTTTCTGTTTTATTTATGTTTCAGTACCTTGGGCAGAACTGACTTTGAATTAGTTAGTTATTTAGTATATTTTAGTTTTTAAGAATTTTTTCAAGTTGTGGGGTTTTTTTGGTTCTACTTTTATTTGTATACAGCAGTACTTTGGCGCTATGTTTTTATAGTTTTATTTATTTTAATTTAGATTATTTCTAATTTTGTTTGTAATGTATTTTTGTAGTTTTCCAATATTGTTCTTATTAGGTTATGCAGTATGTTAATTTATGTTATATTTAAATTTTTAAGCTGTTGTGTCCTTGGAACAATGGAACATTGATAAATTTCGCTGCAAATTTGATTTTTACCTGTGTCATTTTTATGTGCTCTATATGTGTATATTTTTCCGTGGAGATACAATGTTATATGTAATTTTCTATTTACTTAGATACAAGCTTCAGCTTCAGTAAGATATGGATACTTAGGATTCTGATGGAGTAAAACTATATGAATATTGTAAATTATGTACTGTTGTGGTTAAGAAATAAAGGTTATATTGTATATAGGGTGTTCAGATTATGCTTGAAAAAATTGGGGTGTAAGTTGCTCTTGAAAAAATAATGGGGGTAGTTCGTATAACATTTTACATTTTAAGGTCGTGATACTGAGATACAGGGTGTTAAAGTTGTTACGCTTAAAGCGTGTCCTTAATTCTCTTCTTTAAAACGGCTAAAGATAAGTTTTTAATTTTTTTACACGAGTAAATATTAACAGCATATGAAGAAAAACGCAAAATCCGATTTATTGTGTGAAGCCGCGACGAGCGGGAGGGGACTCTGAGGGGTATAATTTTAAAAAATGCTAAAAGACAAAATTTCGGAAATTTTTCACCGTCTTTGAAAAAGTCAAAGACTAATACAAAAATATAGTATATTTCATTTATTACATTCAATTCACTTGGGTCTCCGTGGCAGACTCGTCACAGATTATTCACGCCATGATGTGCTAATGACATTTATATTATGTTCGACAAATATGAAAATATTCTTTTGAAAATATTATAATTTGTAGTCTACCGGGTGTTTTGTATGCGAGGCACATCATCTTGATCTCGGACGATACTGAGGTTGAAATGGCTCAAAAGTGGACGAGTTGATGTTCAATTAAATGCCGCCTCGAATATAATATAATTCATGGAAAAATTTCGTTATGGTTCAATTTGAAATAATTGAGGTTATGTCGACACCACTGGGATTTGTTGCGCAATGCGATTTTAGGTGACAGATTAGAGATGGGAAGGATTATTTGAGCAACTTTGTTCATTTAACCGACTTTAACAGGGAATATAGGAAAGTTAGCTATTGTTCCCGAATACCCTGAACGATCACATCCGTGGTCTAGTTATCCATGAAAGACATGACGTTAGAGAATAAATAGAACACCCTGTATATATGTATATATAATTTATGTTTGTCAAAATGGCGCTTTTAACATTTGGGCCATAAAAAGTTGTAATGTTCTGAAACTAAAGCAAAAAAAAAAAGATTTTTTTGTAGTATGAAGTAATTATGGGATTTACGGTGATATATAGAATGTATTTTTTGCAACACATATTATGTAGTCAAGTAAGTGTAAAAATTGAAATGTCGCATTTTTAAAACAATTATTATCACCATCAGAAGGCTTAAAAAAATTTCAGTTTTGGAATATAATCAAGCTAAAATTTCATCCTTTGCAGTCACAAGTATATAACTTTTTTGTAAGCTGTATAATTTATATATATATATATATATATATATATATATATATATATATATATATATATATATATATATATATATATATATATATATATATATATATATATATATGTCTGTCTGTGTGTGTGTGTGTGTGTGTGTGTACAATCATTATTCTTCCCCGTTCTGTTTCTTTGATTACATTTTTATTGTAAATTTTTTGTTAGTTTGGTGGAGATAATGAAATGAATGTTTAATTTGACATTTCCATATTGTTTTATTTGATTGGCACAAAAAAACTTTTAATTTATGTTTAATCGCCTGGTAAGATCATATTTAATTGCTAATCAGCTCTTCACTGCTGTAATTTTACTGAATTTTCGTAAAAAAAAGCTAATGAGGAGATCCCGACTTTTGATTTTGAAAAAATTTCTTCAAATGAGCGCTAATTAGGCCCCCTAGAACACATATCCGGGGTCAGTTTCAATTTTTACATGTATATATATATATATATATATATATATATATATATATATATATATATATATATATATATATATATATATATATACATATTTATAAGGCTCTTACCATCTAGCTTACTTCAGAAATAGTTGTCGATGAATGCAAAGTTGCCAGACTGAAAATTTTATATAATAAATAACTAACCATTGTTATAGGGAAAATATGGCAGTGTTGTTTCTAAAATCCAGCAAATAATCATTATTTTAAACAACAACAACAAAAGCAAGTAATTTAATATTAGCAACACTGCAACTGATAAAATAATGTCTGTTTGCAAGACGAACTAATTTATTTAAGATTGTGAAGTAAACACGTCAGAGTAATCAACTAACGGTTTAATAAAGTCTAACCACTTTACCAGTACCTGTTTATTGACAACGCACACGGTTAAAATTGAAACTCTATCATATAGAGTTTTCAAGTGATATTTCTAAAAAAGCAAGTCAACAATATTAAAAGAACATGTAATAAAATAAAAAAAGACACGTTCCATGGCCCACTTTAGGTGAAATTAACGCTTGAAAGTTGTTGCCTTTATGGCATTCTTTAATCCCGCATGCTGCATCGGCTGAAACCTTATTTAAATACGCATTGATATAGCAAATTAAATAACATTTATCTGTAAAGCTTAACCATGCAAACATTGATTGTAAAGTTTAAAAAACGAACAGTGCTCTCTAACAGCAAGTAGTTATCTGCCAACAGTTTGGAAGAAAGGGTATGTGTTACAATATTGGTCTCACTGGGACTTATTAATATCGGAGGCAAATCTCCCGAAGGGATGTTGGAAGTTAAGAAAGGTAATTGCAAACTTCAAATTGAGGGTGGTAAATTGGATTTATCTATCTATCTATCTATATAATTATATATATATATATATATATATATATATATATATATATATATATATATATATATATATATATATATATATATATATACAGGGTGTTACTTAATGATAGGGCGTAATTTCAAGGGCGCATTCCTGAACCAATTTCAAGTAGAAAAGTTCATATAAACATGTGTCCTGAAGAGTCTGGTTTTCCAGATACAGGGTGTCAAAGTTAAAAAAAAAAATTGGTTTTTTATTAATATCTTAATGATTATTTTGCCCATTTTGTTGAAATCTGGTAGGGTTAGTCACTATAATAAGACGCTAAGTTGTCACTAACTAAAAGATAATTATAAGTTCCAGTGGCGTCTCGAGGGGCAGTCTCACGAATAATATTGACAAAAAAAATGTACGCTACTGAGTTTTTTTTTAATTTTAATTTTTTTCAGATTAAGCACCTAGAAATACAACTTTTTTGCCTCTTATTATCTTTTCGTATATTACTTCCTTTTCGAGGAAAAAAATAAAAACGACTTCATTGCATGTCGAAAAATTGTTAAAATAAAATCAAGTTAATTGTGATCGTTCAGAATATTTATTTCTAAGCCATTTTTTAAAATCTAACAAACGAAAAGTAATAACTATTTACAAAAAATGTTGGAAATGACTACCTCCCGCTTCTATGCAGGCTTGTGCTCTCCTTCTCATCGAGCGACGAACTCTTTCGAAAATTCCATTAGTGTTACGTATGGTTTCACATCCGTCAACAATTCTATTCCTTAGTTGATCTTCTGTCTCGATTGGTGTAACCTAAACTAATGCTTTTAGGTGCCCCCCACAAATAAAAATCTAGGCTGTTTAAATCAGGCGATCTAGGTGGCCAGAATTGTGGTCCTCCACGACCTATCCACCGATTTTGGTAAGCTCCATTCAAATACTCACGAGCCAATATGCTAAAGTGGGCAGGAGCACCATCATGCATGAACCAATGTTGTTGACGTAAATATATAGGGACATCTTCAAGAAGCAGTGGCAAATCAGTTTGTAGAAAATGACTGTAAGATTGTCCGTTAAGACGTTGTGGTAAAAAAATGGTCCAATCAAATAGTCATCTAGGATACCGATCCAAACGTTGACAGAAAATTGTTCCTGAAACTGTGTCTCTGTAATAGCATGAGGATTTTCTTGGGCCCAGTTATGATTATTTCGAAAATTAATTATTGCATTTCTGGAAAAATGGGCTTCGTCCGTAAACATAATGATGGAATCAAAGTGAGGATTTTCTGAAAGTCTTTGATGATACCATCTACAAAATTGCGTACGCGGTTCAAAATCTCTTGGCAGAAGTGCCTGAACTCTTTGTGCGTGATAAGGATACAACAGGGATTCTCTTAAAATTTCCCATACCGTTTTATAGCAAATATTTAATTCCCTACCTATTTTTCGGGTACTAGTTGCAGGATTCTCTTCGACCGCATGTAGGACAGCCTCCTCAACTGCTGGAGTTCGAATTGTACGAGGTCTTCCGTCAGAGGTATTATGTTTAAAACTGCCAGATTCAGTCAGACGACGATGAATGTTTATGAATATTTGTCTACCTGGAAGGACACGATCAGGATACCTTTCTTGATAGAGCCGCCGGGCCTCCGCCGAATTACCATTGGCAAGACCATAAAGGAAATGCATTTGTGTCATCTCCAATTACAATAGTTATTTACCCTTTTTTAATAGCACAATTAACCTTTTGACCAGAGGGAAAATAATAACAAACTGTCACAGAAAGTCAAAAACATTATGCTCATAATGTCAAAACAACGTTTCCTAGCAACGCTCACAATTAACTTGATTTCATTTTAACAATTATTCGACATGCAATGAAGTCGTTTTCATTTTTTTCCTCGAAAAGGAAGTAATATACGAAAAAATATTAAGAGGCAAAAAAGGTTTCTTTTTTGGTGCTTAATCTGAAAAAAATTAAAATTAAAAAAATTCAGTAGCGTACATTTTTTTTTAGTCAATATTATTCGTGAGACTGCCTCTCGAGACGCCACTGGAATTTATAATTATCTTTTAGTTAGTGCCAACTTAGCGCCTTATTACAGTGAATAACCCTGCCAGATTTCAACAAAATGGGCAAAAGAATCATTAAGATATTAATAAAAAACCAATTATTTTTTTAACTTTGACACCCTGTATCTTGAAAACCAGACTCTTCAGGACACATGTTTATATGAACTTTTCTACTTGAATTTTGTTCAGGAACGCGCCCTTGAAATTACGCCCTATCATTAAGTAACACCCTGTATATATATATATATATATATATATATATATATATATATATATATATATATATATATATATATATATATATAATTTTTTGTACCAGTAGTAATGACCGGTAACAGACTGTTAACGGAAAAACGTGACAGATACTAAGGCCACAGTATTATCGTACCAAAGCATTTTCTATTAAAATAATTTGAAAGAATATTCTAGGGGCTTTACTTTGTCTGCGTTTTTTGACTTACGTACCTATTAAAATTCTTTAGATCTGTCAACCAAACACCGAAGACACATGATAATGAAAAGTCTGGACTCAACAAGTGCGTTATCTAAGTGAATTTTCTTAAAAATGTTTTTAAGAATTTAAGAACTTTTAATAATAGCATTTGAAATAAATTTTCTGGAAATATTTTAGTAAAATAAAGGGCAATGATGGTTGAAGCTGAAACTTAAGGGTTTGCAGAACAGTCTTTACACAATCCGTATATCTTTCAGGTTCTTTGCCTAAATGTTGCCAATTTTGACGTTTCAAATAGCGACTTTGACGTTTTGAGGAAAACCCAATTTTTCTTTAACTGACTATAACTTTTTTGTCTCTAAACTTAAAAACCTAAACTTTGGTACATGGTTCACCCTTTATAATACAAACACGCACACCACATCTGGTTGCCCTTATTTTGTTATTTCCGAAGATATAAATTTTTGCCGAAGGGAAAAATTTTTCCGGGAAAACCTGGGTTAATTTTCCTGGCTAACGAATTTTTCCAAGCCACTTACAAAAGGAAGGTATTCAGCAGATTTGATCAAAATCGGCCCATTATTTTTCGGTGTGTTACGAATTATATATATATATATATATATATATATATATATATATATATATATATATATATATATATATATATATATATATATACATATATATATATATATATATATATATATATATATATATATATATATATATATATATATATATATATATATATATATATATATATATATTGATATGGTATCCTATAATGGGAAGGTAAACATCCACACATAAACACACTTTAAAACAACCCATACAAAACCTAAACAAACAACAAAAACCTACTCTTGGATGTATAATGTCTAGGCGGTGAATGATTGAAGTGCATGAACTGCTAGTCTGTTTGTGAAATTTTACAGGCATATAATAAGACCTGATATAAAAATTTAAATCTCAGAATTGATTCCCAAAACAATGATTCATGTATGGATGATAAAAAAGGTAAGACAAGAATAAGAAGTGTAAACTAGTCTATAAAGTGATATCAAAGACAGAAACGACTGCATAAAAATGATATGACATAGTGCGAATAGATTAAAAAGACTCTAAAACCTTTTTTTTAATTTAATGGGAATATTGGACAATAAGAAATATGTAAGTAGTTATTAGGTAGGTTAAGATGTTCATGTTTAGTAGAATTAGGAAATTTATGGTATTAATATTTATTAGGATTAGGCTTGTCAAATTGTATAACCTAGACACTATGGAACAGATGATTTCATTTAATTTAAAACGTCAAAATGACAATATGATGACAATATCTTAGATAGGTTAACTAATCTGTCAGGTCACCAACAATGTGAACTATGTATCCCTAGAGATAACGAAAGAGGATTATTGTATAAAAATTTGTTATGATTTTTGATTTTAAAGGAGGCATAAAGCAGTTTTTTAATTAGTAACGCTAGTTACGTGAAAAAAAATAAACAGAGGGGAAAATATTATTAAGTTATATGGGAAAATTTTGATTAAATTATTAGATTGTAAAATTGTTAAAAATGATTAGATGGGAATTTTTGGTAGTAAGGAAATTGAAAATTTTTATAAAAGGGATTCAAAAAAAGGAAATGTATTAGAAAGAGGGAATAAAAGATTAATTTATTAGAAAATATATTGAGAAAGATTCATTAAAGGGAGGATTTAGAAAGAGTTTGGAAACAAGAAGTAAACAATCGACAGGAGTCACGACACAGAGTTCAGAAGCAGACCAGGAAATAAACTGTGAGTAAAGTAAATAAAAAACTTACACTTATTGTGAGACACGTCCACGGCTTGAAAGGGGTGATGAATAACTCACAAAAACTGTCGTAAATCAAGAGAAAATACAGCGGGTTCAGCGAGAAGGCAATAATTTAGCTAGTAATTAAAATATCGAGACGTTTGCAGGGCCATCTCTTGGGCTCTAACCAACAGCAAGCATATCCAGTTTGTGAAGGTCTCGTATATTGACTGTATGCCGTAATACTGTGTAGTAGAAACCACACCGATTCCAATAGGTGTCGTCTTGATCTAGGAAGTGTATGAAATTAGAATATAAATATATATATATACAAGTCTTTACTAATTTAAATAAATAATATTGATCAGTTTTTCTTTTTTTGGGGGTTTCTTATTGGTTCAAAGAAGAAAAAAAAGCACAAAATTAAAAAGTAAGAAGCATATTATAAGTAGTAAATAAGCATTAGGTTTTGTTAGTTGCAATAGTTCAATAAATAGTCAATTTCTGTGAGAATTTAACATCTTTGCTTCATTTTATTTTATACGTATATAAGTATTTGGGAGGGAATAGCCAAAATCAGATAGGGTAATATATTTCAAAATTCAAAATTTAATCATACTTTTGAAACCATAATAAGTTTGGAGGACTTGAACCCACTAGCTAAATAAGCTCCCTGTTTTAAGAGTAAGTTCATTTCATCCATGCTATAAATTTATTTAGGTCTCGGGCTGCATTAAAAAAGGCAGTTGATACACCAGGGTGTAAGTCAAACACACACACACACATATATACATATATATATATATATATATATATATATATATATATATATATATATATATATATATATATATATATATATATATATATATATTTAATACACATACATTTACAATACAGTTCAGACACTATTTTACAGAAAAAATTTAATTAAAAAAAACTAAAAACAATAATAACAATAATATATATCCTATAATTAAAACTTTAACTTATATATTTCAATTTAAATACCCAATAGTGGGACTAAAACAACCTAAGCATAACCATTTATATATATATATATATATATATATATATATATATATATATATATATATATATATATAAATTGAAACTAACCCTGGATATGGGTTCTAGGAGGCCTAGTTCGCGCTCATTTGAAGAAAGAAGAAAAGTCCAGGAAAGTCTGGACGCAGCAAGTGCGTTATGAAAGTGAATTTTCATTTAAAAAAAATTAATAGCAAATATGTCTCTTTAATGCAAGCATGCATCAATTTGGTCACCGGTATAACCTATATAGTAGAAACAATGTACCATATTTTATATAAACAACTTATTGTTTGAAAATGTACAACAATTTTTCGAAAATAAACTTAAAATGGTTCCGAGAAAACTCCTTTCCTAGCTGACGAACCTTAGGTTAATAGCAAATTGACCTATTAAATTTTGAAGCATTTAATGAAAATTCGCTACCAAAACGCACTTACTGCGTCTCGATTTTTTCTACAAACATGCATCATATTTCGATGAAAAATGCAAAAATGCAATAAGGAATGTTCAAAACAAATTGTAGGTATCACCCTGTGATTGTCAAAATAATTTAATAAGATGCAGCTCAAGACACCCTATAAGTAACGTATGCAATTTTTCTCGTATTTTGCATAATAACAATTATATTTGGCTTTAACGTAGAAGTGCGTCACCCTGTATATATGTAAACAGAAAGTAAACCCGAATATGGATTTTAAGATGCCCAGTTTGCGCTAATTTGAAGAAATCTTTTTAGAATCAAAAGTCGCGGTCTCCTCTTTAACGAATTTTTTCTACGAAAATTAGCTAAATATTATAGACCGTTAAACCATACACTTAACTAAAGCTACTGCCTAAGCATCAGAAAAAGGGTCTATTTGAAATAAATTTTCTGCAAATATTTTAGTAAAATGAAGGGCAATGATGGTTGAAGCTGAAACTTGAGGGTTTGCAGAACACTGTTTACATAACCCGTATTTCTTTCAGATTCCTTGCTTAAATGTTGCCAATTTTGACGTTTGAAATCGCGTCTTTGGCGTTTTGAGGAAAACCCCAATTTTTTTCTGTAAATGCTTATAACTTTTTTGTCTAAATTTTGGTACGTATATATATATATATATATATATATATATATATATATATATATATATATATATATATATATATATATATATATATATATATATATATATATATAATTGAAACTAACCCTGGGTATGGGTTCTAGGCGGCCTAGTTCGCGCTCATTTGAATAATTTTTTTTCTAAATTAAAAAGTCGGGATCTCCTCATTAGTTAATTTTTTAAAGAAAATTCACTAAAACAAGCATTTGTGAAGCCACGGGAAAAGTCTACGACTGTATTAAATATGAAACGGTTTCAATAAGTTAGGGCAAGAACAAACAACCTGATATGCTATTCAAATTGAATTGAATTTTAATCCTTTTTATTAAATTATTTTTTATACAAAAACTCGCTAAAAAATTCATCGGAAAAACAACAATCGAATCAGATAACAGTAAAGTGAAATGAGACTAAAAAAATTGATGAAAAGTGAAATCACTAACTAGGATTAGAACTCGTCATATAGGACTCGATTATCGGATGTGCAGGGCTTAGTCCACTCGGCTACGTTCGACATGACATACTAACAGGTATATCCAGTAGTAAGTTAGTTGTCTAAATTTACTGTTTACATAAAAAAAATTATTTACAATGACTTCTTGCTCATATTTTAACGGAAAGGAGGAAAATAACGACTAAGACACAGATATAGGAGCTTGTTAGTGATGTCGTGTCGTATTTTTCACTCACATTCGTACTCCTACCATAATTATAATTTTTGACGTTTTAACTTTGTTAGATTTCATTAATTAAAAATTGATTTACCTCTAACTTTTCTGTATTTTAACATAAAGATTTGAATTTTGGCAAGCAGGATACTCTTTATGACAGACACCAGCTTACCAAATTTGGTTGCCCTTGCTTTGCTATTTACGGAGATATAATTTTTTTTCGAAATAAAACACAAAATTTCCCGGGAAAACCTGGTCCGATTTTCCTGGCTAACGAACTTATCTAAGCCACATACATACATATATATACATATATATATATATATATATATATATATATATATATATATATATATATATATATATATATATACATACATACATACATACATATATATATATATATATATATATATATATATATATATATATATATATATATATATATATATATGTATATATATATATATATATATATATATATATATATATATATATATATATATATATATATATATTTATTTATTTATTTATTTATTTATATAAACATATAAAAATGGAACCTGAACCGGGATATAGGTTCTAGGGAGGCTAGTTAGCGCCCATTTGAAGAGTTTTTTTTTCAAAACTGAAAAGTCGGGATCTCCTCATTAGTGAATTTTTAAAAGAAAATTAACTTAAATGGCAATGTTAAAAATGAGTCAGCTTACCAAATCAACGTTGTTGGATTACGTGTGTGTTGCGTAACAGGGTGGTTTTAGATTAAATCTTTATCATCCATAGACTTTTACTCAAGTATTATTTTGATTCGTTCCGTAGCCACGTTTAGTGGAATAGGTACCTGTATTTAACTAACATTTAATATTAATTTGCCCTAATTTACGGCTTGCGTATACATGCATCTATTTAGTGTAACACAAACATTACAATGATCTTATTAATACATAAGTAGGTTATGTGGTACTTGAGGCAGACAGTTTGGCACATTTGAACTATACATTTGCACTATTGTGGTTATAAGTATGGAATCTGTATTACAATTAAGTCGTGTGTAGTAAACGTGAATGGTATCTGGCTGAGATTGAACCTCGGTACATTGGGATATTAGGCCGGATTAAACACAACACTTGTGAGTCCCATTGTGACTTATTGAAAATACATGTTTAACCTGTATATATACCATACCTCACTTTAAAAACTTTAAATTTACTAAATTTATTATTTAAATATACCTACATGTGTGGCATAATTTTTTAGTGTAAATGTATATGTAGTTTTAAGCACGAAATTATTTCTCGAAGATATATCTAACTAGGATTGCTCGTATATCGAATTATACAAGTACCGAATTTACTTTTCTACAAATCTAAATCTAGCTTAATTATATATTTTAGTCTTAAGCTCCGAAATTATTTTCCGATACGATATCTAATTCAGATTCCTCACATACCGAAGTATACACAAATTCCGAATGTTACTTGTCTGTAAATATAATTTTAGTTTAAATATGTATTTAGTTGTAATCACCGAAAATATTTTCAGAAGATATATTTAATTAAGATTGCTCACATACTGAAATATACAAATTCCGAATATAGCTTTTCTGTGAATATAAATTTCGTTTAACGCTATATTATTTATGTTATGTTTATAGACTGACTTGTTTTCCGAGCGCTATCGTAGTTTTTGATCTACGCGTCTTACTGTAATAAACGTGAGACACGAGACCCGGCTCCCACTACCTAACAGACCCGGTAGTAGTGGAAGCGATAAGCATCGAAGCTGATATGAGCACTCTATAAAAGCACGGTTCCACTGTTGTGGCAGTGAGCCTAGTTAACATTGCTGGACACCCTAAAGAGATAAGACCACCTCCTTCGGGTACATCCCGGTGGAGGGGTACAACGAGCCCCCTGCATCTGCCCATAGCCGACATGGCTACCCTAGATAGGCTCCCCAAGCGACTCCAGGAGCTTATCGAACCATTCCGTTCCCTCTCCCCAGACCTTAGAGCGGCTTTTATAGCCGCTTTAACGGCTGAACCAACCCCATCCCCGTCCCACCCCAAATGCCCACTTCACTTTTCACTGCTCAGCCCGGGCGGGCCGGCTCCTCCCAGCCGACCGCGAACGCTGAAGAGTGCAAGGCTTCCCCACCTCCATCTCCTGGAAACAGGAAAAACCGTCATCGGATGGGACTTTCCGATGACGGTTTTACCTGTCTTGCGAGTCTGACTCCAAGGCAAACCAAGACCCGGAGCGGGCCGCAAGTACTGCTCCCAAATCCACCCCCCCCCCCTCCGATATTCCTCCACAACAAGGAAAGGTTGATCTACCTCTCAGGCTACTTTAGCCGCCAAAAGATCAGTTGCGTCAAGCCTAAGAATCTTACAGATTCCGTGAGAATTCACTTGACGTCAGCTACTGACTTCATACAGGCTACCAAAATCATGGATAGCCTGCAGCTCCAGTATCATTCCTACCAGCTCCAGGAAGACAAACAACAAAGATTGTCTTCAGGGGGGTCTGTGAAACCATCCCCATCGAAGAGGTTGAAAAAGACCTCATCAAACAGGGTTTCATCCCGATGGTGTCCACCGTATGCGTCGCAGAGGTAGGGAGAACAAAAAAAATCCCCATGCCCCTCATCATGACCAACCTCCCCAAGTCCGAAAGGTCAATTTTCGGCATCAAAACTGTGTGCGACCTCATCGTCAAGGTGGAGTCGCTACACAAAAAGAACCTTCCGAACCAGTGCCATCGCTGCCAAAGGTTTGATCACTCTCAACAGTCGTGTAGGGGAGCCCCCGCTGCGTAAAATGCGGCAGCCCCCATTTGTCTGTGGAGTGTACAAAGCCCCTATCCGTCGACCCAACTTGCTGCAATTGCGAGAAGGGTCACACCGCCAACTATAAAGGCTGTCCTAAATTTCCCAAACCCAACAAACAGACCGCCCAAGGGAAGCCGCAAATTTCCTACACGGCTGCCACTGGATCTTACCGCCCAACCCTCAACAACCCCAAAACCGGCTACACACAAGCCGAATCCAGCGCCCTCTGCAAAAACAGCATCCACTGCAAAAGCAGCTCCCGCCATAGACCTGGTCAGTGCACTCTCCCTTATTACCACGATCAATTTCACACAGCTGCAGGTGGTCGCGGGAAAAGTCCTGAACATTCTCCAAACCTCCTCTGATCTGCTGACGATGATCACTTCCGCCATCCTCCTAATCCCTGAAATCGTGTCATTCTTCTAGAAGTAAATCATTTCGCGAAGAAAGCCACATTCCCTGCAGGTTGCATCACGGAATTCAAACGGACTAGCCTGCAAAAGAAATGAGCTCCAAGAATTCGCCCAACGCTTAAAACTGGACGTTATTCTATTCCAGGAAACCAAAATGCGTCTTCCAACCAATCCGAAACTCCCCAACTATACATTGTACCGCACCACTTCCAGAGGTGGCGGCACGGCAATGTATGTCAAAACAAATATTGACCGCAACCCTCTCAGCACGCCAGCCCTGCAAAACATCGAGGCTACACAAATCGTAGTCAAGACTTCCCCTGCAGGCCAAATAAAGCTCATTTCTGCATATAATCCTCCACAAAAGAGAATTCTAGACGCCGACCTAGACCTCTTATTCGATACCAACCAATCCATAATAATTGCTGGTGATTTAAATTCCAAACACCCTGTTTATTATTGAACTTTTAAAGTATCAGGTAGCCGACCGATGCATTTAAAGTAACAGGTAGCTGACCGATACAGGAAGTAGTCCCTTTTAAAAAAGGAAGCTCTCAGTCCGCTGGGCACTGTACATTGTCAACTGCGATCCCGAAGATACAACATCTCTGCCAAAGTTCGGTCGCTGGTGTGCAAGCTTGTAACGTGTAACAAAAAATGTAAATATACTTATCATTCTACACATTGCGTGTGTTTAACGGTATTATAATCCTAACACATTGCGTGTTTATCAAAAAGTGCATCCCAAGGTGATTAACCTCGTTTCTAATGAAACAGAATCACCATCTACCGCCACATTGGTCCTTCGAGCCGGATATAAATTACGAAACTGACTGTTACTTTTTAAACGGTTTTTCATTCGGATAGTGCATCCGCAGAGAAATTATACCAAGAAACAAAAAACCGCCAGTGTCTCCAGGCCGAGAAGTCCACATCAATCAGATTCTTCCAAGGGCAGCGGCAACAACTCAGCAGTCTCCACAGGCAAGCCAAGCATCTAAAGTAAGGGTAAGGTGCACCGCTTTATATGCGTTTCTACTTGATATAAACTTATAATTGCTCGTTTAGTTAATTATTTCTCACAGCGGTGTGCTTGGCAGACAACCCCCATATTTACATTTTTTTATTATATGTTTTTGCACATAATTTCATATTACACTGTGTAATCTACTAATCATTATCGCAATACTTTTAGTGAAAAATTGAATCACATTTAATATTATTATTCGTTGCATTTCCTTACATTACGTAAATAAAAAAACATTGATATCACACGATTCCTGGTCATCACTTGAAAATTAAATAAATATATTTTCATTCGTTAAAAAATGGCAGAGTTAAAATCTCTTAAATCTCGCAGAGGTATTCTACGTGGTCATTTTAGTCGCTTCGAAAAATACGTAAGTGCTATTAATGAAACTGAGATCGCAGATTTTGAAGAGCTTGCAGAACGGGTTTAAATAATGCAAGTCTACTTTGCCAAATTTAATAACGTGCAAGATAAAATAGAGGAGCTTGAATTAGATAACTATGAAGAACATGAGTCCGGCAAGATTTTGAGGAAAGGCATTTAAAATGTGTAGGTTTAGCAACAAAAATACTTAAAGCGGCAATTATCGAACAATCAAACGGTAGCTTCATCTTCTAATAGCGGTCCCTCTGATCCTATAGACTTAACGAGTAGAATTTTGAACACTAAATTACCCCAATTAAAACTGCCAGAATTTTCCGGGTCTTATGATAAATGGACACAATTTCATGACACTTTTAATGCGTTAATTCATACTTAATACTAATACTAAACACTAAGCGCTATTCAGAAATTTTATTCTTTACAAGGATGCCTCAAGGGCGAAGTGACCCAGGTAATAAGTTCTATTGCCGTTTCTGAAGTCAATTACTGTGCAGCATGGAAACTGCTTATTGAAAGATACGAAAACAAAAGATATATTATTACTTCACATATTGAGGGTATATTTGAATTAGTTAACGTCCAAAGGGATTCACATGATTCATTGCGTTCCTTTTTAGATACCTTTCTTAAACATTACCGTTGTTGGCAAAAACTTGATGAAACCGTAGAATTTTGGGACACAGTGCTATTTACTTTTCTTAATTTAAAAATTTATTAGGTGTAGTAAATCATGTTTTCAATCAAAAACATGTCGTATGCATTTACTTATACTTTCCTTCGATCTTCGGGATGGGTGCTGCAAAAATGGCTTTGGATTGAGTTTAGTGTTGCCAAATTATCTCCACTCAGCGGCAGTTCTTTCATGGAACTGCCCAAGAGCACCGCGGACAAGAAAGCGTGTATCAATATTCAGAGTGCCGAGAATATGTGCTTCATGTGGTCGGTCCTTGCTGCGCTTCACCCTGCCGAATTAAGTCCTCGCCGCTTATCTCATTATTTGCCCTATGAGAACGAATTTGGTTTTTCAGGTATTGAGTTCCCTGTTACTCTTAATCAAATTGCACAATTTGAAGAACAGAATGACGTGTCAGTTAACGTTTACGGATTAGAGAAACATTTTGATGATAGTAAATTCAAATATGATATATGTGGCCCCTTATATTTTACGACTTCTCGCAAGACGAGACATCAATTTATTACTCTTGACTGACGAAGTCGAGAGCAACTCCCATTATTGTTAGATTAAAGATATGTCTCGTCTCGTGAGAAGTCAGATATCTAAACACGCATGCAAAAAGTTCCTTTGTGATGGATGTTTAGTATTTTTCAATAGTGAACTAAAATTAGTAGAGCATCACAAATATGATAACAATCACGTCAACGTCAATTTACACAGAGCCGATTTGCGCAAGGATAAATATGGTAAATTCCTACCTTAGAATTTACTTAGGTTTATCGATTTTGAGAAAAAGATGCGTGTCCGTTTCGTTGTGTGTGCAGACTTTGGGAGTCTTTTTGTGCCCTTTAGAAACTGAACACCCTCAAAATTGTTGCGAGTCGTTTACACAAAAGACACAAGCATAATCCGTATTCGTTCGCGTATTATATTAAATGTTCTTTCGACGACTCGCTATCAAAATTTGTCGCGTATCGTGGTCAGGACGCCGCTCAACTTTTTGTTGAGCGGTTATAAAACGATACTAGAGAGATGTATCAAAACCATTTAAGTAAAGTTTGGCATATGACGCCATTAACCGTAGAACAAGAGCGTGAATTTCATAATTGTAAATTATGTCACATTTGTGAAAGACCCATTTGCTCGAATTCAATAATTATCGCAGCCCGGCTCACTCCAACTGTAATCTAAATTATAAAGCTCCAAAATTCATTCCGGTATTTTTTCATAATCTCTCAGGGTACGAGGCTCATCTCTTTATTAAAGAGCTGACAGAGTACGAATTAAAATTAGATGTCATCGCTCAAAATAAAGAGCGATACATCATTTTAGCAAACATGTCTTGGTCAATCAGGAGGAGTCGGAGGATGGAAAAACGAAAAAGACACGCATTGAACTTAGATTTTTGGATTCGTTTAGGTTAAAGGCGAAAAGTTTAGAGAAAATAGCAAAAAATTTGGAAGATAGTCAGTGTAGGGAAGTTAATAAATATTTCGTGGATGTAAACAAATTTAACTTAATCCGACGGAAGGGTGTATTTCCATATTCGTATGTTGATTAATTTGAAAAATTACAGGCGACTAAGCTTCCATCCAAAGAGGGGCTCTATGATAGTCTACGAGGTGAACACATTATGCATGCTGACTACAAGCGTGCATGCAAAGTATGGCAGGTGTTTGATTGTAAAACTTTGGGCATTATTCAGATATATACCTATAATCAGACGTGTTACTTTTAGCAGATGTGTTTAAAAATTTCCGGAATGTTTGTATGGAAGTGTACAATCTCGATCCTTGTCAGCATGTCGTAGCTCCATCTCTTGTTTGGAATGCTGCACTAAAAGAAACTAGGGTGGAACTTGAACTGCTAACAGATATCGAGATACATCACTTTTTCAAAAAAGGTATACGGGGTGGTGTTAGCCAGTGTAGCGTTGGCCTGGAAGTAGCTAACAACGAACACACACCGAACTATGACGAGACAATGAACTAAGATGAGACAAAGACTTATATACACAGACGCTACCAACTTATATGGTATTAGTCAGTGCCAGCCAATGCCAGTAGGAGGCTTCTGTTGGCTCTCCGACCAACAAATTCAAAATTTAAAAATTGAAAACTTGGGGGACACCGATGATTTCGACTTTATTTTGGAAGTTGATTTGTAGTATCCAGAGAGCCTACATGACTTACATAATGATTACCCTTTTGTCCAGAATCGTTTGTTCCCCCAACAAGTAAAACTAAACTTCCGAAACTTATTCCAGACTTAAACGATAAAACTAAGTATATTATTCGCCATAGAAATTTAAAACAATATTTGGCTAACCGACTGACTTTGAAGAAGATACATCGTGTTTCAACATTTAGACAATCTCCATAGTTAAAAATTTACATCGATAAGAACACAAAATTGAGGAATCAGACTAAAAATGATTTTGAGCGTGACTTTTATAAACTAATTAACGCGGTATTCGGTAAGATCATGGAGAACTTGGACAAAAGGGTTGACGTTAAGATTGTGACGCGCTGGGACAACATAGGACGTCGACCAGGAGCTTTGACATACATTAACAAACATTATTTAAAAAATCATTCTATTTTTACAAACGACTTTGTCGCCATACAAATGAACAGGACTCACGTGACGTATGACAAACCAATATATGTTGGTTTTTCGATACTTGACATATCGAAAACAGTAATATACGACTTTTTATATACTTCATATACGTGAAGACTAAATATGGCGATACAGTGACTTTACTGTACCCTGACACTGACAGACAACTTTTACGACGACATCAAACAAGTCATTACAGATACGATACATCAAATTATACAGCTGGAAACCCGCACGGTATACCGGTGAATGAAAGTGTATTAGGGCGAATGAAGGATAAATATAAGGGCAAAACTTTGTTGAAATGGTTGGGACGGGCACAAAATCGTACATGGTTGATGGGGAGGGTGTGTTAACAAAGAAGGAAAAAGGTGTGCAGGAATGTGTGACTAAAACAGATTTGAGTGTGGATGATTATAGGAATGTTGTGGATACGATGGATGATATTATGGATGCAGATGGATGTGTGTTGGTACAGGATGGTAGAGTTTTCAAAAGTATGAATGTTTTCCGTACCAGTATGCATAATGTGTACAACCAAATGGTAAATAAGGTAGCGTTGTCACATTTTGAGGACAAACGTTACCTTATCCCCGGCAATTATAGAACTATTGCTTTAAATGTTTCTCTAATGCCTAAACGTTATCTGATATCAGTTCTTAAGGCAGCTCAATACCTGAAAAATCCAATTCGTTCTCAGGGTAGCTCGTTTCACGCAGCTTATTTAGGTTAGGTATATTTTAGACATATTTTTCATACATCTATTTTATTCAAATATTTCACATAAGTTAGGTATATTTTTTTACACATATTTTTATTCGTATTATTGCTACTCATATTACTCGATGCTTATATTTTTATTCCTATTCTTATATTTTACTAATATTTATAGTGGATATGTTGTACTTTTTTAGTATACATCCTTATAATGTATATGGTATTTTATCACTATTCGTATATAGTTTTGATACTTATTTTGTTTGTTAGTGATTTTCCGTAGAGATATTAGTATTGTTAATGAGTTTCGTTAGGGTTGTTTGAATATTTGACAATGCTTGTTTTATTTAATACCTTAATTAATACAAATAATATAAATTATTCAATGTCCTTAGTGGTAACCCATGAATTATGGGTTTTATTAAAACCAAGCCATCTCACATATGACTTGGTACATTTTTTTCTTCACACTTTTTCAATTAAATACATGTCAGAAGATAAATTATTTTGTAGTTCTTCATAAAATCCTCCACTGATAAGCTGCCTTGCATGACTTCTATTAAATAGGTGACAGGATAAGTGTAGTGAATCTTGACACCTTTAAAGCTGTTTGAGAGCTATCTTATCGACAGGGTTCAATGTGTCAACTTAAAAAACTGCTATAGTAACCCAGCTCGGATTAAATATGGGGTTTCACAGGACAGTGTGTTAGGCCCGCTGTTATTTAACGTTTATATGAATGGTTTGTTTTCTGCACGGAGTACTGGGAAAATAATGTCTTATGCGAATGATTCAACAATAGTGTATTCAGATATATGTTGAGATTTAGAGAAGGTAAAAGCAGAAAGTGATTTGGCGAAGCTTAAGCAATGGTTTGACTACAAGCTGTTAACGATCAATTTTAGCAAGACCTACTATTTACCTGTCGCTTGTTTACAGTTATCTTTGCCAGATTATGGAAGCTTTAGGGTATCTGAGGAATCAGAGATAAAGTTGGGAAAAAGCATCAGGTATCTTGGAATTTTTGTAGGCTGTACTCTAAGATGTGAAGTACATTGTAACTATGTAGTCCAGAAGATACAGAGGTTGATATCTAAATCTTACGTGATATCTTCGACTTGAAGGAACTTAAAATGTTATATTGCTCCTCAGTAGAGTCTCGCATCAAATATGGCATATTGGGATGGGGAGGTGTGTCGAAGGCTATAATTTAAAAAGCCTGGACGCAGCAAGTGGTAGTTAATTTTCATAACAATATTTTAATGACTTTTTCAATGAAAAAAATCAAATTTGGCTAAATATTTTTTACACTGAATTCTGCTAAAAGAATACATAACATTCAAATAATATACCTAATCTGTAATTAAAATTGAAAACGAAATAATTTGTTTGCACGAAAATCCATTAAAACCTAATTTTCGACGAATTTCGTTTTCAAAAATGTTCCACCAATTGACTAATTTTTCATGTAAAAATTCTCGGATGTTTCTTCCAAGAAAATTCATTAAATTCATTTATAAGAAAATTCGCTATTAAAAGAACATTTTGTACAAGAAAATTCGCTAATAAAAATTAATTAAAGAAATAAAAAACTGGTCCGATTTTTCTGACCAACCAACAATTTCAAGCTATTAACCCACCTACCAAAATAAAATTTTTCACACAAACTTTTTCGAAGCCACAACAAAAATTTTATGAAAATTTGCAAATAATTTATCAAGAAAATCCGTAAACATTTTCTTATAACTTATTAAACATTTAATATTAATTACCAAAATTTCACAAAAACATCTTAGAAAAAATGATTTCTACAAAGCGCAAAAAAATTCTACGAAAACTGGCTAAATATCTTTTTACACAAAATTTTGCAAAAAGAATACACAAAATTCAAATTATATACCCAATCTGTAATTAAAATTTAAAATAAAATAACTTGTTTGTACGAAAATCCATTAAAACCTTATTTTCTATGAATTTCGTTTAAAAAATGTTCCATCAATTGAATAATTTTTTATACAAAAATTTGCAACAAACGTTTCTTCAAAGAAAATTCATTAAATACATTTATAAATATAAATTCGTTATTAAAAGAACATTTTGTATAAGAAAGTTAACTAATAGAAATAGAAATAAATTAAATAAATTAAAAAATATTCAAAATCTGATCTAAATACAAAACTAGATACTTTTCCTGTGGCTTCACAGAGAAAATTCTTTTGGTCTTAAGGTCTTAAGCTATCTATTTGTAATACGTAAGGTCTTTACAGTTATTTGCAATATAAAGGTCTGTAGAGGCAGATTTTGCAGTTATTTTAACAAATGAGAAGAGTAGCATAAATTTAGAACATTTTAATACACATTTCATGCAATATTCTGCATTTATAAACTACAATAGTTATACTAATTTTCACGTTTCAAATCTCCAGCTTGACATTTACAGGAGAAAAATTATAAAATTCTCAAAGTAGCCAATCTTTCTGGTATTTCTTGATCTTTTGCACCATGAAAAGATTAACGTTGTCTGTAGTATTTAATAGATTTTGTTTAACACAAACAATATTTTGGTATCGCGTCTTCTCTGACTTTTAGTGGCACTAAAATGTTGTTTCATTAAGTGCCTATAAATGTTTTTATTTTCAACGTAGAGACCTAAATTTTGGCGTAGAATTTTGTTTTTACAACATAAACCACCTTGCCAAATGTGGTTGCCGCAGCTTTGGTATTTCCGGAGATATGAATTGTTTCCAGAAGAAAATCTAACATTTTCCCAGAAAAACTGGTCCGATTTTCCTGGCTAACGAACGTATCCAGGCCACTTGCACAAATAATTTATAGACATATACAAATTCAAACTGACCCCGGATATGTGTTCTACGGGGCCTTGTTCGCGCTCATTCAGGAAATTTTTTCAAAATTCAAAACTCGAGATCTCCTCATTAGTGATTTTTTAAGGCAGTTTACTGAAAGGTAGAAATTGCTCAAAAGCAATTTAAAAAATAATTCATAGAAACAGGGTCACATACTCAACTGAGAAATTATATAAGGAGTCAGCTGTAATGGACCTCAGATACTTATTTTTTACTGAGTGTATTGCACAGCAAGTTTGAAGCATTTAATGAAATGCTACCAAAACGCACTTACTGCATGCATCAGATTTCGATTAAAATTTTAAAATGCATTAATATAAGGAATGTTTAATTTTATAAGAAGCAACTCAAGACACCCTATAATTAACGTACAGAATTATGTTGAGCTTTACCATGCGTCACCCTGAAACTAAACACGAATATGGGTTCTAGGGGGCCTAGGTTGAACTCATTTGAAGAAATCTTTTTAAAATTCAAAAGTCGCCGTCTTCTCCTTAACAAATGTGTTCTACGAAAATTAGCTAAAAATTATAATCCGTTAGACCATAAACTTAACTAAACCTACCAAATGCCAAAGCATCAGAGAAAGAGCCTATTGGAAATGAATTTGGTGGAAATATTTTTGTAAAATGAGGAACAGTGACGATTGAAGCTGAAACTTAAGCGTTTCTAGAACACTCTGCTTGCGACACTTTCTTTACATAGCTTGTATTTGCTTCATGTTCTTTGCCTAAATGTTGCCAATTTTGACGTTTCAAATCGCGATTTTGGCATTTTGAGGAAAATCCCAAACTTTTTTTTCTTTAAATGACTATAACTTTTTTGTCTTTCAACTAACTTACAGACCTAAGTTTTGGTACATGGTTCACTTTTTATAATACAAATACGCGTTGGTTGCCCTCACTTCGTTATATCCGGAGATATAAACATTTTCCAAAACATAAAATTTTCCGGAAAAACCTGGACCGATTTTCCTGGATAACGAACTTACCCAAGCCACTTGCAAAAGTAAGGTACCTACCAAATTTTATCAAAATCCGTACATTATTTTTTGAGTTGTCAGTGTGATACACACACACACACACAGATATATATATATATATATATATATATATATATATATATATATATATATATATATATATATATACAGGATGTTTCTGCCTGAGATACAGAGTTAAAAATATACATATTTTTTTTAACATTCCTTTGTATTAATTTGTCAACAGTCAATATGTACGATGCCTAATTCAGTTCTGCTGGTTTTTAATTTATATTAGTTATTGGATGATGTTTTCTTATTTCAATACATAATCGAAAAATTCCCCATAATGTAAAAAATCGTTTTTATTTTCTTTCCATAAAAACCCTTAAAGTTATGATAAAAATTCAAGAGATATTTTTATTTTCAAAAATAAGTAGTAATGTGAAAATGAGTTTCATTTTTAGAAAAAGCAGCAGCGGATTATACTGTTTATTGAAAATATTTAAGGTCGCATTAATAGGGGCGCCACTAAATCAACAACGGAACTGCACACTCAACTTTGAAGCAGCATAAAAACTCTGCATCACTTTGTCGTTATAATAGTCACCAACACAATGACGTGGGTGAGGTTGTCATGACAACCATTGCGTGCAAACTATAAGAAAGTGAGGCAGCATTTGTGTGTAAAGGAATCTGCGTCAGTCCTCAGTTTAGTTGCTCTGCGGTAGCCTGCGTAATACGCTGTGTGTTGGGGCACGCATAACATTCAGTTCCGAAGATCAGAGGGTGACAAATTATAGCGTTTTGTATAATACCATAAAAAACATTATGAACTGTGGCGGCGTAACTAAACATTTTTATGAGGTATCACGTGAATTTGAGAGAATAAGAGAAAATTCAAATTATGCTGGATTTTGAATAAAAAGGTTTACTGAAAAATATAGGTGAAGCAGCGCTTCACCTGCGTCATCTGACGAGACGCCACTGTATTTGACCTCTTCAGCAAATTCGGTTCAGCATTTCCAATTAAAAGTAAAAATGCCACAGAAATCTCTAAATATTTAATCAAGTATTTCTCCCAATACGGAAGCAGTAGATCAGTAATCAGTGACACAGGAACCGAATTCGCAAATATAACAGTTAAAGAGTTATTAAGAGCGCACCAAATTGAACTAAATCTGACAACACCGCAAAATCCAATGTCAAACGGCCGAGTCGAAAGATTCCACAGTACCATAATAGAACACTATAGATTATTCAGGACTAAATTCAAAGATATGAAACCTTGCGATTTAATGCCTTATTGTATTTATTGCGTATAACTCTTCTATACAATCACAAACATTAAAACCGCCCTTTGAATTGATATTTGGCTATACTACGGAATTATTTAATTACGATCCTGATGTAATTATCACTCAGGAATATAACAGTAAACATAAAGAACTAATAAAAATTATTTACGAAGTTATACAAGACAGAATTGAAAATTCCAAATACGAGATGTTGAAAAGTCCTAACAAGGACGCTAATCAACCTTTTAAAGAAGGCGACATAGTATACAAAAGGATTCCTCCCGGGTTTCAATAAAAAAAAAAAACGATTTACAAGACCGTACTCAATCATTTCTATTTTAGCACACAACAAAGCAATTATCTTAAACCACAAAACTGACACACATTTACGAAACCTTCGTATTTCAGGTTCATTCTCTTCACGGGAACAAAATCCCAGTTAGAAGACTTAACAGACAATCGAGGCATACTACCCAGAAAACTAGGACTTGCATATTCAGAAAACGACAAATTGACACTAATACATGTGCATGATCTTACACAGTTATCAACTGACTATGACACGATTAAAACAGATTTCTAAAACACTATCAAAGTCATGAATAACGACTACAGACTAGAATATAAATATTCCATACTGACAATAAATTTTACAATGTCTAATATAGACGATATAGTTTATAGGATATTTTCCAATATTAATATTGTGTATAATAATAATAATAACAAGAATAACATTAATGAGAGGAAAAACAGAACTATCGTAAAGGGATTGGGATTAATATTTAAGTCTATTACAGGCAATGTAGATGCAGAAGACGAATTTATCGAGCACTCGATATCCTAAATAAAGATCAGAACGAAATGCACCAATTGTTAAGCGCTCAAGCTTAGTGCACTGCTGAATTTGAGGTTATTTTTGGGTGTGATTGCTTGCTAGGTCTTTACATAAGAACAAGGCTAATCTGAGTTTTAATTTTAGAAAACCATAATTCTCTATTGTTAATGAAAATGTACGTGAATATCACTGCAAGCTACCACAAAAAACAAGAGAAGCATTAAACAGAGCAATTCATCAAAGCAATTACGCTGCAATTTAGCTAGCGTTTAATTAGCATTTAATTTATTTGACTTACCCCATATAGGCATACTGCTCTTTCCCTCAGCCTATAATGGCTTTCGAGATTTTAACGTTGTCAATAATTTAGTCGAAAGAGAGCTCCAGCAGGAGGGAGCGTGACTTATATAGGTGTTCTTATGCACATTGACGAACGCAAACGACAATGGAATTTAAATGTTGTCAGCTGACGATCCGAAGAGAAAATCTCTGTTTCTATGGCACAGCTCTGAGAATCATATTCTAAAGTTCATTGAATAAGGATGTGGTATTTCATTGATAACCATGATAAATCGATGTCGATGAATGTCATCGACTAACAACACAGTGTAATTATTGATTGAGAAAAAAGGTGCAATCATGTAGCAATGGTGTTATTAAATTAATTATAATGAATATGTGAGCTACAAAACGTGTAACACGTTACACATCCCGATAGCCCGGGGCAAACAAAATTTGAAGCAATTTTTTGTAAAAGCCATAAGAAGAGAAAACCAAAGCTAAACGCAGATGTGCGAAGTCCTTATCTCAACAAGAGGTGATTAGTTCGAAACACTAATGATAGAGGCTATATCAGAATTTAATAAGACCACAGAAAAACTAGATCATAATCAGGAAGTTATAGTAAACAGAATAAATGTTTTAGAATACACAAGTGATAGCTTAAAAAGCGAACAATTTACACAATTTAATAGATTATAACATTTAGAACTTTTAACACAAATAAGCTACCTATTAAGTAACATTCAGGATATAATAGTAACAACAGAAAATGCCATGACCTTTTCAAAATTAAATACTTATCATACATCAAAACTAAAGTCAAAATTCATAATAAATGAATTAAATAATATTCAAAATCATATCAGTAAATCAGACCTCGTTACCAGAGATAATATTACACTTTACGAGAAAATATTTAAAATTAAAACAGTCCAAACTAATTACAAAATTATATTTCAAATAGATGTACCTCAAATTGACAAATCAGACTATACATAATACCAAGTTTACCTGTTCCTAAGAGTCCTGACGTATTCACATTCATTATACCCAGAACCAAGTTTCTTATCCTAAGTAGCAAACAATATGCATAAAGAAACAACCAATGCTGAAATTTAAAAGATCAGCTATACTTTTGTGAAGACGACAACCCAACAGAATTAAATGAAAACAACCCTTGTGAAAACAAACTCATCAAATTTCAAAAACCATTCAATAATTGTAACAAAGAATTGTTCAAAATTAATAAAACAACCATTTTAAGAAATGGGAATACCCAATATATAATTTTAGCACCTGAAGAAACAAACTTAGAATAAGCTTCTAGGAGCAAAAAGGAACCAAAACAATAACTGGCACAAAGTTAGTGACTTTAAAACCAAAATGTCAATTAATAATCAACGATAAGAATTACAATTCAATACAAATGACGTCAAAAAGACGACTTTTTAACCTTCCCGAATTGGATATAAGAACTCAAGAAGAACCTGTATTTCCAAATAAACTACCATAACTCAAGTTAGAAAATGTGCCATTACACGATCTTAACAGCATTAAACAACAACTTCAATCAATAGAAGGTAGAATTCCAGGAGAAATAAATCTTCCAATTTACCACACCAGCTTTTGGACAATCTTGTTATATATCAGACTAATAGTAGTCATATCAGCAGCAACAATCCAGATTATAAGAAGAAAACCAAGACCGGAACTACAAAAAGCACTCAAAGCGGATTTTCCATGAAAACCCGAAAAGAACCATAAGCTTCGTTCCTCTATAGGAGGTAGGAGATATCAGCATCGAGAAAAATAGCCTATTATAAGAAAAAGTGATACAGTGTAAGACAATAGACAGTAAAACCGCAAAGTACGATTCTCATGGATATACGACGAAGCTGATCCAACTAAGACATCATAAACAATGGAATAGCTGATGCAGAGATAGACACCTGCATCCAAGAACAATCGACGCCTCATCCATAATTATATAAAAGGGCATAGCACAAAGACTCGTTTACTTCTCATTGTAGTTTCGTCTAAGTCATTTCGTGCTACGTAATTTTATATCACATTTATGTTGATATTAGTATTTTATTATTTATATTTTATATGTATACCTTAGTGTATTTTTGTAGTGGCAAAATAAAATTGTTTTAAAAAGTCAATCGTGTTAACCCGAAAGATACCTGGCGCAATCGTTAATATCGGTTAAAGAACCAAGTGAATATTGATTCTCAGCGTATCGACGCCTGATAACCAAGGCAAAGAACCAAATAGAGCCAAGCAGAGCCAAATAGAGCCAAGCAGAGTCAAATGCAGTCAAGAACAACAATAATATTGTAGGTTGTTTGCTATTTTCCTTTTATTTCACATTTTTTATTCCGACGACGAATTCCCAATCTATCACATTTAGAAAACCGTTTAAGGCAAATTAGCACTAGTGATAATATCACCTCTGAAAAACATATTGAAGATGGTAATTTCAATTCTAATGATACAATGAACGATCGCTTACAAGAATGTTACTTTAGGGCAGTGCCTAAATTTGATGGGCAACCCGCTAATGTAGGAAACTTTTTAAAATCATGCGACCTGGTAATGAACCAGTTTTACAGCGCAAATGAAAACCTGTCTTAAGGTCATTTTTACTCATCTTTATCTAAACTAAATTAACAAGGCAAGCTAGACTGATAATTAACACTAAAATCATTTACTTGTAGGCAGATTTACGAAGTGCTATAATTCTAAATTTCACAGATCAGAGAGACGATACAAGCTTATTAGGTGAGCTTTTAAGCCTAAAACAGAAACAAAATGAAGACGCTTTAGCCTTTAGCAATAGGTGCCGTCACATAAAACAACTATTAATTTCTAATTTAATATCTAACGAAAATGACGAAGCAGTGCGAGTACTGCAGCAAAGTATGTATCAGCAACAAACTCTGAAAGCGTTCCTAGGTGGACTAAGAAATCCAATGGGAATGGTTTTAAGATCGACCGCCCGACAAGTATAGGACGAGCTTTAAAATATTTTTTTCCGAAGAAAACTACGATTACAGAGCAAACACATACAAAAACCCAATTTCAATAATAATAAAAAAACAGATGGACAACAGATACCATTTTTTCAAAGAAGCAATTTTCCTAACATTCAGTTTCAAAGACCTTGGCAACGTCATTATAGGATTTCTAATGGAAACAGTAGAACAATTTCCAGCCAAGACAAAATTTCCAAACACCCCGTTCAAATTTCCAACAATATACTTTTTAAATCAAATAAGGCTACCGTCGTATAATCCAAATAGCAATCAAAGAAATTATCCAGATCCCATGGATACTACAAGTGCAAATGCAAGACCTACAGATTTCAGTAGGCGGCAGTCCTCACAGCACAGAAGAAATTATTTTCAACCCCAAAGTTACCGACAAAATGCCATAACGGAAGGATTACATTACACAGAAAATGAACAGCAATCACCTGCCGAAATATACGACAACCAACATGAAAATTTACCAATACCAGGCCCGTCGAATACAGGCCATCGTCGTTCACTTCTCATCGCAGTTTAGTCTGAGTCATTTTGTGCTACGTAATTTTATATCACATTTATGTTGATATCAGTATTTTATTATTTATATGTTACATGTATAACTTAGTGTATTTTTGTAATTATTTTAATAATTTTGCTATTTCCTTTTTATTTCAATTTTTTTTTCCATATTTCAAATTATAATTCTGTATTTTGTTGTGTTATATATCGCGTATTCCATAATCCTCTAATTGTTGTATGAGTATTTCATGATCCACCGTGTCAAATGCTTTGGCTAGGTCTACAAAGAGGCAAGGGCCGGGTTTACTTGCATAAACTGGTTTTATACATGTTAGATATTAAGCATGCAATTGAATCTGCCGTCGACCTGCAGCAACCTTTTTATAACAGTTTCAACTAATTTAGAGGAGAGTCTCGGTGGTCCAAGGGGAAGAACGTCTGCCTCTGAACCGAAGGATATTTGGTTCGATTCCCAGGGTTCCCCTTTCACTTTTTCAGTACATACTGTAAAAATTACCATCAACCGAGGTTATGGTATTGTATATGAGCAAGTTTCATGTCTGCATGTTCCGCCCTTCGGAGGGGCATAAAGCCGTCGGTCTCGTGTGCATGCAATGCTGGGGGCGTTAAAGATCCCTGTCCTCCTTACAGAAAGGCAGGGGATCGGATAGTGACATTAAACTGCTCACTGGCGTGGGTGATTGGCCATAATCGCGGAAATAGACCAACGTTAAAATGCAAAAAAAAAACGAATTTAGACACGGTTGTGATCAAAGTTATTGGTCTCTAATTTATCATATGGAGTATCAACTAAACGTAAACAGAGGTTTTACCATGTCAAGCTTCAAAAATGATGGAATAATAATTCCAATAATTCTGTTAATAAGGTGCACAGAAGCACCAACTATATAAGTTGCACTCTGTTTTAATAAAGTTGCACTAACTTTATCGTGTCCAGGTGATTTGTATGGCTTAAACTTGTAGACGTAAAGTTTCACCGCATCTCCTGTTATGGGATTCAAACATCCTGCTAGCTTTTCAGTGAATTTTTATTTTAAAAAATTCACTAATAGAGAGGTATCCATGGTGACACTTTGCAATTTTTTTTCCAATCAGCGCGAACTAGGGGCCCTAGAACCAATATCCGGGGTCAGTTTCAATTTATATATATATATATATATATATATATATATATATATATATATATATATATATATATATATATATATATATATATATATATATATATATATATATATATATATATATATATATATATATATATATATATATATATATATATATATATATATCCAACCGACAACTCAAAAAATAATTAAGCGCTTTCGATGAAACTCGGTGAGTGCCCTTCTTTTATTAATGGCTTGGATGAGTTCGTTAGTCAGGAAAATTGGACAAGGTTTTCGGGAAAAAATTTGAGTTTTCTTTCTAAATAAATTTTTTTCTCCGAAAATTACAAAGTTATTTTAACGAAATTTTATGGATATGTTTCCTTGGTAAGGACCTTACTAGGTACGAAAATTCAACTTTTTAAGCTTATACAATGTTGAGTTTTTCAAGTTTTGAGTTTTCTTTCGAACAAAATTTTTTTCTCCGAAAATTATAAAGCTATTTTAATGACGTTTGGTGAATATGTTTCTTTGGGAAAGGCCTTGCTAGGTACCAAAATTCAATGTTTTAAGTTTATACAAAATTGAGTTATCCAAGTTTGAAGCATTTGATAAAAATTCACTACCATAACGCACTTGCTGCGTCTCGAAGTTTTTTCCTTTTGGCGATGTTCTCTCACATTAAAAAATATTCGTTTAAACCGTCAACAATTGTAGTATGATCTTCTGTAATATCTCCATTTTGTAATTTTTGCAAATGTAGACAACGACGCCATCATTTTTAGTTTTAGTGTACTATTATTATATACAGCCTTGTAGCTAATGACAGTCCAAGTCATAAACCCTAAACATTTCGGGCAACAATTACATCAAAATATTTTTTAAACTGTTTCAAGGGATCCTCCAGTTCATGATTTTTTTTGCTAGGCCTCTAATGTTCATATAAAAAATATTAAGTCCACCAATTTCAGAGGATATAATCGCATCATTATAGTTACCAACACTATTCACTTGTTCACCAGTATCCTTTTTACTGCCTCACCTTCAAAGTGTCTGATGAACTTTGCTAGCACTCTATAGATTACAGATAAAAAAGAGTACAGCACAAAAAACAACTCGCCCACAAATGAATAATAAACTAGCGAACGAAGAAAGCATAGAGAAAATACAACGATACAACTATCCGGAAAGAGCCTGGGTGGTTTAGTGGTAAGAAATTGTGCCTCTGAATCTAAGGGTACCGGGTTAGATCCCAGGGTTCCTACTGTCACATTAACATCAACCGGGGTTGTAGCATTGTATTTGAGCAGGTTGAATGTCTGCACGTTCGGCCCCCTTCGAGGGGGTCATCGGTCCCGTGTCCATGCGATGTTGGGCACGTTAAAAAATCCCTACCTTCTTTACAGAATGGCAGGGGTTCGGCAAAATTTCCAGAGTAGTGAGGTGAAACTGCTGCCTGGCGTCGGTGATTAGCCATAGTCGCGAAGATAGACCGACGTTAAAGAAAAAACAAACTATTTGGAAACAAAAAATATAGATAATACACAAATTGTTGCCAACAAATTTATTTAAAATCTATGGTAAATCTAAATTCACTATATTTACAACTATACTGTATAGACATCAAAAACATTAATTTCTACAGAGAAAAAACAGCATGCAACTGACGATCTTAAACTCGGAAAGGAGTACGCGGAATATAAAAAACTTTATTGTTTATTTTTTTCAGATTAAGGACAAATTTTTTACATCTCAATTTTCAGTTTATAACGACTGTTCAGAAAGTAAACTAAGCTGTCGTCTACTCACTTTTTTCTTAGTAGATCATTCCTATTTTGTGTAATGTTTGCCTTGTCTCCTGTTTTATCCCCTGAAATTTAATCAATTCTAAGATTAATCATCTTTTTTCTTTAGTGAATTTTCCTAAAAAAAGTCAGTAATGAGGAGAACATGATTTTTGCTTTTGAGAAAATGAGCGCCAACTAGGCACCATAGAACACATATCCGGGGTCGGTTTTAATTTTTATATATATATATATATATATATATATATATATATATATATATATATATATATATATATATATATATATATATATATATATATAGATCATACTAATAACTCAGAAAATTATGGGCCAATTTTAATAAAATTTGGTGAGTGCCTTCCTTTTGCAGGTAGCTTGGATAAGTTCGTTAGCCAGAAAAATCGGCTCGTTTTTTCCCGGAATTTTTTTATATCTCCGGAAATAACAAAGTAATGACAACCAAATTTGGTACGTAAGTTCATATTATGTAAGGTAAACTACGCACCAAAATTTAGATCTGTAGGTTTAAAGATAAAAAGTTATAGGCATTAAAAGAAAAAAAAACATGGGAAAGAGAACCTGAAACGAATACGGGTTTTGTGGAGAAAATGTCTTAAGAAATGTGTTACAAAGCCCAAAGTTTCAGCTTTAACCGTCATTGTCCTTCATTTTACTAAAATATTTCCAGAAAATTCATTTCAATAAGACCCTTTCTCTGATGCTTTGGCAGTAGTTTAAGCTATAGTGTTTATCGGTTAATGGTATGTAATTTTTAGCGAATGTTCGTGAAAAATCAATAAAGCTCAATATATTCCTTATTACACAAGATACGAGAAAAAATTGTTTACTTATGTTAATTATAGGGTGTCTTGAGCTGCATCTTACAAAATTATTTCTACAATCACAGGCTGGTACACAAGTCGTTGGTAATACATTTTTTTTAAATAGAACACGCCTCATATTATTGCATTTTTGCATTTTCCATCGAAATATACTGCATGTTTTTAAGAAAACAAATTCGGGACGCAGCAAGTGCGTTATGTTAGCGAATTTTAATTAAATTCTTCAAATTTTAATAGCTCAATTTGCTATTAACGTAATAATATATTCCTCGTTGGCCAGGAAACCTGTTTTTCGGGAACATTTTAACTTTATTTTCGAAAATGTTTGTACATTTTCAAACAATAAAGTTATTTTGATGAAATATGGCACATTGTTTCTACTATATAGGTTATACTGGTAAAAAAATTGTTGCCTGCTTTCTTAAAAAAAGACATATTTGCATTAAAAATATTTTTATGAAAATTCACTACCATAAAGCAGTTGCTGCGTCCAGACTTTTAATAAAATACAGTCTATATTCATAACATTTTGTGTTTATGAGGGCTGCCATGACAACATATTACCTAGTTACGCATCAGGATGGCGACTCCGTCGTGCAGGTCACATTCAACAAAAGTAATCTTTTGACTTTTAATGTGTGAGTTATTGATCCTTCCTTAATATGTATTTAATTCGGCACCATATATATTTATACCAAAACTTTCACTCAGATATTATATAATTACAAACCACACTTAAAATATATGATATAAAATAAGTTCATTCTTTAACCAAATACTCTCCATTACTGTTTAAATAACGTTATAATTTTTTTAAATTATTTGGCGCCGACTTCAGAAAATATATTTCATTTACAGTCATAGAACTGATCTCTGTTTTTACTTCAGGTGATAATTCAAAATATTTATTGCGATCCTGGTACGTAAGTAGGTATAAGTAACGACCCTTAACTGTACATACTAAAGTCCATCAACTAAGCAATCTAGGTTCTAAAAAACCGAGATTGGACACTGTGGTTAGAAACTGAAACAATAAAATTCACTAAAAGCAAATCTCCAAAAAAAAAAACACAAGATGATAACAGAGCAGATACGGATTTCGACAACGAAGCTGTCTTTATCAGCGGCTGTCGTTAAACTGGTTAGCGACAAACGAAACAGTTTAGCGACAGCTACTGATGAAGACAACTTCGTTGTCGAAATACATGTCTAGCGCATAACACTTTATTATTATTTTGTAGTTTTTGGGATATTTCTGCTTTTTGTTTCATTCTAGGTTCTGACAATTTCTTTGCTCCATGTTCTAAATAACTGAAATACGTAGAAATTAAAATCTTCCTTAAACAAACGCCATTATTTATACAATAGCGAAATCCTACTGGTAAGTTAACTTGTGAATAATTTATTTGTTTCATGTGCCGAATGACTTTACTAGGGAGCCCACATCTTAGTATTTATCATATGCAAGGGTAATATCACGAGATTATGGCAACCAAATTTCCTACGTAGGTTTCTATTATAAAAAGTATACTATATACAAAAATAGTTAAAAGAAAAAATCTGGACGCAGCAAGTGCGTAATGATATTGAATTTTCATAAAAGTGTTTTTAATAGCAAATATGTCTTTTTTAATGAAAGCATGCATCAAATTTGGTTACCAGTATAATCTATATAGTAGAAACAAATGTACCATATTTTATCAAAATAACTTTACTTACTTATACCTTTACAAAAATTTCACAAACCATGATTTCTATGAAAACACAAAAGAATTTCTCCGAAATCTAACTTATTTTTTACGAAAAAAATTGCTAAAAGAATACATAACATTAAAATTATATACCTAATCTTTAGTTAGGATTGAAAAAAGAAAATGTATTTTTTTAAATCTCTTCATGGAAATTTGACCCAGTGGAAGCAAAGAAAAAAGTTCGGGACGCAGCTAGTGCGTTATGGTAGTGAATTTTTATTAAATGCTTCAAATTTGAATAACTCAATTTCCTATAAACTTAGAAAGTTCAATTTTGGTATGTAGTAAGGTTTTCCTAAGGCAACGTATTCACAAAATTTCATTGAAATAACTAGTTTTCGGAGAAAAATTTTTTTTCTAAAAAAATTAAAAATTTGAATAACTAAATTTTTTATAAACTTAGAAAGTTGAATTTTGGTGCGTAGGAGGGTCTTTTGCAAGGCAACATACCCATTCAATTTAATTAAAATAACTTTGTAATTTTCGGAGAAAAATTTTTTTCGAAAGAAAACTCAAAATTTTCCCGAAAAACCTTGTCGGATTTACCTGGCTAACGAACTGAGTTGAGTTGAGTTGAGTTTTGAGATGACCTTGAACTCTTCGTCCATCAGCCACAGACTTTTATTTTGTACTTTTGCAGCCGGAAATTGTCGGAGATAAAATATATCCCAACCATATACATATATGTACTTGCATAATAATCTTATAGTTACTAAAATTAGTACAACCCTTATACCTACATACACCTATATACACATACACATAATCACATAATATATTCTTTCCATATATATTTTTTTTTTGGCTTTTTTTTTTTTTTTTTTTTTTTTTTTTTTTTTTTTTTTTTTTTTTTTTTTTTTTTTTTTTTTTTTTTTTTTCAATTATAAGTGGGAATTGACTGGGACACTTATCGCCAAGGGACCCGTCATGGCTAATGGACATACTGACTTGGGCCACGGAAAAGATAGGTAAACACAAGGTTCGACAGTAGGAGATCTAAATCTAATAACATATTTCACCTATATATACACACACATATATACATACATATACATATATATACACACATATATACACATATATAAGCCACTACAGTCTATAGTCAGATACCAATAATGCTACTTAACTATTACTTATACTACATTCACACCCTCATTCATACTTACATACTTGTTTCCACTATATACATTCCATAAGTTTACATAATTATAAATATCTATATTATATTATATTATAACTTTACAAAATAATGCTTATTTTATTAAAAAATGACCACAACAAAAAATACACCTCCTTGGTTTTCAAGTTTAAAAGGTAGCTTAAGTTTAAGGGATATTGTATTTCAGGAACATTTTGTTTCAATAACTGGAATAATGTGTTTCGTTGATTTTCATACAAGCAACAAGCAAACAAAATATGCTCCAAATCACACCTTGAGGTTCCATCGCAATTACAGTATGGTGTTGGTTCTATACCGATACGGTTTAAGTGATATCTGTATCTTCCGTGGTTTGTTTTCAATCTTGTAATGGTGGTTATTACTTTTCTGTCACTGTTATTGTGTAACGTTTCCAAGTCGTTCTTTTCTGGAAGTTGCGGATACAGCCATTTGTATCTGTTATTAGACTTTTTTGTGTATTTATCCCATTCGGTTTTCCACATATTTTTCAGATTTAGTTTGCTATTTTGCATAAAATCTGCAAACGGGATGTCAAGATCTTGTTCTATTGGTTGTAATATTGCTTCTCTGGCCAACTGGTCAGCTGCCTCGTTACCTTTTATTTGACTGTGTCCTTTCACCCAGATGAATTTTATACACATATTCGTATTACTACAACAACTTTGTCTTATCCTACCCAATATGTGATTCCAGTTTTTGGCATGATGACTGTTCTTTAATGCAGACAAAGCTGTTTGCGAGTCACTAATAATTAGTACGTATTTTCTTTGATTTTCTAAAGCCCAATGTATTGCTTTTTCTATAGCAATCATTTCTGCTGTGCATATTGAAGCCTGTTCCGATAGCCTGTACATTTTGGAATTGTTAAGCTGCTCTACGAAAAATGCTGCTCCCACTCCATGCTGACTTTTGGATCCGTCTGTGTATATGTGTGTGTAGTTTGGGTAATACTCATCCAGTATGCTTCTAAAAATATTTTGATTCACTGTATCTTGATCGGTGTAAGATGGAATGTTGACGTCCAGAGCACGAGTTGTAACTTCGTAAGCAAATTGAAATTTTGTTGAGATCGGGTTAGCAGTTATATATCTTTCAAATTTTGCAGTATCATAATATGCGTCTGCTAACGGAGGATTCTGTTTAATTTTCCAATACTTATTTATGATCGTGTCTACACATAAGGAATGCATCTCTTGAATTTGATCTTGATCTCTGCTTCTCAGTTTAAGAGCTTGTCTATTCGCCAGGAGCTTAACTCTTAGATGAAATGGAGGTTCCTGTGTTTCTGCAAACATTATTTCTGTTGGTGTTGATTTCATGGCTCCAATAGATACCCTGAGAGCTTTGAGTTGAACTCGTTCAATTTTTTTCATATTTGTTTTGGAGCAGCTTCCATAAACCACACAACCGTAGTCCAGTAGGGATCGAATGTACGATCTATAAAACATCATAGCCACTTTAAAATCTGCACCCCACTGGTAATGAACTGTTGCTTTTAAAATGTTTATACCTCGCTCACATTTTGCAACTGTGTTCCTTATGTGTTGCGTCCAAAGCAATTTGTTGTCAATGTGTATTCCCAGGTATTTATACACGTTAACTGTTTTTATGTTATAAGAATGTGTCTCAATTTCTTGTGGCATTTGAAGACGATGTCTTGTGAGGCACATAATTGCTGTTTTGTCTAGATTAAGTTGAAATTGCCGTTCGCTTATCCACTCATCGATAACGTTAATTGACCTTCTTAAATGCAAGAGACATTCGTCGTAGGATGGTGCAATTGTATACATACATATATCATCTGCATACTGAATACACCGGGTATGGCTATCCAGCATTTGATGCAAATTTTTTGTATAAATATTAAATAGTATCGAACTCAAAAGTGAGCCTTGTGGTAAACCTTTTCTCATAATCCTGGGTCCATGAATCTGGTTATTTTTATCCCTCACGTAAACTTCTCTTTCATAGAACAGGTTAATTATATTTAGTGCTGCATTATGTGTGATTTTACAACTCATCAAGTCGTTCTTCAATATTTTTAAATCAACACAGTCATATGCATAAAATTTTATAAGTAATCTTATCCTTTCCAGGGGCTTTATTCTGAGTAGTTTTGAGAGCATTTTCTAGGTCATATAATGTAAATGGTTTATCAAACCATTCTTTAGTAGGGTGTTGTATAAAATCTCCAATATCGTCTGACACTCCAATTGTAGCAAGCTCATCTAATATATTTATGGCTGTTTCTTGATCAGGATACATTTGCGCGTTATTACTTCCTCTATTGTTGAATTTTTTAATAAATTTCCATATATGTGTTGCTGGTGTGTTTTTGCTTAAGCTGCTAACGAATGTTTGCCAGGACTTTCTGCTTTTTTCTTTTAACTTTTTCTTTACATGTGCTTCAATTCGCTTATAATTTAAGTAATTTTCCCAGTTTGAAACAAGATTGTATTTTTGTAGAGCTTCTTTTCGCTGTTTGACCAGATCCGTACAGCATTGGTCCCACCAAGCTGGTTGTTTAACTCTGTTTTTACTGATTTGTGTTTCCTGTATGGCATAATTTGCGGCTTCTGTAATTGCGTTTACTAAATGGGTTAGAATGTCTTGAGGTGTACCTGTTGTCGTAGTCAGTTTTCTGTTTAACTCAGTTTTGAATACTTCCCAGTCCGCTGTGTCTTCTCTCCATCTAGTATATGGGATATACTGTGCACCCACGAGTATTTCATTTAAAGTAATTAAAATAGGGTGGTGGTCTGAACCAAGATTATCATTTATTACTTTCCAGTCAGTTTTTTGAGCTATACTAGGTGAGACTAACGTTATATCTATCATCGATGGCGCTTCAAAAGGCCTTGCAACCCTTGTGGGCGTTCCATCATTAATGACAACAAAGTTAGTATTATCAAGTGCATCGGCCAAGTTTATCCCGTTACTATCATCCCTTACCGATCCCCATAGGCTAAAGTGACAATTAAGGTCGCCACCGATGATAGTATTCTTGTTAACAAAGTTTCTTAAAAATTGGGTCCATGCTACTGTATCTATCCTAACATTAGGCGGTTTATAAATGCTAACAATATTAATATCTAACTGTGGTAAATAAACACCGCACACATCTACATCATTATGTGGTACATAATTCATTTCAATTTTTTTAAAATTAATATGTTTGGCTATAAATATTCCTACTCCCCCCCCTCTGCAGTGCATTCTATCTTTTCTAACTAAACTATAATTTCCAACTGCAAAAGTACTATCTTTTGGTTTTAACCATGTTTCGCTAACAAGTACAACATCAATGTTGTTATCTGCTAAAAAATTTATCAAACTATTTTTATTATTTTTTACGGAATATGCATTCCACTGAATTATTTTAATGCAATTATTGACCTGATTCCTCATCATTATGTTCGATTATAATATTACTTACCAATTTGTAGACTGAATCCCTAATATTAAATTTATTTATATTTATTGCTGCTATTTCTGGATTTATTTTTCTTACCAATTCTGAGATAATGTTTGTTAGGCCTTCTGTTATTTCCTCTTTATAACTCATATATTTATCCCTATATGGATTAGGTAAAATGGAACGTGTTTCTCTGTCTGGTGATGAGTCTGACACTTTACGTTTTTTCTGTGTCTGTGAATTATCAAAGGAGTTAAGTGGTGTGGGTTGTGTGTTACGTGATGGCTGCGTATTTACGCGTTGTGTACGTCTAGTATTAATTGTTTTAGGTTGTGTACGTTCAGATTGGGGTGTAAGTGAAGGGTATTCTACTAGATCTGTCAAAGCCTGAAACCTGTTAGAAACTGCTACTTTTGCATATGTTGGTTTTTTTTCTACAACCTCTGCTTCTTTAAAAGATAAATTTTGATTTGCCATTATTTGTTTTATATTTTTTTGCTTAAGATAAACTGGGCATTCCCTTGAAGTTGTTGAATGTTCGCTATTTTTACAGTATATGCAAAACTGCTCATTATTGCATTCCTTAAAATTGTGATTTTCCCCGCATTTTCTACAAATAATATCTTGTTTCTTGCAAATTCTAGCCACATGCCCGTATCTCAAACACTTCATGCACTGAACTACAGGATATATATAAGGCTCCACAATAAAATTTACCCCATTTATTCTAATTTCAGTCGGTAATGTATCTCCCAAAAATGAAACTATTATTATTTGTCTTGGTACTAGTTTAAAATCCCCGTTATTATGATCTTTAACCCTTTTCATCATTCTTGTTACTTCTGTAACTTCCATTTTTGATTCGATAGCCTGTTTTAAATAATCAGTTTCAAAATATGTGTCCACTAACCTGACGATTCCTTTTTTCTGGGTATAAAATCTAGGTATATATGCCACTAAGTTATTCTCCAGTAAAACATTATGATTTATCAAACTATTTGCTGCTTGGTAGTTATTTAAAATAACCTTCACTCTATTGTATCCTACGATTTTAATATCTAATATTGCCTTCTTTAAATTATTGTCCTTAAATAGATAGTGCCCCACTTTCACGGGATACAATCGTGACAAGCCTTTTTCTTTATATTCTACGTACACAAAATAAGGTGCTTTATTAGATACATTATATTTATTATTAAAGTCTAGGGTCCTGTTATTGTTCACATTTATTTCTTCATTTAATAAATTATTGCTATCGCTTACCTGATAATCCATATCATTTCTGTTTGTAGGTGGCTCGCAGCCACCTGAATGTTCACTCATTACCTACCTTGTTATTTTACTTAATTTATAATTTGTTTATTATTGGAATACAACTATCACAATTTCTATACAATGGTTAGATTTTATTTTGTTAAACAAAACAGGATAATTTAGTTTTAATTTAACCAAGAATTCACAAATTTTTATCGCTCACTTTCCCGAGATATACACCGTATCACGGCCACAAGCGAACTGTGTGCTAACGAACTCATCCAAGACATTAATAAGAAAAAGGTACTTGCCCAGTTTTATCAAAATAGGTTAATTATTTTTTGAGTTATCGGTTGGATACTTTCTACTTATTAGTGAATTTTCTTTAATAAAAATTCACTAATATAAGCGTACAAATACTATTAGTTTCATGCCACAAGCTGTCAGAAATAAAAACATTACTAAAGTCTGCTACTTTAAAGTTCTATTTGTCATTTGTCAAAACAATTTATGGACTACTTATATATTATGAAAATGTAAACGTAGACAATCCTATCAAATGAACTATTTCTTACCTTTCTGTACCAAAGTTAATCTAAATATTTAAATATTTTTCTTCGAAAATTCGCTAAATAATCACATAATTTGATCGAATCATGGTATGCGACTGTAACTGTAAATATTTTCAATACAAGTGACTGTATGTATAAGGAACGTTATACAAAACTTGAAGCAAAGGGGCATTCCATCTACTTCTGAAGCCCAAAATGCAGGCGGTTTTATTTTAAACAATTGAGTGATGGCAGTTTGATTTTTTTCAAATTCACTCACTATTTGAGAGCTCCTGTATACGGCAATCGTAAGGCCGTATACAGGGCGCTATCAAATAGTAACTGAATTTGAAAAAATCAACTTGGCATAACTAAATTGTTTAAAATAAAACAGCCTGTATTTTGTGTTTCAGAAGGGGATGGAATGCCTCTTGCTTCAAGTTTTGTATAACACTCCCTATACCTATAGACTCTTGTTTGGGAAATACTTAAAGTTACAATCGCATACTATAATTCGATCAAATTATATGATTACTTAACGAATTTTCGAAGCAACATATAAAAATATTTAAATAAACTTGGTACAAAGAAGGTAAGAAATGATAATAGTAATAATAATAATAATAATAATAATAATAATAATAATAATAATAATAATAATAATAATAATAATAATAATAATAATAATAATAATAATAATAATAATAATAATAATAATAATAATAATAATAATAATAATAATAATAATAATAATAATAATAATAATAATAATAATAATAATAATAATAATAATAATAATAATAATAATAATAATAATAATAATAATAATAATAATAATAATAATAATAATAATAATAATAATAATAATAATAATAATAATAATAATAATAATAATAATAATAATAATAATAATAATAATAATAATAATAATAATAATAATATGTTTATTGTATTACAAGACGAGGTCTTATTACAAGAGTTTGACAATCCTAAAATCTATCCACTTTAGGGTAAGCAAAATTACCTGTCTAAGAGACAAAGTGTGTTTCAAAAACAGCAAAAACAATAAATTCCGGATAGCATCGCTAATAAACATTTGGAATAATTGAATACAATTCTAAAAAAAATTATAAAGTTCACCGTCATTTAACCTAAACAGTAAAACAGTCTAGAGGGTAAGAAATATTTTATTTGATAGGATTATCTATGTTTACATTTTCATAATATATGAGTAGTCGATAAATTGTTTTGACAAATCTCAAATAAAACTTTAAAGTAGCAGACTTTAGTAATGTTCTTATTTCTAACAGCTAGTGACATGAAAATGTGAGTATTTTTCCGCTTATATTTTTCTTTACTTCCACTGGTTGAAATTTCCGTAAAAAGTAAAAAAAAATCCATTTTCTTTTTCAATTTTAATTTAAAGTTAGGTAGGTATATAATTTGAATTGTGGGTATTCTTTTAGGAAATTTTTGTGTAGAAAATATTTAGTCAGTTTTCGCAGAAATGTTTTTGTGTTTCAATTTTTTTGTAAGATTTTTGTCAAATTTTGCTAATTAAAAATACATGTTTATTGCTAGGTTATTACAAAAAAACATTTTCCGCACTTTCGTGAAAAAATCGTTTGGAAATTTTAAAGCAATTTTTTTTAAATTTCGTGTAAAAGCTTTTTGTACAAAATTATATGTTGGCAGGTAGGTAAACTCCTTAAAGGGGTTCGTTGTCCATAGAAATGGAGTAGTTTTTTCAAGAACAAGTTTATTTTCAGAAAGCTTTTATACTTTTGCAATAAAGTTTATTTTGATGAAATATGGTACTTTTTTCTACTATATACCTAAGTTATATTGGTAACCAAATTTTATGCCTGCTTTCTTTAAAAAAGGTACATATTTGCTATTAAAACATTTTTATGAAAATCTACTACGATAAGGCACTTGCTGAGTCCAGATTATCTAATTATCTAATTTAAATAAAATACGTCTATTGATTGATGTGTGTCGATATTTTCGTCGTAGAGAGTCTGCTTTATTATTGTTATTGTTCAGTTATTTTATTGTTGTAATTGTTGTGATAGTTATTATTATTATAGCTTGTTATGTTTTTATGTTAAATATTGAGATACATCAACAGACTGAAAAAGTCATATGTCATTTTTATATCATTTTGATTTTTGTTGAAGAATTTTTTAATTAAAACATCATAACAGCAACAGATTTTTATTTGTAGTTGTCATGAATGCCTATAAATGAATTCAACTTTCTTCTCTCTGATGATGCGGTCAAACAGCAAAACCGGTTACAGAGTAGAAAAAACCATTGTGAAGCCAGAGAAATAGTGTCTAGGACTGTACCTATTTGGTAACTGAATATTTAAACACCGTGCCACCACAAGTGTATTGATGACAGGGCACCAATTTAATGACCTGTCCGCTATTTCTATGTTAAATATTGAGACACCTACATCACGTGGGCATTTTGGAGACGTCGTCTGTTATCTTTATATTATTTTTATTTTTGTTAAAGAATTTTTTTAATCAAAACATCATAACCTAGCAACGGATTTTTATTTGTAGTTGTCATTAATGCCTAATATAAATAAATTCAATTTTGTCTAGTCTGATGATGCTGTCAAATAGCGTAACCGGTTACAGAGAAGAAAAAAATCTTTGTGAAGCCAGAAGAATAGTCTCCACGTCTGTGTTTGGTAACTGAATATTTAAACACAGTGTCACACCTATTGGTGACAGGGCGACAATTTAATGGCCTGCCCGCCCTCCTGATTTGATTAGAATTAATTTTTTCATCTAGAGTTACTTAAGAGACATGTTTGGTACGGCATGTAGAAGACGATTCGAAGCTTGCTTGGAGATTGGAGGACCTCAATTCGAATAGTCAATTAGGTCATTAATTGATTTAGATTAGACTAAAGCATATTGTCGATGAGTAACCTCTATGAAAAGCTTAAGTTACCAAAAATAGTTATGTAGTTTATAAAATACAATAATGGACTATTATCTTTTGCAATAATAAAGACAATTTTTTCAACAAAACTTGGTTTTCTCCCTTTCTGCCAAGAAAAGGATCATCATTATTATTATACATCGGTGAATTTGAATTGCCAAGGATTATTCAAATGTAAAAACATGACGAGGCTGCCGTTGGAGAAAAAAGTTGGAGTGATTACTAAGTGATGATTTTTTATAGTGGTGATTTGCGGACACTTTTAAAGTTGCCTTTTGTTGCAAATAATTAATATTGTGAGAAATAATTGGTTCACGGATTGAACCACGTCTACAGTTTATTAAAACTTGACGTTTTTGCTTCTGTTTAGGAGCCATTTTCAGCGGGTTGAGGAAATGAACCCAGAGGCCCAAACCTGCCTACTCCGTAAAAAAGTGAATACGGCTGTGTTGGGTTATTGTAGCTCGATGACGGGGCCTCAATCCGCCTATTCCACAAATTTCACTGGAGATCGTCTTTGATTGAACTTTGCAGGTGTTCATGTTTTTTAAATCTCGGGACAAATTCATTAGTCAGCCCAATTAGACCAGTTATTCCTTAGGAAATTAAAGTTATTTTAAAACGTTTTTCTTTACTTTTGCTACTATTTCCGGACCTTTCTTTTATTCTTTGATTTTAATAACTATTTGCAAATCACCACAACACATTTTTAAGGATCTGATAATCATTTCACTAACCAAATTAGCGTCATCAGAGTGAAGACTTGGTTAATGAAACGACTGTCAGATTTTAAAAAATCTATTGTGGTAATTTGGTATCCACAAGTGTACTTATCAGTGCTCACCACAAGTTACAATCTTCACTTAGTCATGCAATTAAAATTATATCTGCTTTAGGTTTGTTGTCGCTTGTTATTAATCTCGTTTTACATTATTTTATCACTAGTACAATTATTATCGTAAAATCTAGGATATAAATGGCACTGAAAAAAATTGTCTTGTTGTGTCGTATGTGTTCATCCAGGTGCTAAATCAATCATATAATAACATTTCTCTAAACATTTACGTTTCAAAACTTAAAAGCAGTATATTGTCACTGTTCTTTTGTCAACAGCACCGCCCCGTCGATATAGTTAAGAACCTAGGTAGGTTATTGTTCGTTTATCTTCGGTCCCATCATCAGTCTGTTTTGTATTCTGCTTAGGTAGCTGTATGTTAAAATCTAGGGAAAGATTGGCTACTTATCATAGTGTTTTATCTAGAAATTGGATAAAACTTTTATTTCAGACCTGACTATATAAAATTATTTATTTTATGAACACAAATTAGAGCTCCTAGAACGCAAATTCATTGTTTATTAAAATCACACACACACACACACAAATATATATATATATATATATATATATATATATATATATATATATATATATATATATATATATATATATATATATATATATATATATATATATATATACATATATAGTTATAGTTTATTGTGACAATGATAGTACAAAACGCCTTACAAACAAGTACCTATTCTATTTGTGATGGCAAACCGCGCAATTTAGTCAGTTTTTATCCAAACGTTGATAATTAGGTACTCTCAAATTTCTGGACAATGACACTTTTCTAATTTGGTATACTTCAAATTTTGATCACTAGACACTAATTTACTTTAGGCTATTCCTTCTTTCTGTCTTCAACTAAAACCAATCCATTTCCAACAATCTCTATTAACACCGTCACTCTTTCCAAAACTTAAATTTTCTGTTTTATCAAAATATTTACATGCATCATACTGATATAAAAAAATAATGAGCCGATTTTGATCAAATTTGGTGAGTAGGTACCTTCCTTTTGCAAGTGGCTTGGAGAAACTCATTAGCCAGAAATTTTCAGCCAAATTTTTGGTGAATTTGGAGGCAACCTCCTGAACAGTTTTAGAGAAAACGACTGCTGATAGATAAAGCTTGGTATCTTACATGCACGCTGTCTTTGCTGAGTTATTTACATTTAAAGTTTTTTACACATTGCACACTTTTTAAACAGTTTTCCAGTACAAAGAACCTGAAAGAAATAAATACGGATTATGTAAAGAGTGTTATACAATCCTTTTTTTTCCTCTAAGGCTCGTCCGCAGCTTTGCCGCCCAGATAGCACTGCAACCTTATTGTGCTCTACAAACCATTAAGTTTCAGATTCAACCATCATTGCCCATCATTTTAATAAAATATTACCAGAAAATTAATTTGCAATAGACACTTTCTCTGATACTTTGGCAGTACTTTTAGTTAAGTTTATGGTTTAACAGTATATAATTTTTAGCAAATTTTCGTAGAAAAATCGTTAATTGGGAGATCGCGACTTTTGAATTCTAAAAAGATTTCTTCAAATGAGCGCAAACTAGGCCCCCTAGGATCCATATCCGGGTTTACTTTCTGTTTTCATTTATACAGGCTGACGCATTTCTACGGTAAAGCTCAATATACATGGTATTATGCAAGATACGAGAAAAATTGTATACGTTACTTCTCTAGGGTGTATTAAGCTGCATCTTATAAAATTATTTTGACAATCACAGGTGGCCCCTGTCGTTGGTGATACCTAGAATTTTTTTTGGACATTCCTTATTGCATTTTTGAATTTTTCATCGAAATCTGATGCGTGTTTGTAAAAAAAAATCGAGACTCAGTAAGTGCGTTTTGGTAGCGAATATTCATTAAATGCTTTAAAATTCAATAACTCAATTTGCTATTAACCTAAGGTTCGTCGGATGGAAACGAGTTTTTTCGGAAACATTTAAAGTTTATTTTCGGAAATTTTTTGTACATTTTAAAAAAATCTATTTTGATAGAATATGGTATATTGTTTCTACTATATAGGTTGTACCGGTGAGCAAATTGATGCCTACTTGCATTAAAGAGAAATATTTTAATCAAAATTCACTTCCATAACGCCCTTGCTGCGTCCAGACTTTTTTTAATATATACTTACCTATGTACCTACAAACACGAAGTTAAGATTGGAACCTGTGATGAGCACTGATAAGTACACTTGGAGAAGCCAAATCACCACAAGACACCTTTTTAAAGACCTGACGATCGTTTCATTAACAAAGTTAGCTTCTCGAGTATTTTTCATCCTCTGGTGACGCTAACTTTGTTTGTGAAATGATCGTCAGGTCCTTCAAAAATGAGTTGTGGTTATTTGGGTTCTTCAAGTGTACTTACCTACAAACACACATACAATTTAATATCATAACCTTGTTAACAGCAAATACTTTTTACAAAAAAATTTGTCACCAAATTAAAATTATTCTGATACTACAATGCAAAATATAAGCTTCTGCATTGACTTATTGTAACTTTTTATAACTGACTGAAGCGACCTTATACAATATACAGGTAATATATTTTTCACATACGTAATATCTTCACTACCATGGTTAAATGATTTTACCCATTTGACCATGTACTAAGTGGCAACAAAGAGTTTTTAACGGATAAATGGTAATTCTAAAGCTGCTAACATTACAAAATACTTATTATATTGATACATTTTGTTAGTCTTTTGTGGGTCTATTGGCGCTTATCGTGCATCTGTAATTTCTATTTTAGGAATAATACTTGTAAGCAATAAAAAATTAGCCCGTATTATTCTTACAAATTCATAGAAAACTTGCCGCTGTAGAAGGGATCAAAAAAAGGGGAAACTTAATAAGTACCTACCTATTTCTCAAGACCCTCGCAAAACACGAATGTCATTTATAAAATTTAATGTACATACATATTTAAGAACAAGAAACCTTCTTTTTAAATTGCTACAATAGGTGTATAATATAATATATAAAACTGCAACTTCAAACTGCTTCCCCTAAATTAACAAAAGTTATTTAAAGGGGGTAATTTCATAAACCACATGTTCAATTTTTAACTTCTTTTGTATTTTGTGTATTATTTTTTACTTAATAGAACATAATGGTGAGAAAATCAAGCGTTTCTTATATAAATTTTTAACTATATTGTCTTAAATTAACAATACGAAGGTAACAATGGACCTATGTGAAAGGGCACAAATTTATTTCTGCTTATAGGTACTTAATAATTTACACGATATATTTTACACTTTTCATTACTTCCGACTTTAAACTCGATATTATACTATAATTGTGATTTGGAATTAAAACTTATACTAAGGCCGACACTAAAGACGAACTTATACATTATTTCGTGTTTAAAGTAGGTACATTTATATATATATATATATATATATATATATATATATATATATATATATATATATATATATATATATATATGTGTGTGTGTGTGTTTTGTTTCTTAACGTCGGCCTATTTCCGCGACTATGGCCAATCACGGACGCCAGGGAGCAGTTTCACCTCATTATCCTGGAAATTTTGCCGAACCCCTGCCTTTCTGTAAGAAGGGTAGGGATCTTTGACGTGCCCAACATTGCATGGACACGGGACCGACGGCTTTACGCCCCCTCCGAAGGGCGGAACGTGCAGACATTCAACTTGCTCAAATACAATGCCAGAACCTCGGTTGATGTTAATTTTACAGTTTGTACTGGAAAGGAGTACCCTGGGATCGAACCCAGTACCCTTCGGTTCAGAGGCACACGTTCTTACCCCTGAACCACCGAGGTTCTTATATATATATATATATATATATATATATATATATATATATATATATATATATATATATATAATAGCTACACTGAAAAACAATCACACATAAAGTTTCGATTCAATTCTATGAAAGTCATTCCTAAAAACTTAATTAACAATAAAATTAACCATAAAAATAAAAAATCATCACAAGTAATATGCAGCAGTAAAAATTTAGTTATTTTATTTACTTATTTATTTAAATTCCCAACAGAAGCAATTTCCTCTTGCAGGACATTAAAACTAGTACAATATCATCAGAATACAATATTCAATAATTAATCATAATTAACAAAATATATAACAATAAAAATACAAAAACTCTGGTTGTACACAAAAATGTACAGAGACAAAATAACAAAATATAATGTTTATTCCCCAAACCCTAAACAAATGTAAGTAATACAAAAGACAAGACGTGATTTAAAGAGTCCGCGTTTATGTCACAGCTTTGGCAGATCCTATTGAAATTCGTTAAAATGAAATACAGGAGGGACCCTCTCATTAAATTGGACCTAGCATGAAGACAGCAAAATAAACAAGAAGAACGGGCATTTTGCAGAGCTACCAGGAAGTTAATCTGGGAAAAAATATTTGCAGAATCTACCCTGTTATATAGCAGACTGAATAAGAACTTTAACCATACAGTTATTCTGCGACTAAGTAATGACATCTCATCAAAATACACTTTTGTTGCGCGACACCTCTACGAACCATTAACTTTCTTCTCTTAATACCAGGAAAGCCTCTGGCCTTGACGAGATCCCAGCAATTGTTCTCAAAAAATGCGCACCAGAACTTGCTCCTGTCCTGACTCGTCTGTTTCAGATATCTTACAATAAAGGCATATTCCCTAGTAACTGGAAAACTGCTCGAGTACAACCCATCCCCAAGAAAGGATCCAAAGCGCTTCCTAGCAACTACAGGCCTATTTCTCTCCTTTCAGTCATCTCTAAAGTGATGGAAAAGTATATAAACACCGAACTACTAAAATTCCTTGAAAAACACAGTCTAATCCACGACAGGCAGTATGGATTCCGTCAGCGCAGATCGACTGCCGACCTCCTTTCCTTTGTCACCAATTCTTGGAACAAGCCTATGGAACAACACGGTGAATCCCAGATTGTTGCTCTAGACATATCCAAAGCATTCGACCAGGTCTGGCACGCAGCGCTGCTTAATAAACTTCCGGCCTATGGCCTACCACCAAAACTTTGTACCTGGACAGCAAATTTCCTCTCCAACAGGAGCATATCTGTTGTTGTGGATGGCCATTCCTCTAAACTGTATCCAATTAATGCAGGAGTTCCTCAAGGTTCAGCTTTAGCCCCTACTTTGTTTCTTCTCCACATCAATGACCTCCTCTCTAGCACATCCAACCCAGTTCACAGTTACGCGGACGACAGCACCCTCCACTCAAACATACAATATTCTAAGCCTGTCTCTTTAGCCCAATTAGATGAGGATCGCAGACTCATGGAGGGTTCTGTCTCCGTAGACCTCCAAAAAATATTAGACTGGGGAAGTAGAAATCTTGTACAATTCAACCCCACCAAAACTAAGTCTTGCTTTCTTTCTCACAAGAGATACAGCAGCCCTAGACCCATCACAATGAACAACCAAGTTATTCAAAGTAATGAGTCCTTTTCTCTTGTTGGCATTTCTGTGGATCGAAATCTTAATTGGCACCAACATGTTACATCAATTGCAGAAGCGGCTGCTAAGAAATTGGGTTTCCTCTTCCGGGCTCGCAAATACTTTTCACCAACTAATCTCTATACCTTATACACTTCACAAATAAGGCCAAACCTCGAATACTGCTCCCACATCTGGGGTGCAGCAGCCGCTTGTACACTCGCTATCCTGGACTCCATTCAAAAGAGAGCTATACGTCTCATCGGTGACCCTACCCTCACCCAAAGGCTTCCATCCCTTGCCCACCGACGTGCCGTTGGTGACCTCTCTCTCTTTTATAGATATCTGCACGGGCACTGCTCAGAGGAGCTTTCGTCCATAATTCCCCCACCTGCTGCCCCCAGCAGATCTACCAGGGGAACAGAGCGAATGCACCCTTTTACTGTCCAGGTCACCAGACATAGAACATCTTGTTATGCCCGCTCTTTTGTCCCGAGGACTTCCAAGTTGTGGAATTCCTTGCCGGCACATGTTTTTCCTTCTCCTCCGAACCTCCAAACCTTCAAGTCCAGAATTAACAAGTTGCCTCTTTCCTCCTTGTCAACACCCACGGTACGATAGTATTTAGGCTGTAAGCCCTCGTGGTGTGTTGTTGACATAAAAAAAATAAAAAAAAAATAATAAAATAAAATAGAGGTACTTGAGAAACGTTCGTTGAACTGTCTCCAGACTGGATATATAACGGTTATAATATGGGCTCCACATCAGATAACAGTACCTAGCCTCGACCTAATGTAAACATTGCAGGGTGTTTTTAGGGCCTGCAAGTTGACAAAGTTACTGCAATTCCTTATCAAAAAGCCAAGCATGTCTAGAGATGATAAAAGTGTCTGCGAAACGAGGTAACTAAAAGAATGCTGTGATCGAGTACAACCCCCAAATCTTTTACTGTGTCGCTGGAACGTCAAATAATGACATCTGAGTACGTATAGGCAAAAAACTGGGATGTTTTTTCCTAGAAAAACTCATTACCTTGCACTAAGAGATGTTCATGCTAAGCAAATTCCGATGACACCACGCATACGCCCTGTCAATATATGCCTGAAGAGCACAGCAGTCTTGAACAGAACCAATCTGTGCATACACTTTGAGGTTAGCCGAAAAGAGGAGACGATTACACCGATCATGGTGCAGGTCGTTGATAAATATTAGACACAGAACACGCCCCTGATTTGACCCCTGAGTTACAGTACACTCCTCGGAACGATGTCTCCCATACACAACAGACTGCTTTCTGTTCGACAGACATGACCCAAAAAGTTGAAGGAGAGGAGACAACAGCCCACCACATCCAGCTTGGACAAAAAGATATTATGGCTGATCCTACCAAAGGCCTTTGAGAAATCGGTATAAATCACATCCAGCTGACCCTTTTTGCCAAGAACATTCAAGGTGTATTCCGTAATCTCCAGAAGGCTGGTACAAGCGCTTTGGAATGAAGCCACGTTGATTAGGTGAGATGTGACAACTAAGAGAAGAATAAAGCAATCTGTATAACGATATTTCGAAAACCTTATCAAATTTACAATACTGATATGGGACTATAATTAATTACCTCTGATTTGCTCTGTTGCTTATATACGGGTGTGATTCTAGCGATCTTCAAGAAATCGGGAAAATTATAAGACTTCAACGATAATTAAAAAATATAGGATAGAGATCGAACAAAAATATAACGACAATCCTTTACTAGAAAACTTGGAATCTGATCATCACGAGACGTATAGCTGTTTTTAAGTTTTTTAATTTAAAATCCATAGGAAACTCAACTACAAAAAGGAAAGGTCCGGATGTAGCAAGTGCGTCACCATGGTAGCGAATTTTCATTCAATACTTAAAATTTTAATGAATTAATTTACTATTATCCTATAAACTTTAATTTTGGTATATAGTAAATTCTCTCTTAGCGTAACATGTAATAAACTTCAAAATAACTATGTTATTTCCAAAGATAAAAATATGTCTTAAAACAAATATTGTTTTCTTCTAAAAGCCTTCACAATACTTTTATTGCTTCATCAGTCAAAGGAATTGGGTAAAAAATATGATAGATATTAAAATGTCTTAAAAATTACACTTACAATTTATGAATGATAATTAATATCATCCTAGACTTTTTGTATATATTGAAAATACCTATTCGTTTATTAAAAATCGTCGAAAAATATTTTTAAGTTCACTAAAAGCTCTTTACGAAAATTCGCATAAAAATGTTTTCTACAACAATTCACTAAAACAACGTTTTCTGAAAATATCAGACCCGGTCAAAATCACAAACCGGTCACTCATCCAGGAACTGACCGTGCCTGTGGCAACGTAGCCAGGTATCTGAACTGCACCGCTGAGCAACCGCTCTTGTTTTCATTTCACAAGTTACCAGCAGTGGACGTCAAGTATTTGCATTTCACAACTTACCATCAAAGCACGCCAACTGAAATGGCAAATATTTCGTCAATTGGATAAGTTTTTCACTTGAAAATACGCACAAATTTGCATCAGTTTCTTGGGTTATATTTGAAACTATATATATATATATATATATATATATATATATATATATATATATATATATATATATATATATATATATATATATATATATATATATATATATATATATATATGCGCATTGCGCATTTATACGAGTTTAAGATAATAAAGATATTGTTAATTTCTTAGTGTTGCTTGTGAATATTCAATTTTTAAATACTAACGAACTAAACAAATAATTGTATGTAGTTGAGTTTTAACTATTAATGACTGGAATCCCTCCTCGTCTGATGAGTGTTATCCTTTGTCTATATTTGTAAGACAAGCCTAAGACTTATGGGTCAGTTTATCTACTGTTGTGTCATTATATATATATATATATATATATATATATATATATATATATATATATATATATATATATATATATATATATATATATATATATATTATACAGAGATCGGATTTTAAGATTGTTTCAATTTTGGTCTCAGAACGTTCTGAGGCGTATTTTTCTACCAAAATTATTTTGATACGACACAAAAAATCTTAGCATATGGCTTTTCGACTAAGTAAAATATGTATCACAATAACGTATTTATTTGTTTACTCAAATATCATCCCTGTTTTAATGCAATAAAGGTTTTTTTTTTAATTGTGGGATAGCCGTCAGTTCCAAAATAAAAACTCTTCATTAAATTGCCGAGCTTTCGAAATGATTTATTCCATTATCAAGTCTACAATATGGAAAAGAAACAATTTACAATTTACGTAGGAAAAATACAAAGGTTTGAAATACTTGCCAGCAAACACTGTTGGCCTGGGAAATTGCCGTTCAATTAATGTACTGACGTCGGATTACCGGAGTCGGCAATGGCACATCACGCCGGAAGTACCCCTGCAGCGCTTACCCGCGCCGCCAAAACCACGTAAGGTCCTGATTTAGCCTTGTATTTTGGTTCGATTGGTGGGCCTGCAATATCCATATATAATCATGGCCTCCTGTTTATTTGAAATATCCAAGTAAGTACATCATTTATTTGCCAAGACTCATCACTAATCATCAATTGAAGCTAATTATAGTGATCACAAAAGCGAAAATTCTGTATTCCTCTCGTGGATCATACTTCTTTTACAGATGTTTTTGAATTTTGAATTGCCCACTCAAAAATACATGTGACAGCAGCATTTTACTTCTTTGTTTGTGCATACTGGAGTGGTTTTAAGCATGTCTGAAGTTTTTTCGAAAACCGGTTGGCGCCTAATGTACAGAATTACCTAATATCTGAAGAAATTTTATGGAAATTTGCTACCATGACATACTTGCTAAGTCTGGATTTTTTAAAGCATCAGCACTGGACTTAGTTGAATAAAAAAAGTATTTTTAAAACAGAACAGTAGTGCCTATTACCTAATTATTGTTCTCAATACCTACATATGTAAATACTGTAATTGTAATTGTTCAGTCTTAGAAATACATATGGTTACAAAAATATATTGTAATTTTTAATTTAACTACAATAATATTTATAATAATACTTAGGTATAATAAATTTATAATATTTGCTAATGAATTACGTTTTATTTGTTTTTGAAATAAACATGCTAAAAAATAGGTACTTTACTTAATTATGGGTAGAAATGAGTATATAACAGAAAAAAATAATTCAAATATAATTCACTACTAAAGCTGCTGTACCTATGTCTAAATCAATGATCCGCTTGAGAACATTCATAAAATACGTTACTCAAGATCCTCTCCAATAAGTCAAAACATTTTTGTAAGTACCTGCGATTATTTGTTATTTAAGCTGGGTGGCCGAAAATTCTTTGAAAAGATTCAGGTAAATGGATTCCTAAGAGGATTTAAAGTAGCCGGCTGCACAAAAAGTAAAGAAAATAAAAGCTGTTTACCAAGTATGGTTGTTGATTTAAAACCACAAATGGCCCTAGTTCTAACTCACCGCCTCTAAGTGGCCTGTAAAATATTTTGGAAGAATAAAAGAAACATTTCAAACAAATTTGTAGCCGATGAAATATATTTAGCTCAACCTATATAGATATAGGTAGTTACTAGTTTCAAAATGTAGTTAGGTAGATAAGTGCTGTCTTTAGGATACATTATATACACGTTTGAAAGACACATACCTATTCATCATTAGTACATATCCCATCTTACGAAAATAGGGTTTAACGTTACTTTAACGCCAAATGAAATGATTTTCTTCCATATTAATTTTTAAAGAACCTTTATAGAAAAAATTTGCTCATGGTAAGATTACCAGCCACTACCATTTTAAGAATTTTAAAAATCCATCGCTATATATATATATATATATATATATATATATATATATATATATATATATATATATATATATATATATATATATATATATATATATATATATATATATATATATATATAAATATATAAACATATAAAAATTCAAACGGACCTTGGTTTGAAGTTCTAGGGGGCTCAAATTCGCGGTCAAATTTTTTTTTGCAAAGTCCCACCATCGATACCTCTATCAGCGATTAAAAAAAAAATTCGCTAAAAAGAAGCACTTAATGAATTAAAAACCGGCTGCCACAAAATTTATTGAATATTAAATAGATCACGTTTTCTGGCGCAAAAAGTTCAAGACATACCAAAAAATTACATTGGAACTTTGATACTTTTTTTTTCTTAAAACGTCGCAATTTAAACATCAAAATTAACAATTTTTAGATAAAGAACGTAAAACGGATACGGGTTGTGTAAAAGAAATGTCGTAAGAAATGTGTTTTACAAAGTCTTAATTTCTGCTTCAACCGTCATTGTCCTTTACCTTAATAAAATGTTTGCAGAAAGTGCATTTCAAATAGACCCTTTCTGAAATGGTTTCGCAGTGTTTTAGTTAAAGAGTTTAAGGTTTAATAGTCTATAAGTTTTAGCGAATTTTCGTAGAAAAACCGTGAGCTTGACTCTTGAATTTTGAAAAGAGTTATTCAAATGAGCGCTAACTAGCCCCGCTAGAACTCACATCCGGGTTAGTTTCAGTTTTTATCTGTTTACAGATAAACAGTATACACAGGGTAGAGCATTTCTACTGTGAAGCTTAATATCCGCTATTATACAAGATACGAGAAAAAATTGTATATGTTAATTATAGGGTCTTGAGCTGTATCTTGTGAAATTATTTTGACAATGACAGGATGAGCTTTCTTTCTTTAATAGAAAAGCCCTTATATCATTGCATTTTTGCATTTTCCATCGAGCTATAATGATGATTGTTAGGAAAAAATTTCATATCGTTCCACGTTTTCGCGTTGTTACAGCTGTTCTAAACTTTTCACATTTTCAGCACTTATCAAAAATCGTGATACAACGCTTTTACCAATAAATAGCGGAGTCTAATAAAAATGACGCATTTACAGATGTTTTCGCTTACATTATTCGTCAAAAAAATTGGAGATACAGGCCACTCGCAAATAGAAGAAAAATTTGAAAAAATTCGAAAAAAAAATGTGAAACTAGCGAAACTCAATTTTGTCATACGTAACAGGCTATAGTTTGTGTTTCAGAAGTGAAGCGCATGCCCTCTGCTTTAACTTTTGCATGACACTCCTTATACCCAAAGTCTCTAGTTTTGTAAATATTTGCATTTATTTATTTTATTTATTAATCGCATGATTTTTGTAGATATCAGTTTATTATTTTTTATTTTTTTACGCAATTCTAATAACCGATCGGATTATGTGATTATTTGGGGCATTTTCCAGGAAATATATTAAAATATCTAAAATAACTTTGCTACAAAAAAGGTAATAAATAATTAATTCAATAGGATTATCTATGTTTACATTTCCATAATATATAAGTAGTTGATAAATGGTTTTCACAAATTTCGAATGAAACTTCAGTGACAGTCTCTCTCAATCTTTTGTTGTGACAGACAAAATACAAAAATATTTTTTTACGTTTTATTTTTATTTATTTTAATTACATACTGGGTATATAATTTGAATTGTATGTATTTTTCGGCAAATTTTCCTATAAACAATATTTAATCAGTTTTCGCAGAAATTTTCTTAGTGTTTCATTTTTTGAAAGATTTTTGTAAAATGTTCGTAATTAATAATACTTGAATCTTGAATGAGTTATTTTCAAGAAAATATGTATTTTTTTATTTTTGTCAAAAATCTCTTAGTGAATAATTATATCTTGGCAGGTGTGTATTTACAGAAAAGTAGGACCAGTTTTTTCGGAAACATTTTAAGCTTATTTTCGGGATTTCTTTTACTTTTGTGAACAATAAAGTTATTTTGATGAAATATGGTATATTGTTTGTACTATAGAGGTTATACTGTTAACCAAATTTGATGGCTTTAAAAAAAAAGACATATTTGCTATTAAAAACATTTTGATGAAAATTCACTATCAACGCGCAGTTGCTGCGTCTAGAATTTTTTATCAAAATAAATCTTAGTCTATGAAAAAAATAATCTGAAAATTTAAATTTTTTTGGTAATTCTCTCATGTACTTGTCTCTTCAAATATTTTCTTCGCAAGTATTACCTCGCCGAACTCTCTAATCAGTCTTTTATCGATATTCCAATCCATAGAAATTCCAAAAAAATTGGAGGATATGTTGCCCTGGTAAATATCTTACTACAGACAAAAATTAAACTTTATAGGTCTATAGAAAATTGAGTTATTGCTGCGTCCCGAACTTTTATTTTATTTTCATAGACCATTGAATTGTCTACACGGTATCATATAAATTTTGATACCTTACGTTGTTAAATTTTCGAATGAAAGTCACTTAAAAAGTGGAAAACACAAACTCTATTAATCACAAATCAAGTGACTAAGAAAGCTCTGCTTTAGGCCAAAACAACTAAAAAAAAAACAACCATCAAAAGATGAAGGCTCTTATTCAACAAATTAAGGTATTGTTTCGTTTAAATATAATGTTCGAAAGGCAATCCACCGAGGTGACAATAAGCAAATCAGTTGACATATGATCCTCTTGTACCGGGTGTTCCATTAAGACAGGTAACCGGCCATATCTCAGAAACGAATAATCTTACAGCTTTGAGAAAAAAAAATTATGATAAAAGTGACCAAGAGAAATTGCTGGAAATTATTTGCAAGTTTATAGAGTGATCGCTAGGTGGCGTAACTGTGACATCAAAATGGAAAAACATTTTCTCAAAAAAGAACCATGTAAGGCATGTCGACAAATATCAAGTTTGGAATGTCATCTTTGTCATTTGTCAAATAAAGTGGTGGGGGCAGGTAGAATTTTATTTTGAAAAAAGCTCATAATTAAGGTTTGGCTCCACCGAATTTGGTGGAATTTGGTCACGTTTGGAAGAGATCATAAATATTATTAATGGACACTTTTTGTAGGCAGTGAAGAAGTCCAATCAGAGCGAAACTCCATCATATTATAGGTAATTCACAAATACCTATTATCATATAGATTGTAACTTATTTTACTTTCTGAATTTTAAAATGTAAATTTAAAAAAATATATGTAAGTTTCCCCTTATTCCTGATTCGTCGAAATAACATATAACATCAAATCGTTATTATTATATAAGTTTATATTTTAGAATTAGAAAATCGTAAATGTTCTCACTTCTATTGTGTGGTCATAAGCACTCTGGTTTTTTTATCTTTGAAATTCCAATAGTCTTCTTAGAACAGTGAACTTTTTATAGGTTCCATCCGTCTCATATTATGCTAACCAAACTTTGACTGTCGGAGACTATGGCAGAAGGTTGGACTTTTTTCCCCTCAGGGCTCGTCCGCGACTTTGCCGCCCCGATAGCACTGCAGCCTTTGGCTTATTGTACATGAAGGTTGGACTACTGTCATTGGTTATTAAATATTATAGCGAAAGGAACCTGCTCTCCCGAATTTTGTGGACAGATGAAGCAACATTCCATAGTAACGGAGGAATCAATACGCACAATATGCATTATTGGTCAGCAAGTAATCCCCATTGGATGCACGAGGTGCAGTATCAAGGAAGGTGAAGTCTGAATGTTTGGTGCGGCATTTTAGGTCAATTTATATTAGATGAACCTCTTAATGGGCAAACATACTTAAATTTTCTGCACAATCATTTACGGGTCTTTCTACAAAATGTGGCGTTGCGAACCAGAATAAGAATGTTTTTCCAACATGATGGCTGTCCGGCACATTTCGCTATAAATGTACGTAGATTTTTTGATCGGCCATTTCTTGATAGGTGGATTGGAGGAGGTAGCATATTTCCATGGCCCGCAAGGTACTGTTCATATCCACAAGTTTAGCAACAATATGTTTTCTACATGTTTGTTACAGGTCACCTGATTTAACATGTCTTGATTTCTACCTCTGGGGCAGATTGAAATATCTTGTTTTTACCACGCAACCTACGCAAAGAGAGAATATGATTCAGTGAATTACAGACGCTATTCGCAGCATCTCTAAAGCGGAAGTGGAAACGGCTATCTTGTCAACCAGAGAAAGGTTGGAACAATGTATTGAAAATGGTGGACGTCATTTTGAACATTTGGGACGTCATTGATCATCAAATCGTCTGCAAAGCTTACTTAACTTTCAAATATATCGACTTAATGGATTGTAATAAAAGTGTTAATAATGAATTGTTCTATCACCTTTGAATTATTAGTTAAAATAGGAGAAGGTCATTCAATTCAGCATAAGAATTTGCAGATATTTATAAATCTTAGTTAGAGATTACAAAATCGGTCTAGTAGAAAATGACGCGTCGTTTAATGCGTTACATCTGTATGTTTTAATCAGATTTTTGTTCATATTTCCGACATAACGAAAGATATCGCACTGCGGTTTTCGCCTAAGTGATGAACATTTCTTGCTTTATTCAACTGTGTAAAAAACATATATCGTTGTATTTAAATTTTTCGAAAAATATCGTAAAAGGTTCCAGTTTTCAGCATAACACCCTCTAGCGGCGATTGCAAGAAGTGTGTCCTATAGTTTATATGACTAAAAATAAGGCCTGAAAGGCTCTTCCAAACGAGACTAATCCTACCAAATTCGGTGGAGCCAAACCGTAGTTATGAGTTTTTTCTCAAAAGAAAATTCTACCTTCCTTCACCACCTTATTTGACAATTGACAAAGACGACATTCCAAACTTTTTTGTTCAGCAAACAGTGAAGATTAAAACAGTGATATTTGTCGACATGCCTTACATGGTACTTTTTTGAGAAAATGTTGTTTCTCCGTTTTGGTGTCACAATTAGGCCCCCTAGCGGTCACCCTATAAATTTTCAGATAATTTCCAGCCATTTCTGTTGGTCACTTTTATTATAATTTTTTTTCTCAAGGCTGTAAGATTATTAGTTTCTGAGATATAACCTGTCTTATTGGAACACCCGGTACATTGCGAATGACGTCATTTCATGCTTAATTCGATTTTTCAAATCTTCTAGGTTATTTGGTTTGTTAACATAGATTTTTAGAGTGTCGATGGTTCGGTGTTGAGGACGTGTGCCTCTGAACTGAAGGGTACGGGGTTCGATTCGCAGAGTTCCCTGTTCACTTTTTCAGTACATACTGTAACATTAACATCAACGGAGGTGGTGGCATTGTATTTTAAGTTAAATCTCTGCATGTTCCGCCCTTCGGAGTGGGAACCCGTTGGTCCCGTGTACATGCGATGTTGGGCACGCTAAAGATCCGTACCCTCTATATAGAAAGGCACGGGTTCGGAAAAAATTCCAAGATACTGAGGTGAAGCTGTTCTCTGGCGTTTCTGACTGGCCATAGTCTCGAAAATTGACCGACGTTACAAAACCATATATTTTTAATTTTAAATACCCTCATAAAAATATAGGGGCGTAAGATCTGGGGATCTGAGGGGACATTCTATTGGTCCTCGCCTACCGAGCCACTTGCCAGAAAATCAGTCATTTAAAAACTTGCGATCATGACGTGCAAAGTGCAGAGATGCACCGTCTTTCTGAAACCAAATATCACCACTTGGTAAATCAGGATCACCTTCGCTTGAAAAACTTGCCGTAAGGCCAGGAATACGCTCGTCCTTAGAAAATTATGATATTGCTGGCCAGTCGTCGAAGAAGAAAGGACCAATGATTCTATCGTGGCCTATTCCTGCCCATACTTTATGTGGGCGTTGTGTATGTGCTTTTTCCCCAGCGGATCCGCCCGTGAACCAGACGAGCGCGTCCCGTGGTAAGCCAGGCGTCTCCTCCCGCCATGCCTCGCGGTCAGGGATTTCCACTGTCAAATTGTTTTCCCTGCAGATTCGCGGGCTCGCGAAGTCTGACCTCATTTCGCTCCTTCACGATCTCCTGAATTTTGCAGTGACCGCTGCAGCCTGGGTTGATCTTCAGTCTACCATTGCAGGCTAGTTTGTATAGTCCTAGCCTGGCCTCCCCCATGATAACTAATTGTAGGGGGGGGGGCAGATCCAGCAACACCTCCATGGTAGCTGCTGGGGTTGAAGTCTTTGCCCCTGTGATGCCTGATTTTTGTTTGGCACTGGATTGTGTCACCTTAGGCCACCAGACCAGTGCCGCGTACGTTAAAGATTGTCTGACCACCCTTGTGCACAACCAGTGGGCCATACTAGGTCTTAGTCCCCACGTATCTCCATATAGCCACCTAGTGACGGCTAGGGTCATAACTGCCTTACGCAGTATTTTTTCAATGTGGCCATTCCAGGTTAGCTTATACGACCCCAAGATATTTTACCTCCCTGACAATTGAGATTTTTCTACCGTATAGAGTGAGAGTTCTGTGGCTCTTCCACTTCCTCCTCCTCGTAAACGGTATGACGGTTGTTTTCTCCGGACCCTTGGCTAAGCGTCCATCTTCCCACCACTTTCAGTGCTGTCTACATGCGCTCCCACACTGACTGTGTAACCTTTCCTCGGACTATGATGACAATGTCGTCCGCTTAGCCCTGTACTTCGTACCCCCCTCCCGAAAGTCTCCTTCGCAGGCCGTCCACGGCTAGGCACCGGAGCAGGGGAGACAAAACGTTCCCCTGTGGACACCCCGTCGCGACCCCCGCCAGCAGAGACCCTCCCGCGAGTGAGGTAAACATCGCCCTGTCCCTGAGCATGGAACCGATCCACCTGAAGCAGGTCTCCTCTATTCCACGCTCCCTGACAGCTGCCAATACCGATCCGAATGAGGTGTTGCTGAAGGCCTCCTCTATCTAGGAAGGCCCCCAGCGCCACCTCTCTGTTCTCCAGCGTATTCTCCAGTTGCAGCACCAGTTGGTGCAGTGTTGTTTCTGTTGAGACTCCTGTTTTGTATGCATATTGTCCGCAGTGTAGGGGAAATGCTTCCAGTACACCGCTCCTAATGTGCCGGTCGAGCAGTTTTTCCATTGTTTTTAGCAAGAAAGACATGAGACTTATTGGCCTCAGGAACTTTACCTGGTCTGTTGGACGCCCAGGTTTAGGAATGTGTACAACACTGGCCAGTATCCATGCCCTCGGAATGTATACCAGAGTCAGGCTGGCCCTCATAATGAGGGTAAGCGCCGGCGCCAGTATGTCTATACCTTGTTGGAGTATGATGGGCATTATGCCATCAAATCCCGGCAATTTTAATGGCTTAAAGCTGTTAATGGCACATCTGATTTTGCTCCAAGTAACCACCTCTTTTGGGACTATCCAGTCCAGCCTATGCTGGCCTGAGTGCCCTTGGACAGGATATTGTGTAGTCGAGCACTACTGGATGTGTTCTCCACTTCCTCGCAGTGTCTCCTCCACGACTCCTTCTTGGCGTCCCTCAGTCTTTTGTTATAGGTCGTTAGGGCATGTCTATATTCATCCCATGCTCCCGACATTTTGGCCGCGTTAAACAGCTTACGAACCAGCGTGTTCCTTTGCCTGAGGTACTCGTTCCACCACGGGACATTCCTGGTGGACGCCCTCATCTTCAGAGGGCACTTGGCGTTATAGGCCGAGGTAATTGTGTCTCGCACTTGGGCTGCCGCAATCTCGAGGTCTATTGAATTGTCTATGGTAGTCTTAACTCCCCGCAGTTCCACTGCTAGGTCTGCCCTGTAGGCTTCCCAGTCCGCCTTGCGAGGGTCCCGGTACCATACCGTTTGTCTTTCGACTTTGGCGATTTCAAACTGGATGTATCTGTGGTCTGAGCTACTCACTTCCCCAGACACATCCCAGTTCTTAACAAAGTCACCCAGAAACTAGGTGGAAAGTGTTAGATCTAAAATCGTCACGCCGTGTTGTGACGAAGGTCGGTTTATTACGTTTATTCAATATGTCTAAATTAAATTTCATAAAGAATTGTACAAGAGACTCACCCCTAGAGTTTGTGTCCGAGGTTCCTCACCACTCATGGTGCGCGTTCGCATTCATGTCGATGATAGTTTGCCATCCACCTGCTCTGCTAGCCACCATCAGCTGCTCCAATTCCTTGTGTAGGGGAGGGTTCGTGTTGTCCCCTGGCAGATAGGCCGATCCGACAGTAATGTCTCTCGTCCCATCCGCTCCCTCACATCGGATTTTGATCGTTGCAAGCTCCCTGAAACAGAAATTTTTTAACGGCAGAAACTCTATTCCTTCACTGACAAAAATGCAGGCCCTCGGGTTCTCGCTGGATCTGCTGTAGATGAGCTTTCCAGCTACTCCGCGGAGTACCTTGATCTCTCCTTTATATGAGTATGGGTCCTGGATTAGGGCCACATTCCTCAGAGCCAACGGTAGTCCCGCCGTGGCTGCCCTTCTATGTTGGAGGTTGACCTAAAGGAACCTAAGTCCCATCAACCCCCGGTTGCTTCCCCAGTGTGCGGAAGCTAACCCTTCCCATGCCCCAGAATTCCTTGAAGGAGGGTCCTTCAAGGGCTCTGTAAGACGCCTGGTCGATCAAGAAGGCGAGAGTCTATCCTTTCTCCTCTGCCTTCCTGCTTAGAACCGACCAGTGTTGTGTCCCCAGTTCAGGGTTTCGGATCTTCAGTCTACTGTTCACCGTCTCCTGCAGGACGGTGTCAGGGATCCGTACGAGGACCTTGCGTCTCGTTGGGAGTTCCTTGGGCTCGGGCGGCTGTCAAGTCCACTCCCTCCCAAATCTGACCGAGGCCCCTGATTGCTCTCCGCAGCCAGTCTTGCGACTGCGGGCCGGCACAGTTTATCCGTCCACGCCCCGGTCGCCATTTCCTGCGCCCTCCGGAGCTTCTTTCTTTGTACACCGGAAAGACTCTTGGACTGCCGAGGCAGTGCCTCTATCCCTGCAGTAGGGTCCTCACTGGTGGAGGGCCCACAGAGTCCGCGGACCTCGCCGCCCTCCGGTGGAACCAGCCTCCAGCTTGGGTGTCGGGCACAAGTCTGTGGCCGAAGCTGCCCTCCGTATCTATGTCGGTCGTGAGACCTCCAGAGTCGGCGGACGCTGCCGTCCCCTGGCTCGTCTTCGTTTCTGGAATTGACTCAAGGGAAGAGTCTGTAGCCGGAGCCACTCCTCGAGCCTCATTGGTTTTGGTTATATTTGAATTTCTCTTCTTCATGTTGTTCCCACGAGAATGAGGGAAATACTGTCCACACCATCAGAACCCACTCTGTGGTGCAAGGCGGGTTACTCTAGAGGGGTGCCCGGTACTCCAGAGGTTCCGTTCACGACACCATCACCCTGGTGCCATCCATCCATAGGCACGGGTCACGTGACACCGTGGATTGGGGGAGGTTTTTTCGACCTCCACGTCTAGATCCGTCATGTTTAGTTATAAGCAGGGTCACCTCGTGTAGGATGCGCCTCTTCACCGCGCATGACCGTCTTGGGGAAAGCTTAATCGAAAGTTCATGTTGTTGTTTCCGCTTCCTCAGTTTGCCCCCTGGAGTCCTTTGGTCCCTGACTCCTCGCCCCCTGTGCTTTAGTCTCTTCCACTCCAATACCTGTAATTTTGTTTATTCAATGGTGCATTTAGCCACAATGATGCTTCGTCCGAAAAAAGAATTTGGCGAATAAAGTTTGGATTACGGTTGCATAAATCTTGCATTATTTTACAAAAATGCATTCGCCGGTGAGGGTTATCTTGTTTAAGTTCGCGCAGAAGCTGTATATTGTAAGGATGGTAATTTTCTAAGTTTAATGCACGTAATACCATAGCATATGTAGATATATCTACGCTGTGGTAATATTAATCGCTGAGAAATTTCAGTATGCTGCAATTGATGGAGATGCAACATGAAGATTCTCACCCACACTTAAAAAAATATTAAGTTTTACGTGTCCATCAATTTTCTTAGAACGCCCTGCACTTTGCATGTGTTTAACGTGTCCAGTTTCTCTGAAGTTCTTCTTAATTGTACTTACAGTGGATTGGCTGGTACGTCTATCTGGATATGCTGCATTAAACAAATTTTCTGTGTTCTGGTTTAATCACCGCACCCAACAAAAGTTAAATTTTCTATACCGTAGGTTTCACTTAAATGTGATATACTTAATTAACTTTCAAAAGAGATTTATGTTATTAAGAATAACGTTCATTTGACAATGACGTACACCTGATTCCTCTGTATTATTAATTAATACCTAGTTGTTGATACGATTTAAAACATTTTATTTACAGATAATCATCCTATCGTTATCCCTTGATTGTTTTTTTGAATAGAGTTTATGTTTTCCACTCTTTAAATGACTTTCATTCCAAAATGTAACAATGTGAGGTATCAAAATTTAGATGGTAATGTGTAGACAATTCAATGATGTATCAAAATAAAATAAAAGCAGGGGTTGTCATTGAGAATAAATGTCGATGACGTCATATTTGAAAAGCAGGAGTGTAAATTTTATGCAAAAATGTGTATATTTTAAAACTAGAGTTGACGTGTCCGAGCATATCGTCAAAACACAAATCCTCCAAAGTTGAATAAATTTATTCCATAATTTTGCCGCCCACTGTATAGTTTCATACTTCTTGGGCTTTTAATTGAGTAAATAATAATAATCAAGTGTCAGAATCAATATTAGCTTTTTTTTAATTCTTTGTCCGTAAATACCGCTGTTTCGAAAAATTGTTTGTATATTTGTATATAGCATCATGGTGTGTGTAGACAGACTTTATTCTTATTAGGTACTTTAAATTTGTTCATAGGTTGTGGTCACAGTTACTAACCATAATTTTGTTATTTTAAACACGATACGATATCCGATAAAATGCTGTATTGAACCAGAATTATCACATACATTTGTGTGGTTTCGATCTCAATTTCGATGTTGTTGTGTTGACAGAAACATGGCAACTAAACAATGAGAATTTGTTCAGTATGCGAGGATGTGACATAGTATACAGCAATGGTTCTTACAATCAGAACGACGGAGTGGTGGTGTACGTGAACATTAACCTGACACACACTTCATCTGTTGTCAGGATTGGAGAGGTAACTGGATTGAATGTACAAATCAAAAACAATGTTAGACACAATATACTTGCAATTTATAGATCTCCAGCTGGTGATGCTAGGGAATTTAATAAAATGTTGCACCAGTATTTTAGTAATGCACCACCGAACGCGGACATTAACATGCTGGTTGAAGATGTAAACATTGACATAGGGGATGCCAGCAATGAACAGGTAGGCACTACTTAAATGTAATGGCGGAATTTGGCTACAAATCAATGATTAATAGACCAACTAGGATAAGAAATAAAAGTTCATCGTGTATTGACCATATATTTTTGTCAAGCAAAATCCCTAACATCGAAGACGGTGTTCTACCAATAGTCGTAGGAAGAACAATAACCGACCATATGCACACTGTGCTACAGGTGGTCCTAAAGAATGCGCCTAAAAAGGAGATAAGAAAAGAACGATGGAAACAGTATATTGATTACACTCACTTGAAGGAAGAACTACAGACGAAGATATGGAGAAATGTTTATGGTACGGATGATGTAGGTACAGGATGCAACAGCAAATTTTATTGAGGGAATGTACTATATACGAAGGCATACAAAAGCCGTAAGACTAAAGAGTGGAAATGTGAAGAAGAAGGAGTGGATGTCAAGTGGAATACTAAGGTCCATACAGGAACGAAATAAATTGTATAGAAAGTGGCGGGCGACACAAGATGATGAAGAACTGGAACAAAAGTATATTTCTTATAGAAATAGGTTGAATGATTTAATACGCCAGGCAAAAATAAACTTTTATAAGAGAGAAATTGATACACACAACGGTGAGAGCAGAGCCCTATGGAGAACAATAAATAGACATATTTACGGTTATAGAAAACAAAATGAAATGAATGAAATTTTGGATGTAAATAGCTCGCTAAAAGCAGAGCGGAAACAGGTATGCGATGAATTCAATAGAGCATTTATAAATGTGGGGCTAGACGACACAGAGGATTCAGGAACTGAACCAGACCATAGACGTTGTACTGATGTGAATCGTCAGTCATTTTACTTGTTTCCCTATGACGCGGGGAGATTACGGGTTATATCCATAGGCTTAAAGAGGGAAAAGCTCCAGGAGTGGATGGGATAAGGGCAGAGTTAGTCAAGAAAATTAAAGATTGCTTGTTTATCTGATTAATTCCTCATACGAACAGGCTGTCTGCCCAAAAGAATTTAAAATAACAGTGGTAAAACCCGTACATAAGAAAGGTAATAGGTGGAATCCTCACAATTATAGACCAATTTCCTTAGTCACAATGTTTACCAAAGTATATGAGATGGCCTTAAAGGCAAGAATCGACAGATTTGTGGATAGGAATGAAATCCTGTCAGATAGACAATTTGGTTTCCAGAATAAACGTTCTACACAAGATGCAATAGAGGCAGTGACAGGCGAAATTTATGCATCATTGGATGAAAGTAAACCTTCGATAGCAGTATTTCTGGATCTGTCTAGGGCTTTCGACACGGTCTCAAGAAAGATATTGGTTGATGTCTTAGAGGGCATGGGCATTCGGGGATTGCCGTTGGAGTTGCTCCGGAGTTAGGGGAAGTACGGCTGTGATGGCCCCCTTTTTTTTGATCACTTGTAACTTGCGTTAAATTTGTGATAATTAAGGTATATTTGCAGTTATATGTGTAATAAAGTGTTTACTAACTAATAATAAATAAATTATTTCTAAACATTTATGTAAACCGGGGAGAATTAAATTTATGTGAGTTGTGTGGTGTGCCATCATATCTGCACATGTTCAGATATGATGGCACACTAACAGCTTTCAATTAATTTAAATGATATGTTATTTGAAATTCATAATAAAACATTTTGTTAAAGTAAACCTGTTATATAATGTCATTTAAGGAAAAAATTCAGGAAATCATAAAAGTTATTGAAGATATAAAATCTGTTTTTGCACTAATATATTAAGAATACAATAAATAAACTGTCATTATGATATACTCGTCGAAAAAAATTAAATAATTTTCATATAAAACAATGTAATTTAAAATCATTGAAAACGGTAGGGAATTTAGTCACTGCATAATTCACAGATGAACATCTTAGTTTTTCTGTCGATACCTGCACATGCATTGTGGCACCACTTCTTGCAATGTTGGCACTGGATCCAGGGTTCCTTTGGCCTGGATAATGAAAATAAAGAATTGCAATATATGCAACCCACATCATCCTCTTCCTCGTCTGCTGGGAAAGGTTCTTCTGGTTCATCATCATCTTCCTGTATTTTCAACACTTTCTTTGCAGAGCGAGCAGCTTTTCGTTGTTCAACGATTTTCTTCTCATCGTGTCTTGCTTTTGCCATATCAATGTCAGGTGTTGTATTTAATACTCCTACCTCGCCGCCTTTTCTTTTTCGCTTTTGTCGAGAAGTTACTTGCGGAACAGGAGATATTTGTGATATTAGAACTGAACAATTAACATCTTCCTGTATATCACCTTCAGTTGTAGTTTTAGGTAACTCTTCATCTCTTTGAAAAGATTGTTCATCTTCAGCATGGTTAACTTGATTATTGCATGAAGTAGACGCTTTGGATTGTAGTAATGTTACTTCTTGCACTGAAGACTGTGATGGTTCTCCTGAAGTAGATGATAAATTGTCTTCTGCCACATTGGTTGTTTCTGAAGGAAGGAATTGCCAGTCAGGGAATATATCTTCATTAAATGGGCATATCCCTGTTTTTCGAAAGCCATTAACAGCATTGGCGACGGTAGCAGCTTGAGTATAGGCTTCTGCGAATAAGTGACCAACTTGAAAGTGAGTTACTGTTCGACCAGGATGAGTATGTAGCCACCTTCTAAGAGCCTGATTATAGTAAGTAGTTAGAGGGCCATAGAAGCTAACATCTAATGGCTGCACCCTATGGGTGCAGTGTGGTGGAAAGCAAAACAAAATTATATTATTTTGCTTTGCGAACTCTAGCACGTCTAGGTGTTTGTGGCTGGAATGGCCATCGAGAAGTAATAGAATCTTCTTTTCAGCTGAGGGTTTTGCAAATTTAATAAAATGTTTTAGCCAAAAAAAGAAAACTTGCCCAGTCATCCAACCACTTTCTTGAGGGAATCCAACGCACCCTGGGGGCGCATTATCCAACAACTCCTGTTTCATGTTTTTTCTCGGGAAAATTATAGCAGGAGGTATGTAATTTCCAAGGGCATTGATGGAGCATACAACAGTAAAATGTTGTCCTCTTTCTGCACTCGTTACCGACCCTACTTGTTTTCGTCCTTTTGAGGCCAAAATTTTATCCGTTCTTGATTGTACGGTCGATAATCCCGATTCATCCATATTATAAATCTGGTCAGGCTCAAACTTGTATTGATCTATAATAATTTTAAGGGTAGTAAAATACTTGCTTATTGTAACTTTATTAAAGGCTTGCGCCCGCGCTAGTGATGTGGCCTCAGGCTGCCTTAAACTAATCGACGGATTCCTTTTTACAAAAGCATGAAACCAGTCCCATCCAGCCATTCGCTTTTCTTGGTTAAAACTGTGTTTGCATTTCATCTTTTCAGCTAATTCAAATGCCAGTTTTCTTAAATCAGAACACGTCAAGCCAAAAAATCTAGATTCCAACGATTTTACGTGATTAACTAGTTGCATTTCAACTTCATCGGAGAAAACTTTAACACTTCCGCCTAAAAAACCCTTTTTGCTACCACGTAATACTTTATTTTTGTCCTCTGCTCTTCGCCTTAGAGTACTTTTCGGTACATTAAATGTTTTGGAAGCCAATTTCCATCCCATTTCTTTAGACCGGACAGCTTTGATTGCTTGGTTCATATTCTCCTCAGACCAGCTCTGCCTATCAATTTTTTGCTTTTTGTTGTTCATGATTTCAAGAGGGGGGGGGGGGTTAATGGCTGCAATACAACGATAATATCTTTTACTAAGCGAATTATATTTAATCAATAATGTTGATGGTTTGGCTATGATGGCACACTATGCCATCATAACCAATTATTGGTGTGCCATCATAGCCGAAATCCCTTTACTTTAGAAAATTGAATAGAGAACGGCAACCGTGTAAATAAATAACGTGCAAACATGCCACATTATAGGTTAGGCACAACGAAACAATTTAGTAGCTATAAAAGTATTTTACCTTTAAATTTAAGTGAATTATTAGTCATACTAGAACATACAAAAATGAACTTGAAGCTTACCAAAATATATTTTTTATTGTATAAAGTTTATGAGTTAAACTATGATGATTAAAATTACGCGGCGCAGCTTTCGCATCACACTACTCAAGTACAGTACACGTTTGTATCGCTGGCTGCATAAGAAGTGGTGAATATCAGAGGTGTGCCAACATAGCCGGTGTGCCATCACAGCCGTACTTCCCCTACTTGAATGAGAGGAAACAATGCGTAGAGATGGATGCTGTTAAAAGTGAGTTTGAATATACAGCACATGGTATCCCACAGGGCACCATACTGGGACCACTACTGTTTAACCTGTATGCGAATGCGCTGTATGCACTTGATTTTCGGGGAAAGGTCTATGGATATGCCGATGATATCGTTTTAGTTTGTAGGGGCAAGACTTGGGGGGAGACCAAGGGAAAGATAGCCGAGGATCTGGGAAAGATGAAAATATTTTTGGACAGCAGAAACTTAAAAGTTAATGCCGATAAGACAGTTTTCGTTCCATTTTCCTCCTACGTGACGGGGCTGCCACAGTTCGCGGAGATAGCGACAAATGACAGGAGTACTTTCTTAAAAGTGCTGAGAGCGGAAACAGTTGAATATCAGGGTGTTCGTATTGATAACAATATGAGGTGGCACGACCAGATGAATTTTATTACAAAGAAGATTCGTTCGCAGTACAGTACATTTCGACATCTATCAAGGATATTAGATTTTAACACACTGAGACGAGTTTACCGGGCGTTAGTAGAACCACATATCACATATGGAATTATAGGTTGGGGAGGTGTAAGAGATGTTCATTTGAGTAGGCTAAATGTGGCACAGAAGCATGTACTTAAGATAATTGGGCATAAGCCATATACATACCCAAGTGACGCAATTTACGCGGAATCGAACATAATGGATGCTAGACAAATGTTCTTCTTTAGATGTGTGACAAGACAGTTCTCTGAAGGAAAAAGGTATTCGAGGCATGCCTACAACATGAGAAATACACATAGGATATTACCTGTCCCTCGTATGCAGAAGGCAGTAAGTCAGAGGTCGTATATCTATCAAAAACTTCGAATGTTCAATAAACTTCCAGAAAGAATACGTACTGTTAACACTTTGAGACGGTTCAAGAGAGAAGTGAGGGAATATATTATGGAGACTCCTAGACAGGAGATTCTTTCGTTTGTTAATGTAGAGACAGAATGAAATCAGAAATCAGGTTTTTACGTGCACGCGTGTGTGTTGCTGTGCGGGGATATGAGTGCGGGTATGTATGTGTGTGTGTGTATGAGAAAGATAGAGAGAGAGAGAGAAAGAGAGAGAGAGAGAGAGTGAAGTATTGTAAGTGTGAGATGGTTGTATGTGTGGGGTGAATAAGAGAGAGAGTGTGTATAAAAGTAAAGAGTATATGAGGGCGTGCATGGGTGTGTATGTGAGAGAGTGAGAAGTATTGTAAATTAATTTAGGACTGTATATCCTCCTTATAGGTCACTAATATTGGAAAGATGCAGAGTGCTAATTGTGTTGATGTTCTTTATTACTATTGTAAAGTCGCACACAAGGTATTACCTTTCGCGATTATAATATTATAGGTTTATTATTGTTATTACTGTCACAAGCTTAGATTGTGAAACAGTTTAATATTAGCCGTTGTAGTGGGAAAAAGTGCCCAAGAGTAGGCACTTAAGAAATAAGGGCTTGGGGTTCAGTTTTATACTACAACCGATCACTGTTCAAACATAAATTCCTATTTTCTTTCTGGCGCTAGTTCAAAATATTACCAAATTGTATTTTGTTCTGAATACCTTGAAAGCCTACAAAAATTAAAAACTAAGAAGACCACATTGCGTATTCTTGGGACCCCTCGTATCCAAGAGGACGCATGGATGTGCTCCAAGACTACGCTGAAGTTCTAAGAGTACGCACTCATAATTTCTCTGTCTTTCTTTTGGATCGGAGCAACTGAAACGAGTGAATGAGAAAAAATGTATTCGGATTCAGCGCATATACCACACATACAAAATAAATAACATTCTAAAACAAATAATACTCTAAGTTGAATCATAATACAAACTAAATATAGATATCACTTTTGAATATAATATAGTAGGAAACTAAAAACTGAAATCTAGATTGAGACAGTGTGAACGAAAAAGAGTAGATTTATATAACTATAAACAACAACAAAAAAATAAATAAGTTGTCAAATAACGTAAAAAAGATACTCTAAGCGTTTGATATAATAATAATCATTTTGTGTGTGTTTGTGTTTTGTTTCTTTAACCTCGGCCTATTTCCGCGACTATGGCCAATCACCGATGCCAAGGAGCAGTTTCACCTCACTATCCTGGAAATTTTTCCGAACCCCTGCCTTTCTGTAAGGAGGGTATGGACCTATAACGTGCCCAACATCGCATGGACACGGGACCGATGGCTTTACACCCCTCCGAAGGGCGAAACGTGCAGATATTCAAATACAATGCCAGAATCTCGGTTGATGATAATGTTACAGTATGTACTGAAAAAGTGGAAGGAGAACCCTGGGATCGAACCCAGTACCCTTCGGTTCAGATGCACACGTTTTTACCCCTGAACCACCGAGGCTCTTAATAATCATTTTAAAGACTATGTTCTTAGCGCAAGAAATCAGAGATTTATGCTACAGCTTTCTTGCCAACATCGGTGCAGTTTTCGTGGGCCTATTTTCCACATTTAGAACATTATATCTTTGGCTCTCTTGATTTTGACTATTTATATTTTTCTGCACATATCAAGCATTGCTATTCAACTTCGTCATTTTCTTTCGACATACCTTTCTTAATATGTTTCCTTTTAGGTAGATTAGAATGACAGAGTACTTTCCTTTTCACTGATTGGTCATTTATATCGGACATTGCATCTTTGAAAGGAGTGCTGGTCAGTATTTCTGACTTTTTTCCTTTCCTCTTTTTCTTTATAGGCAGCTCGTTGTTCTTTACTTTAGGAGTTGGACAAAAATTACTCAGAATCTCTTGGTATGATGTGGCATCTGGTACCCTAAGATTCTCTTCGCTGTTGAATGGAGCTGAAGATACGATGATTCTATCGATATTTTGATCAATACAAATGACTGAATTGTTCCAGGAGGACTCTGATATCTTCTATTCTTAAGCTACTCAAATATTCTCTCAGTTCTTCGCCTTGCTAAATTATTTCGTTGTCAGTTTCGGACAGTTCTCCATTTGGTGGCATAGGTTTCTCAGTAACCAGCGAAGGCCGAAAAAATCTTCGTCTGTAAATATTTTCGGATTGAAGGGCCAAATACCGGTGCTCATAAAGCTTTTCGTTGTCTTATCAAATGAAGATAATCCGTGATAGGCCCTGCCAAATAGATGAGCGACTTTAAATTGGGTAATTGCCTTCCCGGGATTAGACACCTGCCAGTTATCATACTAGTGAAAATACGCTGTCTTAAGTGGCCCAAAGAATCCACGATCGAGGGGTTGAAGTTTATGACTACAATGGCGGGGGAGGGGGTTGGATTATCCATTATCAGCAGAACCTTATTGTCTATGGAAGACTGAGTGTGCGTTCTGAAAATCTCACTATTAATGAATCCGCTGTCGGCCACCATCAACAAGCTATCCGCAGGGGCACCATTTAGCAGTTCCTGCTTTCCGCGTTTACGGAGATATATAAGCGCAGGCGGGACATAGTGGCCAGCTGCACTAAAGCAGCAGACAGCCGTGACTAGTTGGCTCATTTTACCAGATACCACTATTCCTACTGTCTTCTTGCCTTTTGAAGAATCAACTTTAGGAACTTTGTTGGGCACAGTTGTCAAGCCCGTCTCGTCCATATTGTATATTCTATTGGCTGTAAATTCATACTTTTGAACATTCTTAAAAATTATCTAGAAACTTCTGAACTGGAAGAACATTGCAGCCTGACAATCTTGCTAAACTTGTCTTTTCTGGTTGTCTGAAACTGAAGTTTTGCCTTTGAATAAACAGCTGTATCCATTGCTGTCCAGCAAGTTTTTTTGTTTTATTAAATAGGTGTTTAAGATGATTCTCCTCTGCGAACTAATATGCAATAGCTCTCAGTTCCTTGAGGGTCAATCCTTAGAATAATGTATTCATATGAATGACACGCTATGCCAGTTGTGTTTCCATGTCTTTTGAAAACACTGGTCGAAAGCGACCTAAAGATACTGGAACTATCCCAGCTTTAAGCATCTTTCTCAGAGTGGCTTCGTGTATTCCATATTCCGCTGCAATAGCTCTTTTGGATTTACCCTTCCTAATCTGATCTTTAATTTCTTTCAACAACTATTCAGTAAAACAAAGCTGCCTATTACTTTTTTTCTTTTATAGCCTCCCATCTGGAAATGGAAGAACTAAGTGTTACCAGATATCATACTCATATTTATATGTTTTCAATTATATATTGGGTATCGTTCTACTTGAATAAGTATTATCACTAAGGCACGGAAAAATGCAATTTGCATTTTCTTGCATTTTTTGCATTTTTTAGTAGAAAATGCAAGTTTTGCATTTTTTCTTACAAATTTTAAAAATACCTCAAACACAAAAGATATAAAGCTATATTGTCGGGTTTATTATATTTACTCAGACCTGAAAATATAAAGACGGTCGGTTTGTGGAACTTAACGCTGGGAGAGACGGCCGATGAAATTCGTAGGATTGTAGACGATGATAAATAGCCCATTATATCACTAACTGCGATATAAGACACGAAGCACGTACCGCCACCTCGTTGCGGAACCAAGTAGTATGTTGTCACGGCAGCTCCAAATAACACAAAGTGTTAAATGTTAGAGCCTGTATACAACCAAATAACAATTTAATAAATTGTCAGCCCTGGTCCATTTCTACCCTAATATAGGGACAAAGTATGTAAGGCTAGATGCATTCTCACCACAGTTAGAACCGAAGACCGGTTTCTCTCTAATTAGAGCTTGTTAGTACGGCATACTAATTGCAGCGAAAATACACCTATAAAGTAATACGGCTATGGTAGCCAACCCTTCAACACTAAGTTAGATATAAGACACGAAGCACGTGCCGCCACCTCGTTACGGAACCAAGTAGTATACCAGTTGTAAGTGTCAACTGTTAGAGACTGTATACAACCAACTAACAATTTAATAAATTGTCAGCCGTGGCCCATTTCTACCCTAATATAGGAACAAAGTATGTAAGGCTAGATGCATTCTCACCACAATTATAACCGTCGACCGGTTTCGCTCTAATTAGAGCTCGTCAGTACGGCATACGAATTGCAGTGAAAATACACCTCTAAAGTAATACGGCTATGGTAGCCAACCTTCCAACACTAAGTATGTATCTAGCCTTACATACTTGGTCCCTATATTATGGTAGAAATGGGCCAGGGCTGACAATTTATTAAATTGTTAGTTGGTTGTACACAGTCTCTAACATTTAACACTTTGTGTTATTTGGAGCTGCCGTGACAACATACTACTTGGTTCCGCAACTAGGTGGCGGACGTGCTTCGTGTCTTATATCTCACTTAGTGTTGGAAGGTTGGCTACCATAGCCGTATTACTTTATAGGTGTATTTTCGCCGCAATTAGTATGCCGTACTGACGAGCTCTAATTAGAGCGAAACCGGTCTACACTTTTAATTGTAGTGAGAATTCATCCAGCCTTACAGCACATTATAATATATAACCGGACTCGGGAAAAGCCCAAATGTTTGGAATTACCATAATTCGAGATATAAATAATAAAGATTGAGTTCCAAATGTGAGAATGACCGACAGTTTAGTAAATATTATTTAGTACCACTCAGGTCATCTTAGCCAGATCCCTAAAAATTCGGTGCGCAACATATTCTTGGAAGTGTTGAAAGTGAACAAAAGTGTTGTCAATTTATATACCTAAAACAAAATTTAATACGTTGTGGATAAAGAATTACCGAGAATTTATATGGGATGGAGACCAACTTTTTTGTACTGTGTGTTCAAAAATTTTAAGTACTTGTTGTTTTCTTACTACAAATGTTTTTTATTTATTTAAAAGTAAATGTATCCATAAAATGTATATACCAAAAATAAAATTTGATAGTTACACTGACAATAAGATTTTAATTTTCAGAAAAAAAAAGTGCCAAACTAATTTTGGCCCAGAGTAAACATATTTCTTTTAGAAAAATTTTCAACAAAGAAATAAAAAAAATTTTTTGTTTTCTTTTTGGTCACTACAGGTTCATGCCGATGAAAAGTTCATTGTGGATTAGCGTATGTCAAAACCGCAAACAAGGTGCAACATCACAGTAAACCTTAAAAATTTGCCTTCAACAGAAACGAAAACAAACCGACCAGAAGCAGTTCAATGAAGATCTATGCAATGCGATGATTGGCAGCAATATACCGCTGGCAAAATTAAATAATCCAAACCTAAAGCAATTTCTAGGGAAGTACTGTAAACATAATATCCCTGACGAGTCAACCTTACGTAAAGGATGCCGCGTCACCATTTTTAAAGAAAGAAACGCTGTGAGTTCAAATTATTTGTATGTTGTAGTAGATGAACGTACATATTCGTGCGGTAGATATATCGCCCATGCATTAATTGGCGTGTTAGGGGAAGAGAGTCCAAGCAGATCCTATCTTTTTGCGTCAAAAAACCTGTAAGCCAATAATTTAACTATAACCAGATTTGTTCAAGACTCTCTGACAATTTTTTTCTTGCCTGATATTGTCTCTTCAGAACAATTCATTTTTACTTTTATCCGATGCCGCACCTTCCATGCTTAAGGCCAGACCAAATTTAAAAAAATATGTAGTCCAACGTATTACATGTAACTTGTTTGGCTCATGGCATTAATAGATTAGCAGAGTCTATAAGAGGTCAGTTTCCTTCAATAAATGATCTTGTTAACTATATTAAAAAAATATTTTGAAAAGCTCCAATACGAATTCAATTTTACAAAGAAAACTCTGCAAATCTTTCGTTGCCTCCACAACCTTTTATAACTCGTTAGGGTACATGGCTTAATGAAGCTATATTTTATGCTGACAATTACGACGTAATTGAAAGCGTTATTAACGCTCTGAACGACTCCTCTTCCACCGCTCTCATAAACTCCAAAAATCTTTTTAAAAATCCAGCCTTAAAGAAAAATCTAGTATATGTATATAAACTAATTATTCGTGTGTGTGTGTGTGTGTGTGCGTGTGTGTGTGTGTGTGTGTGTGTGTGTGTGTGTGTGTGTGTGTGTTTTGTTTCTTTAACGTTGGCGTATTTCCGCGACTATGGCCAATCACCGAAGCGCCGCCGTGGCCGTGTTGGAAAGTCCAGTCAAACTTCCCAATTCGGACTCGGGGTAGGACGGTTCGAGACTCACCGGCAGCGGATGATTTTTCAAATCACTTCTGTCGTTGAGGTCAAGCTTAAGTTGGAGGGTAGGTTAGTTTATATGAGAAAAAAGGGTCAGCATTGGCCTAATTTCCAGTAAGAATCTTACCTTGACCTTTTTACCCTTTTGTGGCCAATCACCGACGCCAGGAAGCAGTTACACCTCACTATCCCGAAAATTTTGCCTTTCTGTAAGGAGGGTAGGGATCTTTAACGTGCCCAACGTCGTATCAACACGGGACCGACGGCTTTACGCCCCCTCCGAAGGGCGCAACGTGCAGACATTCAACTTGCTCAAATGCAATGCCAGAACTTCGGTGGGTGTTAATTTTACAGTTTGAAAGGGGTACCCTGGGATCGAACGCAGTACCCTTCGGTTCAGAGGCACAGGTTCTAATTATTCTTTTGCATCTTCAACATTAACAAAATTAGATACATGGTCTCTTTAGAAGAGTCAGTTGCTTTTATAAATCAATTTGTGTCTGATTGTAAAAAAGTTTGCGGAGCAACCGAATCAGTAATTCTTAACAAATTTAACACTGATTCAAAATAATACAGGATTACAAATATTAAAAAAATATTTTAGGGAACTTCGAAGATGATTTAAATGTACCTGCCTTTTTTTCGTGCCTTAGTTATCAATTATTTTAAAACAAAATAAAAACCCAAATTGAAATGAAGCAATATGTAGAGGTATATCTAAGAGTACGCGCATACTCTTGGGGTGATATGCAATGCGTACTCTTGGGTCAAGTGACATATTTGAGTAATGCCAATTTTTCGTATATAGTTCCTAAAGGCGGGAATTATTTCCAGTCATTACACATTCAGGTAACAACCTAACCTATACTGACAGCCCCCATACAACCTTAAAATGCTATTGAGCTTGCTGGTACAACAAAAGTCATATTACCAATTCTTACATGACAACGATGATGAAATGAGAAACATGTATAACATAAAAACTAATCGAGACAGAGAACATATTTTTTTGCACACTTACCTTATACTCTCACAAAATAAAAGCACATTGTATATGATGCCGACACGTTCTGCAATTTCACAGATAATATGCATGCGTACTCTTGGATTGCGCGTGCTCTTAGACGCCTTTGCATATAGTATAGGCACAGCATAATAAATTATGCTGTGGTATAGGTACAGTTTATTTATGTATTTAGTATTTACATCAATAATACAGCGCGTCACATAAAATAAGTTTAAGCTTGTGCTTGTATATAAACCACGTTGTCAGTAATCTAGAATATACAGAGCCTTTTTTATTTTCGGAGAAAAAAATTTGTCCGAAAGAAACCCAAAATTTTCCGGGAAAACCTAGTTAGATTCTCCTGAATAACGAATAACTATCAATAAAAGGAAGGTACCTGCCAAATTTGATCAAGATCGGTCCATTATTTTTGAGTTATCGGTGTGATACACACACACACACAAATATACATATATATATATATATATATATATATATATATATATATATATATATATATATATATATATATATATAGAAAAATTCAAACCTTCCCCCGATTTGGGTTCGAATTTTTGTGAAACAAACTGTTTGTATATTTTCATGTTAAACTTTTTAAATTTAATTTCTGTCAAAAAGCAAAGCTTTCTGTGAATAATTATATCTCTTGGCAGGTGTAGTTTTTGTGTAAATTGCTTGGTTAGGCTGATCGGTCAGGAAAGTCGGAACAGTTTTTTCTGAAAATTGTTATATTTTCTCAAAAAATAAAGTTATTTTCATGAAATATCTTCCTTGGTTTCTACTATAAAAGTTATACTTTCTGCTAAATTTGATGTCTTTCGTTAAAAAAAACATTTAAAATCATACACATTTGTATGAAAACTCGTTACCATCACGCACTGGCTGCGTGCCGACTTGTTTTCATTTCGTTATTTGTTTACAGTCACTAAATGAATTAACGAAGCTTACCAATTCTCTTTAGATCGAATCTAATTGAAAAACAGTAGATATTATAAAATGAACAAGGCAAGTATGCTGTGGTCTAATAAATGAATAAAATGAACATCGAGAGTAACAAAGCTGAAGGGAATGAAAATACGAGAGGCATTACGAACTGTGTGTTAACGGTGAATGTGAGTAGGTAGGCAGAGGCAGGTAAGGGTGGCTGAAGCAGAATAATGGTGTAATATGATACGAACAAGCGGCTCCCTATTTATACACAGAACATCCGAAAAGAGGCGCTCAACGACGGTCGAACATACGCTGTCAGCGGGAAACTTTGTAAACGAGGCAAGGTTTCATTCTGGTTTCTAAAAGTTTAAAGCAGCAGCTTTCCAATACGTTTGAATCATGCTATGCTATTATGTGCTGTGTTGTTGAAGAAAGTGGGTAGGTACTATATATATATATATAGATATATATATATATATATATATATATATATATATATATATATATATATATATATATATATATATATATATATATATATATATATATATATATATATATATATATATGTATGTAACGTACACATTTAGCTTAACTAATGGTAGGCTTGAAAAAATGTGTAATCTTCGTTTGCTGAGCCTATTGAACAGCAAAGTAGTCTTTTAAATTGTGAAAACTTATGTCATACTTGGTGGGGAATATTTAATTTTGATAGACTTCAATTTGGCTTGAATGTCTTTGAGATGGCTGGAACAGTTATCAATGAACAACAAAATTTTGCGATTTTGGGCAGCACATTTCTGGTCCAGCTTTAACGACCAAGTAGAAAAATGTAGGCAGTCATCCATGCGTTTTTGTTTCTGAAGTAATTTACATTTAGCGATCGAACGTCTCTAAAATAAGCGTTCTCTTTGACAATGGGTCCACTAATGGGCAAATTATGTTCTCTAACTGAGCGAAACCACGCACTGATTGCTTTGTCAACGTCCTCGTAAGTGCATACGCCAACTCTCTTTGCTTTACCATAGCAGTCACTATTTTCAAAGTCACTTAACACCTTGTCTTTATTTTTCCAGATTTTATACACTGTACTACGCGCCAATCCGTATTTAATTGCAATGTCACCTTTTGATAGTTCCTCTATCATTGATTTTTTCTCAAATAATTAAAGTGTTTTCAAAGTTTTTTAGAAGACATTCTGCAAAATTGTATTTCTTGATTTGCAATTACATTGGCGTATATGTACGTGCGACGAGAACAAAACGGTTAATGAATTAATGGACATGCATAGTCAAACTTAGCAGTCTGTCGCCATCTCGGATTCTTTGAAGAAGGCAAGGGTCGTCACCTGTTTACAATCTTTTGTGCGGACAGACCACCCGCCACGGCAGGCAATCAATATTGGTTATGTATGTAAGGCTAAATGTATTCTTACCATAATTCGAACCGCAGACCGGTTTCGCCCTAATTAGAGCTCGTCAGTACGGTATACTAATTACAGCGAGAACATACCTATAAATTAATAGGGCTATGGTAGCCAGCCTCCTAGGAAATTGTGAAATGTACGACAGGGTCGCCGTCTCGGTGCGGAACCAGGTAGTTTGTTGTTACTACAGCTCCAAATAACTCAAAATGTTATAAAATGGAGACTGTGTACAACCAACTAACAATTTTTTAAATTGTCAGTCCTGGTCCATTTTTCCCTAATATAGGGACAATGTATGTAAGGCTAGATATATGTGTTATGTATTTCCGGCAAGTGATTTCAAACGGTCCAGTTCTTGAAAAAATAAAGTTCAGTTCAGTTATGTTTAGTTATGTTCAGTTGTTCCCGTTAAAGTTTGCTGGGTAATTCGAGTTAAGGAGAAATTCGACTTTTAGAACTGCCGACTTAGAGAGATTTGTCTATATATAAATACGTCACCATCACTCCAGCTAAGTAGGTAATGCGTCGCTTGAGCCAGACATGAGTGGGGGTACCCCCACTCCCCCCTAGGGGCGGAGCCCCACCCCTCTGGGCAGAGCCCCACCCCTTATGGGCGGAGCCCCACCACCTTATGGGCGTGGCCACGCCCCAAGATGGCGGAACAAAAATGGCGGAACCAAAATGGCAGAATAAAAAATGGCGGATTTCGTTTTAAAGATGGCGGCCTAACCTGTGATACCTTAAGCTGACATATATACCCCTGACATTATAAAAATGGCGGCTTTCGTTCTTAAAGATGGTGCCTTTCGCTTTTAAAGATGGTTGAAGACTCCATTATTTAAAGTTACGTCACCCCAACCTTTAGAGCCGACAAATGAGAGTGAGGTTGATAAGCGAGAATAATGGTATTGGTCGAGGACTCCATGATTTAAAGTTACGCCCCCATTAAAACAAACCATACATAAAGCTTTTGTTATTAGACATAAGACATAATAATTAATATGTTTAATATTAGACAGACTATTAGATTTCGCATAGAAATTAGCCGAACGCCACAATTGTTATATGGGTAGGTTCTAAAAATAACACACAGACGTCGTTGGCAAACAAAAGAAGGAAGTTCAGAAACAAAATAGACAACAGGATCAAATAGGAAACCAAACTTAAATATCGCAGAGACAATAGAGGTCGCTGGCAAAACAAAGATGGAAGCTCAGAAACAAAATGGACAACAGGTTCAAATCTTAAAAATAGGAACTTTTTTAGCCTTATGTGTGGGCGCGGCAAGTAGTTGATTTTATTTTGAAAGAGATACAGGTTCGATTCCTGATATATGCTCCTTGATATGGTAGCGTCAAACAAATACAAAGAGGTACTGAATAACTAAACAGTAAGCTTAGAAACAATGGTTGGTTACAGGTTCAATTCCTTTCTTAGTTTTAAAGCTAACCCCACGTGTTTAGTGTCATGTTACTCGTCTAAGTAAGCAGAATTAAAAAATGGCGACTAAAATAAGATAAAAAACTTAAAACCCTTATCGCGGAAGATCCGTGAGATGTACTATAGAACCAACACATGCACGGTGTTAAGGAGGCCAAATCAAAGTGGAATATACAATAAAATGACCACTTCCGGTCTAAACTTTAAAACCTTATATCTTTTGAACGGAAAGTGATAGAAAGGAACCGGCTTCAAAAATATATCGTTTCGTAACAAGGTCTACAAGAAAATGAGATAAAAAACTTCAAACCCTTATCGCGGAGGATCGGTGAGATGTACGCTGGAAACAATACATGCACGGTGTTAAGGAGGCCAAACTAAATTGGAATATACAATAAAATGACCACTTCCGGTCTAAATTTTAAATCCTTATATCTTTTGAACGGAAAGTGATAGAGAGGAACCGGCTTCAAAAATATATCGTTTCGTAACAAGGTCTACAAGAAAATGAGATAAAAAACTTCGAACCCTTATCGCGGAAGATCGGTGAGATGTACGCTGGAAACAATACATGCACGGTGTTAAGGAGGCCAAACTAAATTGGAATATACAATAAAATGACCACTTCCGGTCTAAATTTTAAATCGTTATATCTTTTGAATGGAAAGTGATAGAAATGAACTGACTTTAAAAATATATCGTTTCATAACAAGTTCTACAAGAAAATGAGATAAAAAACTTCAAATCCTTATCGCGGAAGATCGGTGAGATGTACGATATAACCAATACATGCACGGTGTTAAGGAGGCCAAATCAAATTGGAATATACAATAAAATGGCCACTTCCGGTCTAAACTTTAAATCGTTATATCTTTTGAACGGAAAGTGATAGAAAGGAACCGACTTCAAAAATGTATGTTTCGTAACAAGGTCTACAAGAAACTGAGATAAAAAACTTCAAACCCTTATCGCGGAAGATCGGCGAGATGTACGATAGAACCAATACATACACGCTGTTCAGCAAAGCAAACTCTATAAGCATATTCAATAAAAATGTTACTTCCGGTAGACACTTCCGGTATAGCTATTCTTAGAGTTACATACATGTGTGACACCTCAAAATAATCGTCTTGTTGAACAGAAGAAATATAATATTTAAGTAAGTCAGAACAAGCTGTGTTAACACCTAAAAACAACACACTCTCTGTTAGACTGAATGAAGTTACTTTCAGAGAAAATTTCAACCATACCATAAAGAACAGTATTAAATAGCGTATTTAAATGTTGACTACATCAAGTGATGCGTGCTACAGACAAATTTTAGTACACCCTCTTAGACTTATTGAAGTTGACGGCACAGGCAGCTGTCAAACGTACCTAACAAACCAAAGTAAATATGTCTTGAAGAACAGTCTTCAATTACCCTAAACCAACACATCTCTATCATTTCAGAGTAATCTTAGACATGTGACCAGTTAAACTAAGTATCTTGAAGTGTAGCTTTTATGTTTATGAGATATAAAATAAGAAAACCAAAGAGTTAATTGTCTATTACAACAACAAGTAGAAGGGGTTGACTTGGTACCTACAGCTGCTACATACTTGGTAAAAATGGGTGCCACTAGCATTTCAGAGTAATTTTAATCATGCAACACTCTAACTAACTGTCTTGAGATGTGGCTTTATGTGTTAATGGCTGGAAATAACAAAACTAAAGAGTTGATTGTCTATTACAACTGTCAGCTAAAGAAGCATTTAGGTAGCCGGAATACCGATATCCTAAATATTTCAAGAGTAATCTTAGTCATACAACACTCTAAGCCGGAATACTGATACCCTAAATATTTCAACGGAAGGAGCCCACTTAGAGTCATCTCCAGGGAGCCGGAATACTGGCCCCCTAGATGTGCCGGTCGCTTAGCTGACCCGACCGTTCCACCACCCCGACTCTTAGCTGACCCGACTGGTCCACCACCTTGTCATGGAACTAACCCGGTATTAACCTGGAAAGCTTAGAGGTCTAACCTGGGCACATGCACCACCGTTTCTTGTGACGGCACTCGCTTCCAGCATCGTTTTTATTTATAGCGTCAGCTGTGACTAACCTGATGGTTGATCAACTAACCTGGCCGCATCTATTTAAAAAAATTGTTCAAAGTCCATGTCGGTTGTCTCATGGTCATCGTAGATGTGTTTTAAATTGTTTTCTTCTTGTTTGACTCAAAAACATTCAGCTTATGTTCCGCTAAAGAGTGACTGTTACACATCTGCTAGACATGTGTTAGACATATGTCTGCCCTGTTAGACAGCTGTGTTAGACAGCTGTTAGACAGGACAGGTGTTAGACAGGACAGCTGTTAGTCAGCTGTAAGACAGCTATCTGTCATGTCAGACAGCTGTATGACAGCTGTCTGTCCTGTCAGACAGCTGTCGTTGTTGTCTGTTGAATATTAAGACGTGAAGCACCCACTAAGGTTCAGTCGTTAACCAACAGTGAAGGTGAAAACAATAAGTTGTGTTGTCTGTGTTGTTTGTCGAATATTAAGACGAGGAGCGTCCGCTAAGGTTCAGTCGGTAGCCAACAGTGAAGGTGAAAACAATTAGTACCTGCTAAACTTTAGTCTTTAATAAACACGAGGCTAAACTTCGGTCCTTTAACCAACACAGTCAGTTGTGTAGCACGAAACAATGGCATTCCAAATACTTGAAGATACAGTGACCTCTAATAAGAAGTTTAAACTTGATAGACGAAGCGTATGCTTTAGACTACAAGATATACCTGACGATGTCAACGATCCAGAGAAGTGGGTCAAAGATCGTATTAAAGATGTTGTGAGTCATATAGTCCATGATGTCGATCCCGAAGACAGGGTGGGGTTTACCTTTAGCTCGGAGGGGTTCGACAAGGGGGCTGCTCACTTGCCTTTCAGAAAAGCAAAGAATTTTGTTTTCGAAGACATTTGGTTCCTACTGAGTAAGATATACCAGAGTAAAGGACCTGGTTTTCGTTCTAATAGTTTTCTAATGACGATGACTCAAGTGAAAACCGCTAAGCCTTTAATACATGTCAATTAAATATCTTAACCCATCATTACCATCATATATTCAGACACTTGTACGTAGCTTGCAAGCCTTCAATACAAACGCGTACCAATTCAATCTCTTAATCCATCATTAACATCATAGATTCAGAGGGGTCCACTTGTAGATAGCTTGCTATCTCTACGCCCATCAACGTTGGTTGGTTGGTTGGGTGATTGGTTAGTTGGTTGGTTGCACTTTTCATAGAAATGATTGGATATCCAACAGGCTAAATTTAGAATGAAATATTTGCAAACATATGTACCACCTATCAAGTCGTTTACAGTCTGAGCTCCACCCATTTTTACCAAGTATGTTGCAGTTCTAGGTGTTACTTGAGATGTTGCTTCCGATACTTCTAGAGCATCGGTATTTCGATCCCCTGGAGATGACTCTAAGTGGGCTCCTTCGGTTGAAATATTTAGGGTATCGGTATTCCGTTGGTCCAACTGTTCCGTCAGCTTGTTGTTGTGATAGGCAATTAAATCTTTGGTTTTCTTATTTTTCATATATCACACTTTTTAATTTTATTTTACACTATCGAAAATAAATTACATACATACATACATAAAGGCTAAACCTAAAAAACAGTTGGTTGGTTGGTTGGTTAGTTGTGTTGCCCTGGTTGGTTGGTACATAGACTGTTATGTTCGTATACTTAAAACTTAGTAAACTCAATAAGGTTCTGAATACGTTTCTCCTCAGACACATCTGTTATGTACGTCGGTTCTATTTGTCTTACGGTGTTTCACTTCTGTTTTTCTTCTGTTAAAGAGATTTACAGAATTTGCATCATATGGTGTGTTTAGGATCACTTCGGTATCGGAATGTTTGTTCTTAATGTTCTTATCATTTTACTTCGGTTTCTTAAAGATTGGTTCTATATTTCTGATTAAATTCGCTTACGCAGAAATAAAAATTGTTGAGTTTTTCATAAAAATGAATGGTTATGTAGCAAACCGAATTTAATACCAAATATACCAAAGTCCAACAAGTATTTAGCGGTTGTTGGTGTTAGTTGAGATGTTGCTTCCGGCACATCTAGGGGGCCAGTATTCCGGCTCCCTGGAGATGACTCTAAGTGGGCTCCTTCCGTTGAAATATTTAGGGTATCAGTATTCCGGCTTAGAGTGTTGTATGACTAAGATTACTCTTGAAATATTTAGGATATCGGTATTCCGGCTACCTAAATGCTTCTTTAGCTGACAGTTGTAATAGACAATCAACTCTTTAGTTTTGTTATTTCCAGCCATTAACACATAAAGCCACATCTCAAGACAGTTAGTTAGAGTGTTGCATGATTAAAATTACTCTGAAATGCTAGTGGCACCCATTTTTACCAAGTATGTAGCAGCTGTAGGTACCAAGTCAACCCCTTCTACTTGTTGTTGTAATAGACAACTAACTCTTTGGTTTTCTTATTTTATATCTCATAAACATAAAAGATACACTTCAAGATACTTAGTTTAACTGGTCACATGGCTAAGATTACTCTGAAATGATAGAGATGTGTTGGTTTAGGGTAATTGAAGACTGTTCTTCAAGACATATTTACTTTGGTTTGTTAGGTACGCTTGACAGCTGCCTGTGCCGTCAACTTCATTAAGTCTAAGAGGGTGTACTAAAATTTGTCTGTAGCACGCATCACTTGATGTAGTCAACATTTAAATACGCTATTTAATACTGTTCTTTATGGTATGGTTGAAATTTTCTCTGAAAGTAACTTCATTAAGTCTAAGAGAGAGTGTGTTGTTTTTAGGTGTTAACACAGCTTGTTCTGACTTACTTAAATATTATATTTCTTCTGTTCAACAAGACGATTATTTTGAGGTGTCACACATGTATGTAGCTCTGAGAATAGCTATACCGGAAGTGTCTACCGGAAGTAACATTTTTATTGAATATGCCTATAGAGTTTGCTCTACTGAACAGCGTGTATGTATTGGTTCTGTCGTACATCTCGCCGATCTTCCGCGATAAGGGTTTGAAGTTTTTTTCTCAGTTTCTTGTAGACCTTGTTACGAAACATACATTTTTGAAGTCGGTTCCTTTCTATCACTTTCCGTTCAAAAGATATAACGATTTAAAGTTTAGACCGGAAGTGGCCATTTTATTGTATATTCCAATTTGATTTGGCCTCCTAAACACCGTGCATGTATTGGTTATATCGTACATCTCACCGATCTTCCGCGATAAGGATTTGAAGTTTTTTATCTCATTTTCTTGTAGAGCTTGTTATGAAACGATATATTATTAAAGTCAGTTCATTTCTATCACTTTCCATTCAAAAGATATAACGATTTAAAATTTAGACCGGAAGTGGTCATTTTATTGTATATTCCAATTTAGTTTGGCCTCCTTAACACCGTGCATGTATTGTTTCCAGCGTACATCTCACCGATCTTCCGCGATAAGGGTTCGAAGTTTTTTTATCTCATTTTCTTGTAGACCTTGTTACGAAACGATATATTTTTGAAGCCGGTTCCTTTCTATCACTTTCCGTTCAAAAGATATAAGGATTTAAAATTTAGACCGGAAGTGGTCATTTTATTGTATATTCCAATTTAGTTTGGCCTCCTTAACACCGTGCATGTATTGTTTCCAGCGTACATCTCACCGATCCTCCGCGATAAGGGTTTGAAGTTTTTTATCTCATTTTCTTGTAGACCTTGTTACGAAACGATATATTTTTGAAGCCGGTTCCTTTCTATCACTTTCCGTTCGAAAGATATAAGGATTTAAAGTTTAGACCGGAAGTGGTCATTTTATTGTATATTCCACTTTGATTTGGCCTCCTTAACACCGTGCATGTGTTGGTTCTATAGTACATCTCACGGATCTTCCGCGATAAGGGTTTTAAGTTTTTTATCTTATTTTAGTCGCCATTTTTTAATTCTGCTTACTTAGACGAGTAACATGACATTAAACACGTGGGGTTAGCTTTAAAACTAAGAAAGGAATTGAACCTGTAACCAACCATTGTTTCTAAGCTTACTGTTTAGTTATTCAGTACCTCTTTGTATTTGTTTGACGCTACCATATCAAGGAGCATATATCAGGAATCGAACCTGTATCTCTTTCAAAATAAAATCAACTACTTGCCGCGCCCACACATAAGGCTAAAAAAGTTCCTATTTTTAAGATTTGAACCTGTTGTCCATTTTGTTTCTGAGCTTCCTTCTTTGTTTTGCCAGCGACTTCTATTGTCTCTGCGATATTTAAGTTTGGTTTCCTATTTGAACCTGTTGTCTATTTTGTTTCTGAACTTCCTTCTTTTGTTTGCAACGACCTCTGTGTGTTATTTTTAGAACCTACCCATATAACAATTGTGGCGTTCGGCTAATTTCTATGCGAAATCTAATAGTCTGTCTAATATTAAACATGTTAATTATTATGTCTTATGTCTAATAACAAAAGCTTTATGTATGGTTTGTTTTAATGGGGGCGTAACTTTAAATCATGGAGTCCTCGACCAATACCAATATTCTCGCTTATCAACCTCACTCTCATTTGTCGGCTCTAAAGGTTGGGGTGACGTAACTTTAAATAATGGAGTCTTCAACCATCTTTAAAAGCGAAAGGCACCATCTTTAAGAACGAAAGCCGCCATTTTTATAATGTCAGGGGTATATATGTCAGCTTAAGGTATCACAGGTTAGGCCGCCATCTTTAAAACGAAAGCCGCCATTTTTTATTCCGCCATTTTGGTTCCGCCATTTTTGTTCCGCCATCTTGGGCCGTGGCCACGCCCACAAGGGGGTGGGGCTCCGCCCATAAGGGGTGGGGGTCCGCCCCTGGGGGGGTACACCCACTCATGTCTGGCTCAAGCGACGCATTACCTACTCAGCTAATATAATTTATATTAGAATATTCCACGGTGATCTGAATAACTAGGAAGAAGGCATCGACCGGAATCTGCTGAGTTTTAACATCAAGTTCAATGGTTTATTGAGTGTACATTATAAACTGAGTATTAATCATTTCCTTTGTGCACAGAGACGACCTGCGAGAATCGCGAGAGGTAGAAGCTAGCAGTCGGTAAATGTAACGCTTTGAGTTCACACTTATCTCTCTGTTCAAATTTATTATAATTTATATCTTATAATATTAATATAAGTAACGCATTGTAGTTTATAATTAAATAAAATTTTAACTTTTTAGATACATTAGAACAGTGTTACCTAGCTATATATATATATATATATATATATATATATATATATATATATATATATATATATATATATATATATATATATATATATATATATATATATATATATATATATATATATATATATATATATATATATATATATATATATACAAACATATAAAAATTGAAACTGAACCCGGACATGTGTTCTGGGGGCCTAATTAGCGCTCATTTGAAGACATTTTTTCAAAATTCAAAAGGCGGAATCTCCTCAATAGTGATTTTTTTTAAGAAAATTTACTAATAATTGAGTTTGAATTTTTTGAAATTCAGTCACCATTTGATGGCGCCTGTATAAGACATCTAGACTTTTTTGACGAATAATATAAACGAAAACCTTTCCAAAGGCGTCATTTTTATGGAACTCTGCTATCTATTGGTAAAAACTGCGTATCATCATTTTTAATATTTGCCGAATATGTGAACAAAACAATTGAAATAGCATGAAAACGATGAACACTATCAATTTTTTCCCTGACAAACGTGCATTATAATACGATGGAAAATGCAAAAACCCAATAACATAAGGGGGTTCCATTGAAAAAAAGAAGATTTGTGTCACTAACGACTTATGGACCAGCCTGTGACTATCAAAATAATTTTGTAAGATGCAACTCAAGACACCTACAATTAACGTGTAAAATCTTTGCTCATATCTTGTATAATAACGTATATATTGAGCTCTGTCGTAGAAATAGGTCACTCTGTACATAAGTATGTAAACAGATAAAAATGAAACAAGCCCAGGGATATGAGCTATAGAGATTCTAGTTGTCGCTCGTTTGGAGAAATCTTTTCACAATTCGCACGTTCTTAGATTGTAACGTTGTAGTTTCAGTTAATAACAACGTTTTACTAAGTTAATAAGTGATTTATTTTAACAAAATCATTATTCATAGTTCATAAACCAGAATGACAAGAAGGATAATTGCGTGTTGACAACGATAATAATAAATATAGCATATCGACAGGCTGAGAAACATAACTAGTGCCAACCAACCTGACATTAATACCAAATATAACTAAACAACAATATTCTTATGTTACATCTTCCCTTTTTACGGAGAACAAGAGAAATACCCAATTAAATATTACAATCCACACTTAATAAGAAACATGTTAACAATTGAACATAGATGCCTTTACAGATCCAGCCTCTGAACAGGTCTAACAACACGACCAGCTCTAGTAACAATACGATCATCACTTGAATTATTAACAGGCACTGACACTGGTACACGTGTTGATTTAGGACTTTGTTGCAAGTTATCTTGAACTACTGCTTCTGTTCCATCTTTGGTGTTTTGAGTAGAAACAATCTCGGTGGGATTCGGGATGCTTGCTTCTGTTTTATGGAGATGAGCTAAATTTCTGCAATAAGTCGAACCATCTTTAAGCGTGACATTGTAAGATCTTTCATTTAGGGTTTCATCAACCACTCCTTCTTTCCAATTTCGCTTACCAATTTGCATTCTGATCCGATCTCCTTTGTTTAACGGTTTTGTTGGTTTTGAACATTTATCGGCATACTTTTTCTGTTTGTTTCGAGCAAATGATAAATTTACAGATACATTACGAACAACTTTAGGAGCCAATTGTTCGTTTGATATTGGAATTTGTGTTCTTGTAATTCTACTCATCAGTCTTTGAGCTGGTGAACCCAATTCTTCAGTTCGTGGGATATTTCTGTGATTTAATAAGGCAAGTTGCACGTCAGAGTTGTCAAGCTCACATTTTCTTAAGATTGATTTCGCAATGGCAACGCTTTTCTCTGCTAAGCCATTTGCACGTGGAAATCGAGGGCTTGAAGTAATGTGGTTGAAACCCCAAATTTTTGTAAACTTCTTAAATTCTTGAGAACAATACTGTGGACCATTGTCTGATTCGAAAACTTCCGGAATTCCATGCACTGAAAACCAGTCTTTTAAGTGTTTGATGATTTCTTGGGACGTTAAATTTTTAAGTCGTTTGAAGTCTAAATAACCGGAGTAACTATCAGTTATCACTATATAGTCACGATTAGAGTATGTAAACAAATCACTTGCGACTATTTGCCATGGCAAGTCTGGAATGGGTTTCGTCAAAATTGGTTGTTTTGGATTTGAACTTTGAGTCTGCTGACAAATACTGCACTTATTTACAAAGTTAGAAATATCTTCATGCATCCCTCTCCAATACAGTAGTTGTCTGGCTCTTCTTAAGCTGCTTTGAATTCCAAAATGACCAGCATGTATTTGTTTCAACATGTGGTGAATTTTTGACTGAGGAATTATGATTCGGTCATTCTTAAAAATTAGATTGTTGTAAATTGAGAGTTCTTCTCGAAAATTGAAATAGTGGCGAATAGTTTGTGGTAACTCCTTGATGCTATCTGGCCAACCATTTAGAATAAATCTCTTGAGAATTTTCAACTCTTCATCAGCTTCTGTAGCTGTTGTGATTTCAGATTGCGCAGTCTCAGACATGGCTAAGGCAATTACTACTTCCTCTTCATCTTTTTCTTCTTTGGTCACGATTTCTTGATTATTACAGTCACGGCTTAGAGCATCTGCAATAGGAATGTCACTTCCTTTGACATATTTTACTTCTGGCCTATAAGATGTTAGTTCGAGTAATATTTTTTGAAGTCTAGGAGGAGCACTTTGAATTGGTTTCTTGAAAATTGTTTCCAAAGGCTTATGGTCTGTTTCTACTAATAGCTTTTTGCCATAGATGTATTCGTGGAATTTTTTACACCCAAATTTGATAGCCACTGCTTCTTTTTCAATTTGTGGGTAATTCTGTTGGGCTGGCGTTAGTGCTTTCGATGCATAAGCAACTGGTTGATTTTCTTGCATTAAGACAGCTCCCAAACTATATGAACTTGCGTCTACTGACAGCGTTACGTCTTTATTTACATCATAGAACTTTAGGACTGGCGGCGAAGTTAGAAGTTTTTTAATTTTCTTGACTGCTACTTCTTGTTCCTGTTCCCAGTGCCATACGACATCTTTTTTTAATAATTCACGTAGTGGTTGCGTAATTTCTGACAGATTTGGAATAAACTTGATTAGATAGGTTACCATACCTAACAGTCTTTGAAGTTGTTTCTTATTTTCAGGAGTCTTCATTGTTTTAATCGCTGAAATCTTCTCGGGATCACTTTCAAGTCCTGTTTCTGTTATCACGTGACCCAGAAAATTGATTTTCTTCACTTCAAATTTGCATTTCTCCTTGTTGAGCTTTAATCCAGAATCTTGAATAACTTGCAATACTTTTTCAGTTATTTTTCTTAACTCTTCTTTGGATTTGGCATAAATTAAAATATCATCCATAGAGCATTCTACGTTTGAAATGTCCTTTAATAAATCAGACATGATTTTCTGAAATAGTTCTGGTGCTGAAGCGAGGCCAAATGGTAATCTTTTACATGAATATCTTCCCCATGGCGTTGCGAATGTCAAATACTGTTGGGTGCGCTTTGTAACTTTGATTTGCCAGAATCCTCTCTTACAATCTAACAATGTAAAATACTTTGAGTCCTTTAATTTAGCTGCAATTTCTTCCACTGTTGTTAAGGGAAACCTTCTTCTTAAAATATTTTTATTGACATCAGTCGGATCAAGGCAAAGTCTGATTTTATTATTTTTCTTGACAATAACCATTGGGCTGACCACTGGTGTTGGCTCACTGACTGGTTCGATCACATCCATTTTAACCATTGCATCCAGTTCACGTTTAACATCATTATGAAGTGAATGTGGTATTTTTCGAGGGGCCCTGATGTGGAAATTAGGATTTTCTACCAAATCAATATCATATTCAAAATTTTTGAGGCAACCCAGTCCTTTAAACAGATTCTCATTTGACTGTATGGAAACTGTTTGTACTCTTTGAATAAGGCCCAGTTTAGTAGAAGATTCTCTTCCTAGAATCGCAGGAACTTTCTTATCAACAATTTTGAAGTTAACAATTGCAGTTTGATTTTTAATAGTTGCTTCCAGATCGACTTCTCCCACAACTTGAAGTTTATTGTCGCCAAATGCTATGAGTCTTTTCACTTTCGATGGTTTCAACTCTTCATTAAAATACTTGACTATTTTCCAAGGCAAGACGTTACAATCAGCACATGAGTCTAGATAAATATGGAATTTTTTACTTTTAATTTCAATAATTTCAGTCCATCTATCTTCATCTAGTTCTGTGTTCAATGAATTTATGAACAGTTCTTCATCACTGCTTGATTCTTCATTCTCTACAGCGTTAACTTTCTTTTCTTGCTTCTTGTTGGCTTTTGATTTTGTTTTAGCCCAACACTGTGATGCAAAATGACCTTTTTTGGAGCAGTTGTCACAACTTTTATTGAATGCTGGACAATTTTGTCGTCGGTGTTTTTTTCCGCATCTTTTACAATCGAATTCTTCAGTCGTAACTTTGTTTTGCACGATTTTGTGTCTTGCTTCAGTTTTGAATTTATTAACTGTAATATCTTCACTTTTCAACTCAGCTAGCTGCTTTGTAGCTTGCTCACTAGCTCTACATATTGACAAACATTTATTCAACGTTAAGTTTTCTTCCGCAAACAACCTTTCTCGCACTTTATCGGAACGTATTCCAATTACAAGTTTATCCATTATCAAGCTATCATGAAGTGCTTGAAAATCACACGTTTTAGCTAAATTTCTGACCTTTGTCACGAATTCATCAAAGGATTCACCTTGTTCTTGACAAGCTTTATTGAATTTGTATCTTTCAAAAGCGATATTTGTTTTCGGTATGAAATGAGAATTGAACTTATCTTTCAATGTAGCTAAATCCTTTTGTGCCGCTGTCGTAAGATTGAAGCTGTTAAACACTGGGACGGCGTCTGATCCTAATGTTGCCATAAAAGTTGCAGCTTGAATTTCAGGTGCTTTTTTCCCCAATTGCGTAGCTGTAGCATACCACTCAAATTGCTGTAGCCATTGTTTCCAAGCGATAGAGAGATTTTCAGCCCCAAAATTGAACGCTTTCGGCGGTCGGACTCCCACGCTAGCCCTAGCAGCTCCTTCTTCGTCACTTGGCATTTTCTTTGCTGGTTATTTGAGATGAACAATGAACCACACCTGACACCATGTAACGTTGTAGTTTCAGTTAATAACAACGTTTTACTAAGTTAATAAGTGATTTATTTTAACAAAATCATTATTCATAGTTCATAAACCAGAATGACAAGAAGGATAATTGCGTGTTGACAACGATAATAATAAATATAGCATATCGACAGGCTGAGAAACATAACTAGTGCCAACCAACCAATTTTTTCTACAAAAATTCGTTAAAATGTATAGACTATTAAACCATAAACTCTATAACTAAAGCTACTGCCTCGGAGAAGGGGTCTATTTGAAATGAATTGTCTGCAAATATTTTAGTAAAATGAAGGACAATGACGATTGAAGTTTGAAGTTGAAACTCAAACCTTTGTAAAAGACACTTTTTGCGATATTTTCTCTATATAACCCGTGTTCGTTACAGGTTATCTGTCTAAAAGTTGCCACTTTTGACGTTTCAAATGGCGACTTTGACGTTTTAAGAGGAAACACAAAAGTGTTTTTTTCTCAGATTTATTTCGCGTCTATGTCGCGCAAATGTCGTTTCACATATTGAAATTTACACATCACGTCTGTCGGGTCAGTTAGTTTATAATAGATTTTGTTAGCAACTCAAAATATTTTGGTTTTGTTATTTTCTTCCGTCATCAGTGGCACCAAAATTTATATTTTTAAATAACTATAACTTTTTCTTTAAACTTAGAGATCTGAGTATTTGTGTATAGGATACCTTGTATAATATAAACCTGTGCACCAAATTTGGTTGCTATAGCTTCCTTACTTTCGGAGATACACCAATTTTTCCAAAGGAAACAAACATTTTCCCGGAAAAATAGGCCGATTTTTTTGGGTAACGAATTTATCCAAGTCACTTACATTAGTGTGGAAAATATATAAAAGGCGAAGACCATGCACCAGGTACGCTCAACTTGGTAGTCGGCGCACAGCATCAAGGACGGCAAGTACTGCGGCGTAGGTTGCTGAGTATCAAGATCAATATCATCTCTGATATCAAGACTGCAGATAAGAATAAGTAAACAACCCAGTCAAGGCTTCATTCCTAGTCACACCTACATTAACGAAAGCAACGATACCGAAAGAAGAGTAAACAAAAGTCACGTCAAGCTTCATAAATTAGAACTTAGCAAATTTATCGGTGAGTTGTCGGATTGGACCTTGTTCTGGGAACAATTAAGGACAGTAGTTCATGAAAATTAAAGTTTAGACGCTGTGGTCAAGTTTAGTTATCTGGAACAGGCCTTAGTAGGGAAAGCTGCAACAACGATCAGTGGTCTAACTCCATCTGAAAAGTCATATGATGACGCTATCGCTTTATTAAAATACGAATTTGGTAAGAAACAACGAATGATAGACAGCTATATTCAAAGGCTTTTATCAATAACGTCTGTTAAAAGTAGGGTAGATTGTGCTGGTTTGCGTGGGTTATATAATACAACGTAATCGATAACCCGCAGTTTAGGATCCTTGGGAGTGAAAGCAAAAGAATATGAAATGATGGTAAAGTCCGTTATTCTCAACTCAATGCCGTACTAAATGAAAATCGAATATCATAAGAAACATCCCAACAAAGATTTTGAAGAACCACTCAGTATCGATAAGCAAATTGAGCTTCTATTGGAATATTTAAAATTGGGAGTGGAGTCATTAGAAATATCGCAATTAACTTCAACTTCAACGTCAAACGCATCAGCCATTTCTAAAAACGAAGAACGCGGGAAATATGAATTCCGAAGATCCGATGGTAAGCAAACGTCACCTTCAGCGAAGGTATTTACTGCTGCTGGATTATTAGTGACAGTGAACAAGTGTGTTTTTTGTAACTCTCAAGAACTTAATTCTGAGAAGTGTAACACAGTCGCCATTGTGAACGAGAGGAAAAAACATTATAAAAAAGAACCGTCGCTGCTATCACTGCACTAAACCTAACCATAATTCCAAGGAATGTAGAAGTAAAATTATGAGTGAGATATGTAAAAACAGGCACGCAACTTCAATGTGTGACCCCACCTACCTGGAGGGAGATGATAAAAAAGAAGGCGACGCTACAATAACAACGGCAAGTTTGTTTGCAAAAAACACCGAGAACAATGAACAAGTGTTTTTACAAACTGCCAAGGCCTATTTGTCTCCCAGTGACAACGTAAATAAAAACGCATTTATACGTTTTATTGTTGACGGAGGTTCACAGCTCACATACGTTAGAGAAAATGTGTCGCGAGTTAACTTTCTTGTTAACACACTTGACTTTTTAAAAGAATTTATTGATTATAGTTACATAAAATACTTATGAATAATAATAAAAAATGATAAATATAAATTATGACAATTTAAAAGAGACTCAAGCAATAACAATGTAGGAATGTCCGTCCGTGGTCTGGTAACTTCCATATATAGTCTCTGGTGGGGCGTGGACCGAGAGGCGGTTTCCACCTAAGTTGCAGTCTTGAAGGTGATCCTAGCAGGTGGCTGGTTGCTGAATTGAAGGTCTAGTTGTTTACCCATTTATGAATAGTCTATTCTTCTAATTGCGCTGCTTTTAATTAACCCATTCGTCAGCGACCTTGGGTGTTGAATCGGGATCTGTATTTCTTATATACATTGTATGAGTTGGCTATTGTTATCTCCTCCATCCTTTAGAGAACGAAGCCTATGGTTCGTTCCGAATAGTCATCGGGAATCCAGTAATTGGTTTGGAGTCAGCAGTTTTCGTTTTTGATTTCTGCCAGAAGTATCTTGCAGTTATTGTGATTATTGTTATTATTATCACAAGGTATAGTATAATTGTCCATACACTAGGGTGGTATATGGGCAAATCGATGGTTCCTGGAATTTTGCCATTGATGGATTGTAACTGGGATTTGATATTGTTCAAGTCGTGCAGTTGGACATTTTCTAATTTTAGTTCTGGTAATTTGTCTGGGAATATGGGTGCTTTATTTGTTATCAATTCGATGTTTGTGAGATTGAACGATTGTTGTGTTTCCGATGCCATCTGTACTGAACTAAATCTTTCGTTATTGATGATAAGTTGGCATTTGGGTTTCAAAGTCGCCAGTTTTGTTCCGCTGATTATTTTGGTTTCTTCATTTTCTTCGCAGCTAAGTTTGATTTTCGTTTCTTCGGGTGCCACTATTATGTATTGGGTATTGCCATATTTAGAGACTGTTGTTTTTGTTATTTTGACAAGTTCTTGCTTGCAATTGTTTATCGGTTTCTGGAAGTTGATCAGTTTAATTTCGCATGGGTTGTTTTCGTTAAGTGCTGTCGGGTTGTCATTTTCACAAAAGTATGTCTGGTCTTTTAGATTCCTACACTTTTCGTTTCTGTAAGCGTAGTGTTTGCTGCTAAGGATTAGGTACTTGGTTCTAGGGACAATCATTCTGAAGGTATATGGATTTTTAGGGACTGGTAATGCATACAATTGATAATAAATATAATCTGATTTGTCTACTAAGGGTATATCTATTTGGAATATAATTTTAAAATCAATTTGAACGGTTTTTATGTTAAATATTTTTTCGTAAAGTGAAATGTCGGATTTTGTTATTAATCTTGATTTTGAGATATGGTTTTCAATATTTTCTAATTCTTTTGATATAAATTTCGGTTTCAGTATTGACGTATGATACGTGTTCAATTTTGAAAAAGTAATTGCATTTTCTGATGTTAATATCATGTTTAGTACATTATTTAACAAATAACTGATTTGAGTGAGTAATTCCAAATGTTTTACTCTATGAAAATTTGTTAGTTGGTCGCTTTTTAGACTATCTATTGTATATTCCAAATCGTTTATTCTCGCTACTATGGCTTCTTGGTTATGGTTCAGGTTGTCTATTGTTTTATTGAACTCTGTTATAGCATCTATCATTAGGGATGTCTGTGAACCAAAAAGTTGATGTACTTGATTTTGATCTTTCCTCAAAATTTCAAGAGCTTTATATATTCTGTCGCCGTCATCTGCATCTAAGTTCCCAGTTATTGATTTGAATATCGATCCTAGTCCGTTTATTATACCTCTTTTGTTCCTAATCGTTCTTGGAAATATTCGATAAAATGTGTCATCAATATTGCTGATGGTGAAATTGATTGTTAAAATAAAATTTTTGTATTCTAATTTGTATTCTGCATTCATTACGCTTATTATGTTGTCAAAGTAAGTTTTTAGTCTGTTAAAGTCGTCGTATAGTTGTCTTAGGTCTAGTATATGAATCATTCTCCATTCATCGTTTTCTGAAAAGGCTTGTCCCAGTTTGCGTGGCAGTATGCCTGGATTGTCTGTTAGGTCTTCTAATTGTGGCTTTACTCTGGTGAAGAGAATGAACCTGCAAGGCGAAGATTGCGTAAATGGGTGATTGTCTGTTCGTCAGTTCTGTGATTTAGTATTATGGCTTTATTATGTTCAATCAGGGAAATTATTGAATAAGGTCCAGTAAAAGGGTTTTTGTGTTTTTTGTGAAATCCTGGAGGAATCTTTTTGTATACTATGTCTCCTTCTTTAAAAGGTTGGTTAGTATTTTTATTCGTCCGGTGTAACGTTTTGTATTTTGAGTTTTCGATTCGGTCTTGTATGACTTCGTATATAATTTTCATTAAGTCTTTATGTCTCGTGTTATATTCTTGGGTGATAATTACTTCTGGGTCACAATTAAATAATTCAGGTGTATATCCGAATATTAGCTCAAAAGGTGGTTTTAAGGTTTGCGAGTGTATGGAGGAGTTATATGCGAAAATACAATAAGGCATTAAGTCAATTGGTTTCATTTCTTTAAATTTTGTTTTAAATAATCTATAGTGCTCAATTATCGTACTGTGAAATCTTTCTATCGGTCCGTTTGACATCGGATTTTGCGGTGTTGTCACATGTAATTCAATTTGGTAAGCTTTTAATAGCTCTTTTATTAATATATTTGAGAATTCAGTCCCTGCGTCCGAAATTATTGTTTTACAGCTTCCGTATTGGGAAAAGTATTTAATTAAGTTCTTGGAGATTTCTGTTGCATTTTTACTTTTTATCGGAAATGCTTGCCCGAATTTACTAAAGGGGTCGAATACTGTTAGAAATTGAGACGTTTCGATTTGGAAGGTGTCTAGGTGTAAGATTTCTAAAGGCCTAGATGGTGTGGGTGTGTGTTCTAGTGAAATTTGCGCCGGATTTCTGTTGTATTTACATGTTTTACATAACTCGCAACTTTTTATAAACTCTTCTATTTTTCGCTTTAAATTCGGAAAATAGTATTTGCGTTTCATTCGTAAATAGGTCTCATCAGCGCCTCGATGATTACTCTTTCCCTCGTGAAATAGAACTATTTTCTCTAGGAGTTCTTCTTCGCTATTTATTTCTTCTCTAGTTTCTAAACATCTATAAAATTTAGGTGAGTCTACGTTATTAAATTTTTGATTAATTGCCGAACTTACCATTTCATAATCTCGTTCATTTACAAATAGACAGTAATATTTTCTCTGTGGTAGGCAATATTCTTTGATAAATTGTTCTATTTGATTTGGCTCGTTTAAATTGAATGTGGCGTGAATAAAATTCCTTTTGTCCTTTCTGAGTGATAAAATCTCCGGGGTATCAGCATTTTTAAAGAATATCTGGTTTGTTTTACTGTTGATTATTTCTTCTTCTAAGATTGGCATGCCCGGCGCGGAATAAGAATCTGCGTTGGAATTTCTTGTTTCTCCGTCGCTTATGGTTATAACGTCGTCATTTTCGTCTACATTGTTTATCATTGATTGGTTATCTACATCTAAGGGGTTTATCTCTACTCTCGAAAGTGCGTCCGCTGCATTATTTAATTTACCTTTTTTATATTCTATTTTGAAATCGTACTCTTCTAGTTTGAGTCTCCACCTTAATAATTTTGAGTTAGGTTGTTTCAGGGAAAATAGCCATTTTAATGGTTTATGGTCTGTATATATTGTGAATTTCCTGCCGTATAGATAGGGTCTAAAGTAGTTTGTGGCCCATACTATGGCCAGTAGTTCCTTTTCTATTGTGCTGTATCTAGATTCTGTTTCATTTAACGTTCGGCTTGCGTAAGCTATTGGTTGGTCTGATTTCGGATCTCCTTGGCTTAAAATCCCTGCGATTGCCACGTTTGATGCATCTGTTGTTAAAATGAACTCCTTTGAAAAATCTGGAGGTATTAATACTGGTGAATTCATCAATATGTCTTTACATGTATTAAAGGCATTTATGTATTCTCCGTCGTTAATGTCGATTGTTACGTTTTTCTTTAAACATTTAGTTAGTGGTTTTGTGACATGCGCAAAGTTTCCTATAAATTTCCTGTAGTAGCCTATAAGTCCTAGGAATGATTTAATTTCTTTTGGTGTCTTGGGTATTGGGAATTTTCTTATGGCGTCTAGTTTCTTTGGAATAGGCTTGATGCCTTCTGGCGTCACTATATGCCCGAGGAATTCCGCTTCTTTTTGCAGAAAGTCGCTTTTGTCTAGCTGTATTTTCAGATTACTTTGTCTAAATCGTTCGAATACTAATCTTAATTTTTCGATATGTTCTTGTAATGATGTCGAGAACACTATCACGTCATCCATGTATACTAAGCATGTTTTTCCTATTAAACCGTTTAAGACGTGTTGCATCAGTTGGGTAAATGTAGCAGGCGCCCCTGAAAGCCCGAACGGCATCCTGAGGCACTCATAATGGCCTGTATCAGTGCTAAACGCCGTTTTTTCAATGTCATTTGGGTCCATTTCAATCTGGTGGTAGCCCGAAATTAAGTCTATGGTCGAAAAATATTGTGCACGCCCGAGTTTATCCAGTATCTCTTCGATTTTTGGTATAGGGTGTCTATCAGGTATAGTCTTCTCATTTAACTTGCGGTAATCCACGACGATCCGCCATTTTTGTTTGCCGCTGGCATCTGCTTTTTTTGGGATCACCCATATTGGACTATTATAAGCGCTATGACTGTTCCTAATTATCCTTTGATTTAGCATTTCGTTAATTTGTTTGTCTACTTCTGGTTTGTGAATATATGGGTATCTATATAGTTTGGCGTTTATTGGTATATCGTCTTTTAGTCTAATTTTGTGTTTAATGACGTTTGTATGCGTCAGTGGTTCATTTTCTTTTGCAAAAATATCTTGAAATTCTGTACATAAATCAATTAAAATTTCTTTCTCCTGGTTATTTAAGTGATTTATCCTAATTTGATTTGTAATATTTTTTTGTACACTCCCCGTATAATTATTATTATAATTCTGGTGATAGTAAGAATTATTTGATATCATATTCGCTTTATTTTCAATTTGATCCGTTATATCTTTTTGTATCGTCCTCGTATCACTCACATTTTTATTTCGACGATATTCATATGTGTTTAATGAAACTTGATCCCGTTTACCTTTATTGTGGGCGAACATTTCTCTTAGGTCATTTGTTACTTGTTGTAACCTTCCATCGTCAGCATTTAATGGTTGATTACGCTTTCCTAGTTCGAGTTCAAGTGCAATAATGCTTCTGTCTATTGTATTACTTACGTTAAGGTGATTCATATCATCATTTGCTTTGATGAGCCTACTTATCCGATTGTTATTGCTACTACTATTACTACCCATCTTATCTTCATGATCCCTTGTATGAGGGAAGTTTATCTGAATGCTTCGATTTTTTAAATTGAGTCTCTGGTTTTTAAAATCAATGTTCGCTTGATTTTTTATCAAAAAGTCAATTCCAATAAGAGCTACGAAATTTTTGTTAAATTCAAATAGGCAAAACTCTTGCTCACTGTCCGTTAGTGAGTTTAAAATTATTCTGGCTCGATTATTATGGCTGGAATAACCATGAGCACTTTTAATTAAAAACGGTTGATTGTAAATCTTATTATAAAAGTTGTTATATGCTATGGACGGGTTTAAAAGGCTCTTAGTACTACCGGAGTCGAGCAGTATTTTTCCGGGTAGTTCTTTTATTATTACGTAGGGTAATTGGGATATTGTGTTAAAATTATTAATATCTATTACGGTTCTGTTTTTGAGCTCCCTGCTATCGGAAAATTTTGATGCTGTGCATCGTATAATCCAGAGGGTGAATGTTCATTATATGTTACGTCATAATTTAATTCTTCTGGTAAGAAATGTTGTCTTCTTTCTAATTCATTGAAAGGAAAAGAATTATTCGTTTCGTTATAGTTTATTTCTTCTGGTATGAAATTTTGTCTTTTTTGAAAATTGTTGGAAGGAAAATTGTTTCGTCTATTTTGTGAGGGTTGTTGTCGGCTGAAATTAGTATGTCTCGTGTTGTTACTGCCGACATCCATAGCTTGTGGATATCTTCTAGTATTGTCATTAGGGTTGTACGTCGGTCTTCTCATTGAGAATTGATTTGAAGGGTTGCCCTGAAATTGTGGGCGAGACATTTGGGGTCTGTTTGGATTATAGTTAAAAGGTGCACGATAATTTTGTTGTTGGAAGGGTTTTTGAAATTGAATATTGTTAAAATTTGGGGTATTTCTTTGGAAAACTGGTTTTTGTTGTTTGTCCTGCCTGTTATTGTTATTATTGTTGAAATTTGACCGTTGTAATAGTCTGTCCCTATATTCATAATTTTCCTCGGAAAATATAAATTTTAAAGCTTGTTCTATGCTGTCCGGTCGAGTGGATCTGACCACCATACCGAGGGGGTTTTTTAATCCACCGATAAACGCTTTCAGTGTCTGTTGTCTGTACATGTTTTGTTTTAATCCTAAAATTCCCTCGTTACGTTCATTAGATATTAAATTAGAGATGAGTAATTGTTCAATGTGTCTGCAACGATTACTGAACGCTAAGGCATCCTCGTTATGTCTCTGTTTCAATGTCAATAATTCGCCTAGTAAGCTAATTTCATCTCGCTGGTCTGTAAAGTTCTCAACAATTGCCCGTCTTAAGTCTACCCATGTGTTTATAATTTTAGTGTTAATAATTAACCTGGCTTGTGCAATTAGTTTCGTTTGAATATAATTTAATAGAAAATGGTTAAGATATAAATTTGGATTATCTGCATCATAGAATTGGTTCATTACTAGATCACAAGCTTTTAAGAAGTTCCCTACATTTTCAGGTTGTCCGTTAAATTCGGGGATTGCTTTAAGGTAAAACTCTTGGAATTGATTTGCCATATTTAAATTAGAATTATTTATATCGGGTTGTTCTACAATATCAATTTCGCCAATACTAATATTTCTTAATATATATTCCAAATGTTCTAAATTATCAATATCGCTATCAGACATATAATATTATCAATATATGAGGAAATACAGTATATATATATATATATATATATATATATATATATATATATATATATATATATATATATATATATATATATATATATATATATAGGAAATAAAGGAAGCAAACAACTTACAGAATCGATGCTATTGCTGCTGTCTTCATGACGTCTCTCTTGATCGGTTCTTTGGCTGTTAAGCGTTGAAACGCAAAGAATCAATATACTTTTGGTTCTTCAGCACTATCCGTTGCGACTGCGCCAGTTAACTTTCTTGTTAACACACTTGACTTTTTAAAAGAATTTATTGATTATAGTTACATAAAATACTTATGAATAATAATAAAAAATGATAAATATAAATTATGACAATTTAAAAGAGACTCAAGCAATAACAATGTAGGAATGTCCGTCCGTGGTCTGGTAACTTCCATATATAGTCTCTGGTGGGGCGTGGACCGAGAGGCGGTTTCCACCTAAGTTGCAGTCTTGAAGGTGATCCTAGCAGGTGGCTGGTTGCTGAATTGAAGGTCTAGTTGTTTACCCATTTATGAATAGTCTATTCTTCTAATTGCGCTGCTTTTAATTAACCCATTCGTCAGCGACCTTGGGTGTTGAATCGGGATCTGTATTTCTTATATACATTGTATGAGTTGGCTATTGTTATCTCGCGTAAACTGGGATTTAAAATTCTAGGAACCCGTCGATTGTCTCTAATACCGTTTGGTTGTGAAGAACGAAAAATACCCAAACTTTACAATAAGGTTGAATTAAAGCTGATATCTCAATACGGCGATGAACAGGTTTCAATTGTTGCCGTAGAAGTACCTGAGATTTGTTTGGAAACATTTCAAATGCCAAATATAAACCATCCCGTTATTAATACTTTAGATAAAGCAGATATTTCTATTGGAAATGTGCCGCACGTAAAGGGTATAAGTTTATTAATTGGAGCCGATAATTATTGGGGAATAGCAACAGGTGAGTTAGTTCGTTTATCAGAAGATTTGACAGCAATAAATACAAAATTTAGATGGACCTTTCAAGGGCCAAATATTAAGTCACACAATTATTGTGTCAACATTACACGTGCAAGTATCCGACGAAAATAGAGACATGTACATGAAACAATTCTGGGACTTAGAAACTATAGGAATTTGTGATAACGAAGCACAAAACGATTTCCCTGGAAAATTCCTGATGAAAGATATTTCTAAGAAGAGTGACCGCTATGAAGTATCGCTTCCCTGGAAAAACGACTGCCCATTAGATGATAATTTTAAAGGGGCATTAGCGCGGGTAAGAAGTTTAATGTTCAAGCTTGACAAGAGTTCTCGTTTGACAGAATATGACAACGCAGAGTGCGTGAGTTAGTGACACATTAAATCGCTGAAGAAGCACTTATTGAAAGTATGTCAGTGAAAACCTTCTACCTACTGCACAGACCAGTATATAGAGAAGATAAAACAACGTCGAAAGTACGGATAGTGTTTGATGCGTCGGCACATGGGCCTGGATTACCGTCGCTAAACGACCTTTTCCATACAGGTGAAAATTTGGTACTTTCGTGTTGGAAAAATTTGAATTACCGCCGACATCAAAAAGGCTTTTCTACAGATTAAAATCAATGATTGTGATAAAGATTGTCATCGCTTTCTGTGGTATAAATATCCAGTTACTAAAATGTCGAGCCTGCCACCCACTCAAGAATACCTTATGACTAGAGTTACATTTGGGGTAAAAAGTAGCCCATTTTTATTATTTGTCACTCTGAAAAAGCTCTTTTCAGATAAAAAGATGCATTTTCCGGAAACTACCGAACGTCTATCAAGCCCAGTTTACGTGGACGACTTAGTTTTAACTGTGAATTCTGCAAAAGAAGCCAGTACATTATATAACGAGAGTAAACGCATTCTCAAAAAAGAGGGAAGGAATTTACGTAAGTGTCACACAAACGATCTGGAATTAGTTAATTACGTAAAAGAAAACGAAACAAACAATAAAGTACAGTTGTTCCCGAAATTTTTAGGTTTGTTTTGGGATACATCGAACGACACTTTATATGTGGATTTGTCCTCGATAATTGTATTTATCGAAAAGAATTACATTCCTACGAAACGAAATGTTTTACAAGCTGTAAGTGGAATTTGTTATCCTTTATGTATATTTAGACCATTTACAATAAAAGCAAAGATTTTAATGCAAGATTTATGGAAGCTGAAAATTGATTGGGATACCGAGCTAGCTACCAAACTTTATGTGATATGGAAAAAATGGTGTAGTGATTTAAAAAATATAACTTCTGTCACGATTCCAAGAAACATTACTTTAAATACTGATTCTACATTACAGTTGTATATTTTCTGCGACGCCACTAAAAGTGCATATGGTGCTGTGGCATACATACGCGAAAAATCAAACGACAACGTAACTGAACAATTTTTAATTGCGAAAAATCGTGTCGCGCCCTTAAAAACAAACGAATCCAGTGATTTATCACTGCCAAAGCTCGAATCAACGGCAGCCCTGTGCGCGTCTCGGCTAAAAGACTATGTTGTAAAAATTGTGAATTGAAAATTCGAACGTGTAAATATATGGAGCAATTCTAAGATATCGTTATATTGGATCGCCGGTGATGCCGCGAAATGGAAAATGTACGTGTATAACCGAGTGTCCGAAATACAGACATTAACAAAAGACTTTGTTTGGCGACATTGTGCTGGAATTTTAAATCTTGCTGATTTATTAACGCGAGGTGTCCGCGCAAATGAACTTTTAAAATCTGAAAGTTCGCTTCACAGACCTGGATTACTAACGCGAGCTAACTATAACTCATATAGTAATAATGATGACACTGATATGTTTTTAAGTGAACTCGAACCTTTTACTACGAATTTAAGTGTAACGCATTGTGAAAATATAACGCTCGAACCAATATTTCCAATAAACAATTATGAACGACTAGAACAATGCATACGTGTTACCGCGTACGTGAAACGTGTTTTTCAGAAAAATAAATGGCGAGAACGCCGACGAGTACTATCAAAATTTTGGAAGAAATGGTCAACCGACTATTTACAGCAGTTAAGAAACGCTAATGTAAACATGAACAGCTGTTTATCGACGTACGAAATATTCAAGGTGAATGACATAGCGTTGTTGTACGATCAATACGCACCCCAGTTAGCGTGGAAGATGGTGCGAATTAGCCAAGTTTACCCTGGCAGAGATGGCAGAACCAGAGCCTGCGAGGTCCAACTTCCCGACGGAACATTACTTGGAAGGCCTCTACAGTTGTTATATCCATTGAAACTTCCCACTGTGCCCCCCGAGGATGTGGAAAATATATTAAAGGCGAGGTACGCTCGACTTGGAGAGTTGGCGCACAGTATCAAGGACGGCAAGTACTGCGGCGTCGCTAGAACCGCCCTTAGGAGTCAAGTCAAGTCAGGAACGACTAACGGTATGCAGATGAAGAGTAGCTAAAGAACATTTAATAGTGATGCCACGCGACCGCGATTCCTTTTTATGTTATCATTCGTATTAACCTTTTATATTAAAGAATGCAATATTTATTTCTACTGTACATTTTAATCGATTATAAAGTCTTAAGTTTAGCTCACCTCTTTTAACGCCCCATTACCGAAATATAGTAATCTTTATATGGTACCGAGATTATTTACAATAAGTAAGGCACCTACCAAGCTTCATCAAAATCGGCCTATTATTTTTTTAGTTATCGGTGTAATATGTACATACATACATACACACACACACAAATATATATATATATATATATATATATATATATATATATATATATATATATATATATATATATATATATATATATTTAAAAGTACTTCTAACGCATCATCTGGTAGTTGTTTCAAAAAGATTCCTGGATATCGTCTGGTCCAGCTGTGGAATCATGGGTAGATTTAAGAGCTGATTTTAGTTCATAAATAGAAAATAGTGCATTTAATGGGGATGCATTATCTGACCTATCATAACGTTGATTGTTAGCTTCAATTTGATTTCGGCAAACTTTAAATTTGTTTGTATAATTGGCGTCACTAGAATTTTGATACATACTTTCTGCTATGTTATTGACAACGCCTGAAGTGTTGAACATTATATTTTGGCTGGAATCTTTTAAAGCTGTAATGCTAAAACTTTTGTGAACACCTCTAAATCTTTTAACTTTATTCTATACTTCCTTGACGGGTGTTTGACCACTTAATGTTGAAACATATAATCTCCATGACTCTTTCTTTGATTTTTCAATTATTATCTTCATATTCGATCTTAGTTTTTTGTACTTAATCATATTTTCATGAGTTTTATGATGTTTAGGATGATTCGTAGCCCTTCGACACTATTTGACTGCTTCAGCACAATTGTCATTCCACTAGGGGTTATTTCTGGGAGAGAAACTATTTTTACTTTTACCTATTGATATTTCAGCAGCTCTTATTAAGATATGGTTAAATTTGTTAACTGTTTCATTTATGTCATCCGAAATTTCAAACTCTGATAACTGTCCAGTAATTGTTCCATTTTACACTGGGAGAAGCGGTATCCATATTGTTTTTGCCAACTATAATTTTGATAGGATAATGATCGCTATATCGTAGAGGCTTGGTAGAACATCCCAAATAATATCCGCTGCAGATTGAACATCACAGAAACTTAGGTCAATACTAGAAAATCTACCGCAGGCAGCATCAAGATGTGTGGCACTTGTATCATTTAGTAGTAAAGATCCAAATTTGTAAGTATATCCTGTATTATTTTATTATTAAGTCAGAGACATCAGACTAGGTAAAGTTGGTATTTGGAGGTATGTAGACGCTACAGATCAATAAGTTCTTGAACCCCCACTAGCTATGAGGCCACTTGTTTGAATGAAATTGAAATTGTTGTAGTTTTTTAGCTTTGGGTTATTATTTGTTTGAAATGGGTTTCTTGTTTACATAGAATATCTAGATTTTGATTTGAAATAACTGTTGTCAGAAAATCATAGTGTAAGTAGTAAAACCCGCAGCAATTCCATTGTAAAATAGTAAAAGCTACTAATCAGATTCTTGCGAAGAAATGATATGGGCATCAGTTTGATTGACTATCTGAGAAGCATTCTCTTGAGTATCTGGTATATCAATATCTGATTGATGCTTATTTATGGCCTCAGTATTGTTTCTTAAAAGGCGTAAAGTTTGGCACAAATCTCTCAAAATAACTGAAACTCATATCAAAATATGTAAAACTCATATCAAAATAAATAATCCCAAAAATGTTAATGTCGGACCGCTTCTGCATAATTCGAATTTGTGCAATATTATCTAGGCACCTGTATAAAGAACATACATGGAGTAACTCGAAACCTCTTTTAAGGTGAAAAGGTGAAAACACAAGTTCTTTGTTTTATTTCGCTAATGGTCATTAGGGCTTAGACGGTAGCCTAGAAATGTGCAAAAGCTATAGCAAAAAAATGATAATTTACGATTTATATATATATATATATATATATATATATATATATATATATATATATATATATATATATATATATATATATATATATATATATATTGCTATGATAAAAAGGCTAAGGTAGTTTCACATTGACTTAGAAAATTTAAAACCCAATTGAAAAGTTAAGATTATGTATTTCCTATAATCAAAATGAAATATCAATTTCCAACAAAACTAGTTGTGTAATTTGTATTTAATATGCTTTAAATGTGTAAACAAAGACAGTAGCAAGTGTTAAGCAATATGTACAATTAGCTGAATGAGAATTTAAAAAGTGTAAGCAAATGTTTTTAGGTTAACTAGAGTGTAAACAGTGAATTATAAATTGTGAACTTAGCGCCAATAAACATAGTGTAGTACAAACCTTTTGACTCATGCAGGTGTTATAAAAATTGATGAACTTCAAAGGGGAGTCATTGTTTTGACTAGTGTGTGGATAAATTGCATTTTTATTGGATCAGGTGACATAACTATTTGAACGTTTGAATTTAATCGATCGGATTGGCAGAGAAGAATGGGACGATTTCCGGCATCTTAGAGATCCAAGGAGAGAACGTTTGTAACCAGCAGCGCGACAACACGCTTGAAGAAACAACCATTGTGTAGTCTGAAAATTTATAATAAAAGTTGTGAAAGAAAATGTCCAGCTATGGTGTGTTAAATATACAATGAAGTCAACTGTATCGTCATAGATGTGACTAGAACAAAGATTAACACCTACAGTCAGTTATTCAATGTAAAGAGTACGTATTTAAACAGGACGCCGTCGCCAAAGAAAAAGGGTATTTATGATGCAGATTAAAATATAACTCCGTTTCTCACAAATGGAAACATAAACTACTCAGACAAGGAAACGCAAGTGTCACTCAGAGTTTTACGATATAAATGTCAGTTAAAACAAACTTTTATAAGAAAAAGAATTTTGGCCGATAAATAGGGAGATACAAAATAGTATCAATAGATGTCGCAACGATATCCTCTCTAGAATATCATAATTCAAACATCAGCCATTTTAGTAACAAAGCCCGTTACCATAGAAACAGAACCACAGTTTTCCAAGATTGTAAATATGACAGTTTACTTAAAGTCGGTTCGAACTGCAAAACAAAAACTTTTAAGTAGTTATTAAAATTAGATGTCCAATAAGTTAGGAGATCCAATTAGAAACTAAAATTGTTAAATTCTAAATAAAATTGTTTTTATTGTTTGGAAATTTGTTTAAATAGAAAACTTTTGTAATAGAAATTAGGTTATTAACCTAAAATATTTGTGGTTTCATTTCACTTAATATCAGTTTACATAATTTTAATAAAACTTTAAAGAAAATTAGGTAACAGGTCTAAAAGGTAAGAATTTTTACTTGACCTCACTAAAATCCCTGAAAATAGAGTCTACATAAAGCCGAGGATCAAAAGAAGAAAACAATTAAGTAAATAAAAAGGTAAATTTATTCAATTTAATAATAAATATAAAACTGTTTAATATTGATTATAATTCTTATAAGATAACAGAATTTTTATATACATATATATATATATATATATATATATATATATATATATATATATATATATATATATAGTCTGAGAATAATAATACAATATTAGGTATACAAATATTACAAACACATTACACAAAATATAACTAAACTATACTTAAAATTAAACAATATACACCTTACAACTAAGTACAATATTATATATATATATATATATATATATATATATATATATATATATATATATATATATATATATATATATATATATATATATATATATATATGTATCACACCGATGACTCAAAAAGTACTGGGCGGATTTTGACCAAATTTGGTTAGTACCTTCCTTTTGCAAGTGGCTTGGATAGGTCCGTTAGCCAGAAAAATCTGATCAGTTCAAATAGATAAAAGAATGCTTTGTTTTAATTAGTTAGTTGGATTCCCCGGTCCGTGCAAATCTGAGCTGAGCTTTAATATATCGAATTTCAACCACCGCACAAGTCCACTAGTTTATATCTAATAACCGATTAGTGGCGGATCGCCAGATGACGCAGGTGAAGCGCTGCTTCACCTATATTTTTCGGTTAAGCTACACTTTTTTATTCAAAATCCACCATATTTTTTTCACTCTCTCAAATTCATTTGGTGCACCACATAAAAATGTCTGAATACGTTGTGCCCCAGTTAATAATGAATTTTATAGTATTTTGTGGTATGATATAATTTTCAAGGCCCTAATTCCTGAACTTAATGTTACACAACATGCCCCAACGCGCAGCATATTACGTGTTGCAGAGCACAGACTATTGCAGATCAACGAGCAACTGAGGACTTAACTGAGCCAGATTCGTGTATATACAAATGCTGCCTCGATGTCTTATTGCTTACATGCGATGGTTGCCATGGCAACGGCACGCGCGCTGTTCAGTTGGTGTTATTATGGCCACAAAAGTTATGCAGAATTCTGAGCCTGCTTCAAATCTTAGTTTCCGTCGTTTATTTAGATTTAGTCGTTAGACATGTATTTTTATTTTTACTATGTTACCGTTAAATGATGTCACATTTACAGACTTTGAAAATCTGGATTTTTCATGTTTCTTTTTGGTACGTGAAATCGATTTGTTTATTAACACCTATAAAAGAATAATTTCAGAATAATAAAATATTAGATACAAAATTTCAAGTTATAAAAAAAGAAGGGCCTTGAATTTGAAAAAAACAAATGCTTGTAGCTCGTCCCACTACAAACAGATTTTCATAATAGGCGCCGTATTATATTACCGTGTTCGTGCGTGTACAGTGTGACAAAAATAAGGTAAATAATAATACATTTATTTATGTATGTCCTCTCATCGAGTATTTGTGGCCATTATTCCGAAAACTATTCATTGTGAAAGCCTATATTTTTGTACCAATGGATTTTTCATTCAAATACTGAAGTGCCAGGAGAACGCGTGACCTTGAAAATTTTGAAAAATGTCTCTGCGACGCAGAAGAAGCCTTTGCCCCCCTGAACCTCCCCTTTGGAGCCGCGCGGATTCTGCTTCACTCATACCCAAAGTCACGAGCCGCCACTGTAACCGATCAGATTACGTGACTAGGTACTTAGCGATTTTTGGTGAATTTTCTTTAAAAAAAATCACTAATGAGGAGATCCCGGCTTTCGAATTTTGAACCAACTTCTTCAAACGAGCGCAAGCTAGGACCCCTAGAACACATATCCAGGGCCAGTTTATATTTTTATATGATTATGTATATTATATATATATATATATATATATATATATATATATATATATATATATATATATATATATATATATATATATGTATGTATGTGTGTCTGTATGTATCACACCCATAACTCAAAAAATAATGGGCCGATTTTGATCAAATTTGGTGAGTACCTTCCTTTTGCAAGTGGCTTTGATAAGTACGTTAGCCAGGAAAACCGGCGCAGGTTTCACGGAAAATGTTGTATTTTCTTTCGGAAAAAAAATTATATCTCCGGAAATAACAAAGTAAGGGCAACTAAATTTGGTACGCGTGTTTGTATTATAAATAGTGACCCAGATACCAAAATTTAGGCCTGTTACTTAATTTTAGGCATTTTTAAAAAAGTTGTTGTTTTCCTCAAAACGTCAAAGTCGCCATTTGAAATGTCAAAATTCGCAACATTTAGGTAAAGAACCTGAAAAAAATACGGATTGCGTAAAAAAAATTGTCGCAAGAAAAGTGTTCTGCAAGCCCCTAAGTTTCCGTTTCAACTGTTATTGTCCTTCATTTTACTAAAATATTTACAGAAATTCATTTCAAATAGACGCTTTCTCTGATGCTTTGGCTGTAGATTTAGTTAAGTTGATGCTTCGGCTGTAGGTTTTAAGTGTTTGGTTGAACGGTCTATAATTTTTAGCCAATTTCGTAGAAAAAATTCGTTAATGAGGAGATCCCGACGTTTAAATTTTAAAAAGATTTCTTCAAATGAGCGCAAACTAGACCACCTAGAATCCATATCCGGGTTAACTTTCAGTTTTTATCTTGTAAAGCTCAATATAATTGTTATCATAAAAGATACGAGAAAAAATTGTATACGTTAATTATAGGGTGTCTTCTAAAAATATTTTGATAATCACATGGTGGTCCATAAGTCGTTGGTGAGCCCTGGAATTGTTTTTTTCGAACACCCATATAATATTGCATTTTTGCATTTTTATCGAAATATGATGCATGTTTGCAAAAAAAAAACGTGACGCAGTAAGCGCGTTTTGGTAGCGAATTTTTAATGTTCAATAGCTCAATTTGATATTAACCTAAGGTTTGTTGGCTAGGAAACCAGTTTTCTCGGAAACATTTAAAGCTTATTTTCGAAAATTTTTTGTACATTTTCAAACAATAAGTAATTCTGATAAAATATGGTATATTGTTTTTACTATATAGGCTATACCAGTAACCATATTGATGCCTGCATTAGAATTTTTATGAAAATTCACTTCCATAACGCACTTACTGCGTCCAGACTTTTTCAAATGGAAGAGTCTGTATTTTGTGTTTCAGAAGTGAAGGGCATGCCCTCTGCTTTAGGTTTTGTGGTTTTGTTTTACACTCTCTACGCCTATAGAAACTCTTGTTTCGAATATATATATATATATATATATATATATATATATATATATATATATATATATATATATATATATATATATATATATATATATATATATATATATATACTATTTATAACAGGATTTTTAACACGGCATTTCTGTATACTATACGAATGATGCTGCAAATGTGCGCTGGTAGCCTGTTGTGACTCCGTGTATTTTTGCTTCTTCTTTCAGAGTGTTCCCATCATTACCTGGCTATACCGTACTGATGATAGATAATAAGCTTGAAACACGTGTATGCGGTTGTCTCCTTGTGGCCTTGCCCTTAACCTTTCTCCTTGTATAGTACACAGAAATTCCGTATATATATATATATATATATATATATATATATATATATATATATATATATATATATATATATATATATATATATATATATATATATATATATATATATATATATATATATATATATATATATGATCACAAAAAGTAAAAAGATGTGTAACATTTTCAATTTTAATTACAGATTAGGTATATAATTTGAATTTTATGTATTCTTTTAGCAAATTTTTGTGTAAAAAATATTTAGTCAATTTTAGCAGAAATTTTTCTGTTTCCGAGGAAATAATTTTTTGTTAGATTTTTGTGACGAAAACCTTTTTGTGAATAATTATATCTTGGCAGGTGGGTAAATAGCTTGAAGAGGTTCGTTTGTCAGGAAAATCGGACCAGTTCTTTCGGAAACATTTTAAGTTTGTTTTAGGAAAATTTTTGTACGTTTTGGAACAATACATTTTTTAAAGTTTTTAATATATAGGTTATACTGGTAACCAAATTTGATGCCTACTTTCATGAAAAGAAGATATATTTATTGCTATTAAATTTTTTTTAATGAAAGTTCAAGCATAAAGGCATTTGATGCGTCCAGACTTTTTATGGCATTGCTTGATCTTTTGGTGTCAAGAAAACCCAATTATTGTCTGTAGTATTCAATGCGTTTGGTAACCAAACCAAATATTTTGTTTTTGTGCGTTTTCCTGATCACCAATGCCACCAAATGTTTTTCCTTTAAATTCTTATAATCGTTTTTTTTAGAGATCTGAATTTCTACGTGTAAGATAAGTTTAATAGTAAAACTGGAGTACCAAAGTCAGTTGCCATAGCTTTGTTATTTCGGAGATAATACAATTTTCAGAAAGAAAACCCAAAGTTTTTCCAGAAAAGCTAGTGTAGTTTTGACCGCGGGGTCCTAAGATCCTGCGGCCCGGTTACCCACCTTTCGGTTTGAACCAAGGTGACAGTCAGATTGATACTGCAAACACGACTAATATTTTGAAGTTGTGATTGATAACAATTTAAGGTGGGATGCACAGATAAAACACACGGTAAAGACGGTTAGGGTGATTTTGCAGAAATTTAAATTTTTAAAGAGCATACTAGACGCACAGAGTTTAAAATGGTCTATTACGCATTAGTGGAATCACACCTTCGGTACGGTCTACTGATCTGGGGAGGGGCTTACACGTGCCACTTGCGGGATCTTGTCATGCAAAGAAAAATTATTAAGATAATGTTAGGGAAAGATAACCAATACCCATCTGAAGATCTGTATAGAGAAGCTCAATTATTCATTGTGAGAAAACTGTATATCCTGCAGCCCTTTATGCATACCCATGGTAGTGTCAGATAGTCAGGTCAGCCTGTTCATAGTTAAAACACCAGAAAAGATTCTAGCGGTGTTCATATACCATTAAAGAGTACTAGCACTGCACTACGTTATTTCACCTACCTTGGAACACGCCTGTTTGACGAACTGCCAGATAATGTGAGAGTTTTAGGTTCAAAAAGACATTTAAAAAATTACTGCTCAAATATTTACTGGGTGCGGGTGAAGATGTTTTTGTCAGCCTTGTTGATTTGTGTCGGTGCTGATCCTTGCTTCAGTTGGATAGGGAAACTTGTCAACATTGACCTTGTTGTGATAGAGACTAGCATTTTAGAGTGTTTATATATGTAAGTTATATTTTGTACAGATTTTACTTAGGTATTTGTAGTTTTCAGTGTGGTACTCGTATGTCCTATAGTCTGCTGTTTTATTTTTTCGAAAGTTTACTGGTGTATTTTTAGTGAATTTTTATTTTTTAAAATTCACTCTTAGCGAGGTATCGATGGTGATACTTTGCAAAAATTCTTTCAAATGAGTGCGAACTAGGACCCCTAGAACCCATATCCGGGGTCAGTTTCAATTTTTATATGTTATATATATATATATATATATATATATATATATATATATATATATATATATATATATATATATATATATATATATATATATATATATATATATATATATATTAGTTTTTGTATAATTTTATTTATATTATTTATATAATCACCCTGTAGATGTGTAAACCTTTTTGGTTGTTTTTGTATTTTTTTAATTGGTATAATTTTAGGGATATTACTTTTATTGATTATAATTTTAAATGTAACTAGAAACCTTTTATATTAACAGTTTACACAATGTTTTATGGGTGACTCTGTATATTTTATAATGTATTTTTTTAGCTGAATAAAATGTTTGAATTCAAGTTTAGATCAGTATATATATTCGTCATATTACAGCTAGCTGCAGTGTTATATGGGTTGCCTACCCCTCTACTATATTATGCCAAATAAATTGTAATCAAATAATTAATGTACTTACGTTGTCTCAGTGGTGGATTCTGCTAAATAGGGAAAAAGAAATAGCCTGCTAATATGCAATTAACCTTATTTTTTTATATTATTTTGTTTTTTTCAAAGAATTATGTTTTTAGAAAATTTTTCATAACAACTTTTATTGGACACAATTTTATAAATTTAAATCTAAACGGATCCGTTGTTATAACTCTCAAACTTACTAATAAATTAAAAATGATTAATATTATTAACAGAATTTCTGCTGATTTTCAAATGTTCGTTACAAACTAATATGGCTTTCTGACCTGCGATCCTGACTCCCTCTAAGTTCTTAACTTTGAACTTTGGTGAAATTTAAATTAAGATTTCTGTTTATGTATAAAATCTTATTTTTCCCATGAATGCTTTTGCTTGACGTATGATCGACAGAATAGACTGTCTTTTAAATAAAGTAATTTTCTCCTTGTGCTGATTTAGATAAAATAAATTAAATTGCAAACCTTGGTTCCTCGCTAGTGGTGGTAGGTATCCTTAAATGTAGTTATTCTTGATATATATATATATACTGTTTATCTTGTAATTTATTACTTCAAAACTTCATGTGACAGCTTCTGTTTGTTTCAGTCACACAATGGATCTTCGTTACACAAAATATACTTTAAAAATATTTAAATTCCTTGGGCAGCAATCATGATGCCATTCTAACGTCTGAATTTATTTTACAACCAACAATAATTCATAACAAAAGCGGAAATCTTGCCAAAATTCATTTTCTGTTTGATATCAAGGCATCCTTTCTTGAATTTAATTAATACATTTCTGACAGCTATTCACCCGGTAAGTTTAAACATCATTATTCTTAAAAATGACATTTGGCCTAACCTTACTTCTTAGACATAATCATAACCAATAATAAATTTATAAATTAATGAAGTTTATATGCTGCAATCTTGATTTGAAAAGTCTCACAACACTAAAAAAAAACACTGTCCTTGACCAGTTCATTGTTCACATAACAAAAACAAACTTATATCTAGGTACATTATAAAAAGTGTTTGTTTGTTCATTACCTTTAGGTAATTGATTTAGAACATAATTCTTTGGTATGTATTTCATGCTTAAGAGTTTGATCTATTTGCCTATAGATTTTTGGCTCTTTTAAATTCATTTAAACTGAGATACTTTCCAAATTTACTAATTATAAATCTCAAAAGTTTCATTAATGATCATTTTAACAAATTATGGCTTTATATCTTTCATTGCTTATCCAAATAACACTGACTAACAATAATAGAGAATATGCTTGTATATTAATGTTATTATTTTGTTTTCTGTTTTAGTGTAAAGTAAAATATGTCGAACGATGTGGATATGTATACAATCTACAGAGAACTTGTATGCATCACGTGTAAACCGTAAGTATTGTACTTACTACTGACCAGTGGTCCTACTATCACCCCCCATTGCTAAGCTGACCCCCCAATTTTGTAGGTCTGACAACTTACATTATTGAAGCAATAATCGGAACTTAACGTCATCATACTATTTTCCGTAAGGGTTTTCATTTTTGTTTTATAGAAATTTATATGGCCTTTACATTATGTACACTCTGATGTACTAACATATATATATATATATATATATATATATATATATATATATATATATATATATATATATATATATATATATATATATATATATATATATATATGTATGTATGTATCCAACCGCCAACTCAAAAAATAATTAACCGATTCCGATGAAACATGGCAAGTGCCTTTCTTTTATTAATGGCTTGGATGAGTTCGTTAGTCAAAAAAATCGGACGGGGTTTTTCGGGCAAATTTTGAGTTTTTTTTCGAAAAAAATTTTTTCTCCGAAAGTAACAAAGCTGTTTTAATGAAATTTAGTATATAGGTTGCCTCAGGGGAGATTGTATTGCGTACCAAAATTCAACTGTCTAAGTTTAGAAAAAATTGAGTTATTCAAATTTTAATTTTCTTTCGAAACATTTTTTTCTCCGAAAGTAAGAAAGCTGTTTTAATGCAATTTAGTATATATATATTGCATCTGGAGAGATCTTACTACGTACCAAAATTCAACTTTATAAGTTAAGAAAAAATTGGGTTATTCAAATTTTAAATTTTCTTTCAAAAAAAAAATTTTTCTCCGTACATTACAAATTTATTTTAATGAAATTTTGTGGATATTGCCTTAGGAAAGACCTTACTACGTATTAAAATTAAACTCTCTAAGTTTATAGAAAATTGAGTTATTTAAATTTGAAGCATTTAATAAAAATTCACTACCATAACGCACTTGCTGCGTCCCGAGTTTTTTTATACTTATTGTGATTTTGTAATGTAAACCTTGTAATTTTGTTTTACCTAATGTAATAACACTGACTGGTGTTCTATTTTTGTATCAGGGTTGTGTGTGTTTCTGTTGATTTTATCTTTTCACTGTATCTCCTAGGAGATATATTGCTTTGCTGTTTTTTGTAGTATGTGTGTATGTTGACATGTGTGGTGTGCGTTCATAGTTTTTGTGTTCTTTATATGATTTTAAAATGGATTTTGGATTTTAGATTAATTATATATTACTTCCAATCGTCACAGCGTGTGGAAGTATCGCCTTTTCGCTTAAACGTCGTAAAAAGTATCACATAGAAACCATGATTTGGAAACGAAATTTTTTTGTCTGTCTATTCTTCGGTCTGTATGTCTGTCTGTTTGTAGCCACGATAACTTTAGAAATAATTCAAATATTGTTTTCAAATTGATATACAGTTAGCAGTCGACAAACGAACGGTTCGGAATGTTGTTGGGTAAAATCGCTTTAGCAGGTAGGGGATGAACGGGGATGATTTGGTGAAAATTGATATATTTTAGTCAAAACTCGAGTAATATAACTTTTTAGGGTTTATTTATTGAAAAACTTTTAATTTCCTCAAACATCTGGTATTCTGTGCTGAAATTAAATTAGGGGTTGAATGTGTGGGAATGGAATATTGTTGACAAAAACTTCGAAATTTATTTTGTTGCTAAAACGGTGTAACAAGACTCAAAACATATTGAAAACTTGATTCTGGAACGAAAAGTTTTTCGGCTGTCGGTATGTCGGCATCTACGTCTGTCTGTTAACAGGCGCAATAAATTTTGAAAGAATTGAGATATCATCTCAAATTTGGTATACAGTTAGCAAATGGACGCTTCGAATTGTTTTTGGGTAAGATCGCTTCAGGGGGCAGGGGATAAATAAGGGGTGATTTGGTGAAAATTTGCATTTTTTTCAATAAAACTCGAGTAACATAACGTTTCAGAGGTTTATGGGTGCAGGAATTCAATATTTTCTCTGTGGTCAAATCATAGGCTCTAAATTCATTCCATGAAAATGTCTTTCTGAAAGAATAAATTATGACAGATATGTGGCATTATGATTCAGTTTACAGCACTATTTTTTCTCCACGTACAGCATTCTATATGCTTTGTGGATCAATCTTATTCATTAATAATTACTAAATTTTTGTGCGTATATTGTATTTATGGTGAATAAATTATATATATATATATATATATATATATATATATATATATATATATATATATATATATATATATATATATATATATATATATATATATATATAAACACTGACTTTCTCATTAGTAAATTTTTCGTTCTACGCAAGCAAGGCAGTTGTCGTATTTGGCCGTCTGCAGATGTTTCTTTTCTTTCCATCCTAGATCATGCGCTATAAACATGTCGGTTCCGTTCAAGAGTCTCACTCTTTTAATACTTTCTGCTTCTAAAGATATATTGTAGACACTATCACAATTGCCTTTTTCTCTAAAATATTTCTTCCGATAGGGTAAATCTTAGTCACTGAACACTCCCTTATTTCAAATTCAATTGTAGTGCCAAGTTTATGGGAAGTGTATCCCAAGAGGATTTTCCCCGTTGCGATACCAAAAATAATAGCGTTAGATTCTCTCGTCTTCCTTTTCATTTCTTTGACCTACTTTTTCAAATTTTTGTTTTCACTTGGCTCTCCAATTTTTACACTGAGATCCTCTCTTAGCCTCCGTATTGGATCTTTTAAGTATTTTGTTATTTGCATAAGGGTCGCAAACATTTTAGTAGCTGATATATATTCATCATCCTGTCTATATTCAACTTTCAAATGTTGTTCATGCTCGTTGTTCTGTCACTTTTAAATTCAAATGTCGCGCGCTACACTGACATAGAGTAAGTGTTACTAATGGTTTCCGCCAGAAGACCAGAGAGGGGGAAGAAGAATGAGAGAAGGGAGAGAAGCTTGCATCCCTCTGCCACTTGTTTTTGAGTCCTTGAAGAGGCAAGAGGTCTCGAGAAAGCGAATTGCTTTCAACCCCTTGAAGAGACACGAGGTCTCTAAATATCCATTTTGTTTGTAAGCCCTTTGGGAGACACGAGGTCCCTAGAGGTGTTGTGTGTGAATACAGAAAAACGAAGCTTATGTTCCTGCATTATTGGAGAATAAAGGTAGGTAACTTTGCTTATTGTCAGTGCCCTATTTGTTCTGTTTTTTTTTGTTATTCATTATAAAATAAATACACGTGGTATTTACATTTGGCCCATCGACTGGATTTTTATAGTTGTTTTGTTTTGTTATTAGTTGATACAGTCCATTTTTTGAAGTAATTTTACTTGTTTCCTTTAGTCTAGTAAATTTGTAATTGTTTATTGCCGTGTTGAGTCATTTAATTTCAAGGTGACGTTATTGCTTGTATATAACTAGGTACATACTCGAATTGCATATTGTTGAAATCACGTTTGCATATTGTTTAAATCGCGTTTAGGAATTTTTTTGCGTTGAACAATGGAGTTGATTCAGCTAAAAAATAAGCGCGAAAGCGTTTATAGACGAGTAGAAGCCATATTGCACGTGGCTCAACAGGTCAAAATAGACGCAGTAGTGGATTTAGATGGGTTGAATAGATTTGAGGTTCGTTTTGAGGCGTTGAATGAGTTGGTCAATCTATTTGATTCATTGCATTTGGACATCGTGTCGGTAGTTGATCGATCAGAGTTGGAGAGCGAGCATGAAATGCAGAACAAATTCGATGAACTGCAATACTCTATAAAAACTATCTATCGAGAACTGAGAGGTTATGCAAATAAAGCCGCTGAGAATCAAGCTCGATCCGTTTTTCACGGTAGTTCGAAATCGAGTCGAGCATCGAGTAAGTCGCGGTGTTCTGTCAAATCATCGAACGCTCGATCTCTCAGTGAAAGGGAAGTAACGAACGCAAACGCGATTATGTCAACTTCAAATTTAAACAGACATTTGAGGTTACCGAAAATCGAAATGCCAAAATTCGATGGAAATTGGAAAAACTGGCCAACCTTTTATGATCTGTTTAAAACAATGATTCATGAGAACGAATCATTGTCAGATATTGAAAAGTTCCAATATTTGAGTGCTTCGTTAGTGAAGGATGCAGCTGGCCTAATCAAGAATTTACCGCTAACGGGAAGCAATTATGGGATTGCATTCAAGTCTCTGGTCTCAAGGTATCACAATACCCGGGTTTTGTTGACCAATTATTGGCAGGGTATCGTACAGGCCCCCAAAGCAAATAGTGAATCTGCTTCTTCCCTACGAACGTTGTTGTCTGTATTCAGTGAAAATTTGGAAGCGTTGACGCAGTTTGAACATGACATGTGGGATTTCACTAAATTCAACATGTTGCTGCAAAAGGTGGATATGAGTCTTAAGCAAAAATTTGAGCTTGAGTTTTGCGAATCGGACATTCCCAGTTTTAGTAGTTTATGTAGATTCTTGGAAAAGCAGTGTAAAGCAATGGAGACAACTGCCTTAACTTCCAATTATGTGACTAATAGAAGGCAGCATGTTTCAGCAACCACTGCTAGGCCCGCTTCGTCCTTTGTTACCAGCACAAAGCTTGTATGTGCTTATTGTAAGGAGGAGCACCCCATGCTCAAGTGTGATGGATTTCTATCTTTATCCTCTCATAAACGGTATACGTTCGCAAAAAAGAATAATCTTTGTTTTAACTGTTTATCAAACTCGCATGCCAGCAGGGAGTGCAAGTCATCAAGTTGTCGTGTATGTAATAAACACCATCATACATTATTGCACTTCCCAAAAGCACCGGCATCGGGAGATGAGAGTGACTCAAACAAGCCACCTGTGGAAGAGCCACAAGGTGCAGAGCAATTGCGTGTGTTGGCAAGTGTGGTAAAAAGGGAACAGTCCGTGTTACTGGCAACTATAATGCTATTAGTACGAGATAAAAATGGAAAGGTTAGGAGATGTCGAGCTCTCCTGGATTGTGCGAGTGAGGCTAATTTCATTTCGCAGCAGTGTGTTGAAAAATTGGGGCTCAACACCTCATCTCGTTCAGTGATGGTTCAAGGCTTGAACCAAATGAGCTCGCTTGCTAGCCAAGGCACTCTCAAATGTCGAGTAGAGTCCATTTATGAGCCAACAAAGTTAGAGTTGGACATGATTGTGATTCCGAACATTTGTTCCAAGATCCCTTCTGCTAAAATTGAGCAGTGCCACTGGCAACATATTCAGAACTTAGAGTTGGCAGATTCAGAGTTTGGTATACCAGGGGACATTGAAATTTTGTTGGGTACTGACGTTTATGCTCATGTGGTTAGACCTGGAATAAAGAGAGGGCCTCGAGGTGCACCAGTGGCCATCAATACTGTTTTTGGTTGGGTGCTTATGGGCAGTGTAGAACAGTCAAAGTCTCATTCTGTTGTGAATAGTTTATGCACGTTGGTCGACTTGGATCATACCTTGAAACAGTTTTGGAGCTTGGAACAGGTACCACAAGGTTTAGTTATGTCTCCGGAAGATAAAAAATGTGAGGAAATCTTCAAGAAGACTCAGCACCGAAATAGTGCTGGGAGATATATTTTAAATATGCCCTTTCGTGAGGGTACTCCGTGTTTGGGAGAATCTTTCAGTGTTGCATTGAGGCGGTTTTACTCCCTGGAAGCACGTCTTAGTAGGGATCCAGCGTTGCACAAGTCCTATTCGGAGTTTATCAGGGATTATTATGAGTCTGGCCATATGTCTCTGGTATCAGATGTAGCTGTGGAACCATCTGATGCATACTATATTCCCCATCATTGTGTGTTGCGTCTTCACAGCCTTTCGACCAAACTGCGGGTGGTATTTGATGCTAGTTCCAAAAGTACGAATGGTGTATCTCTGAACGATACGTTGTTAGTGGGAGCGAAGTTGCAGACAGATATTGCCACTGTGTTGTTGAAATTTCGCTCAAACAAAATTGCATTTACTGCTGACATTCGGCAAATGTATCGACAAATTTTGGTTGTAGATAATCATAGGGATTATCAAAGAATTCTCTGGAGGTTCTCAAAGGGGGAACCTGTACAGAAATATCGCCTTAATACTGTCACATATGGGGTCTCCTCAAGCCCACACATGGCAATCCGAACAATGATGCAGCTTTGTGATGATGAGGAATCATCTTTTCCATTGGCAGCAAAGCTAGTTCGGTCCGATCTCTATGTGGATGATGTAGTCAGTGGAGTCGACTCATTGTCAGAGGCTTTTGAGTTGCAACGGCAATTGATTGGGTTGTTTGCTAAGGGGGGTTTTGAATTGAAGAAGTGGGCCAGCAATAATTCGAAACTGTTGTCCACAGTATCAGCTGATAGTCAGCAACCTCGATCGTTAGATTTAAATGATCCATCAGTGTTGAAAATTTTAGGATTGCAGTGGTGTCCCATAGGTGATACATTCTCTTTTAATGTTGAACCTATTGATCGTCCGTGCACAAAACGAAATCTTCTTTCGGAATTGGCAAGAATTTATGACCCCCTGGGTTTTTTGTCTCCTGTTACCCTGTTGGCAAAATATCTTATGCAGTGCTTGTGGGAGCAAAAGGTGGGATGGGATGATAAGCCCTCAAAGGATATTGTTGGTCAGTGGTCTCAGTATAAATCACAACTCAGTGCGCTAGCAGGTTTATCAATTCCCAGAGGCGTAAAACACGATAATATCATCAGTACAGAACTCCATGGGTTCTGTGATGCATCGGAGCGAGGGTATGCTGCAGTTGTTTACTTAAGACAAGTATCAGAGGAGGGTCAAGTTTGGATCAATTTTCTGTGTGCCAAGTCCAAGGTATCACCTTTAAAAAGAATATCGATTCCACGTCTCGAATTGTGTGGGTGTTTATTGTTGGCAAAGCTTCTGGAATTTGTGTGTCGGGTGTATGAAGGTCGTTTTGAGTTTAACTCTATGTATGCTTGGTCAGACTCTATGGTGGCACTTGCCTGGATAAAATCATCTTCCAATAGGTGGAAGACCTTTATTGGGAATCGAGTAGCAAGCATACAAGAGAAGATTCCTCCAGAGTCATGGCATCACGTAAGTGGACAAGAAAACCCAGCTGATTGTGCATCGAGAGGCATGTTACCTTCTGGGTTTTGTGAGCATCCACTATGGTGGGCGGGACCCGCCTGGCTAAAATTGGCAAGAGAAAATTGGCCCAAGTCGTTGCGTTTTGAGCCGCCAAAAGAGTGCCTGGCGGAGCAACGAACTCTCCCCGTACTAGTTACTTTGGCAAATGAGGAGTGGCTCAGTAAACTTTTGAATCGCTTTTCGCATCTACGGAAAATTCAGGGTGTTGTTGTATATTGTTAGCGGTTTGTGCGAAATTGTAGGGTGTCTCCATCTGACCGAACTACTGCATCTCTGACAGCCACCGAATTACAGGAGGCGCTTCATATGCTTATCAAATGTGCTCAAGGTGAAGTATTTCAAAGGGAAATAGCATCCTTGGTTAAAGGTGAGAGGTGTGCGAGGACAATAAATAAGTTAGCCCCCTTTCTGGATACAGAGGGTATCCTCAGGGTGGGCGGTCGCCTTCGTCAAGCTGATGTTCCAGTTGAAGTGAAACACCCTATATTGTTGCCCCGCTCACATCGTCTCACCGAGTTAATCATTGCACACACACACCATGTCAATCTTCATCCTGGTCCTCGCACATTGCTTCATTTGCTTTCGCAACAGTTTTGGATTTTGTCCCCTCGGAGAGCTATTCATCATGTTTTGTCAAGGTGCTATCGTTGCTTTCGAGTGAATCCTACTCCCATGGCACCGATGATGTCTGATTTGCCAGTTGCCAGGGTTTCTCAGTTGAAGCCGTTTTCACACAGCGGAGTTGATTTTGCAGGTCCAGTTTTTGTGACACAGGGCAGATATCGAGGTGTCCGAAAGGTGAAAGCATATATTTGTTTGTTTGTGTGCATGGCAACGAAGGCCCTCCATTTGGAAGTAGTGTCTGATCTTTCAGCTGAAGCCTTCTTGGCAGCTCTTCGGAGGTTTGTGGCTCGCAGAGGAAGATGTGACAATTTGTATAGCGATAGAGGTACCAACTTCGTCGGCTCAAATAAGCAGCTCTTAAACTATGCAAAGGGGGCAGCAGATGCTTGTACCATTAAGTGGCATTTCAACCCCCCATCAGCTCCGCATTTTGGAGGTCTGTGGGAGGCAGGAGTGCGCTCAGTCAAGACTCATTTGCGAAGGGTGATCGGTTTGCAGATTCTGACCTTTGAGGAAATGTCCACGTTGCTTGCTCAAGTGGAATCAGTTTTGAATTCTCGACCATTGTGTAGTGCGAGTACTGATCCAAATGATCTGTTAGCCCTATCCCCAGGACATTTTCTTACAATGGAACCGTTAGGTGCTCCTCCTGATGCTGATTTGACTTTGTTAAGTATGAATCGCTTGTCACGCTGGCAGCTGGTGCAAAGGATCCACCAGGACTTTTGGCGCCGCTGGAAGAACGAATACCTGCATACACTGCAGCAGCGTAGTAAGTGGGATACTGTGCAAACGTCCCCCCCGATCGGAGCTTTAGTTGTGATTAAAGATGAGACTTCGTCACCTCTTGTTTGGAAGCTCGGACGCATTATGCAACTATACCCAGGCCGTGATGGTATAGCTCGGGTAGCTCAAGTTCGCACTAGTAGTGGCACTTTTGATAGGCCTCTGACGAAGTTATGTCTGTTGCCATCGCAGTAATACGTCTGCCTTGAAATTTTTTTGTACAGTTAATTATAAATCCAATAGCTTCAGTTTTTTGTTTTTTGTGCTTATTGTAAATTTTTGTTCTGTTTGTTTATTTGAGAAACAATATAATTGTGAAAATAAATCCTTATTTTGGTGGGCGGAATGTTCATGCTCGTTGTTCTGTCACTTTTAAATTCAAATGTCGCGCGCTACACTGACATAGAGTAAGTGTTACTAATGGTTTCCGCCAGAAGACCAGAGAGGGGGAAGAAGAATGAGAGAAGGGAGAGAAGCTTGCATCCCTCTGCCACTTGTTTTTGAGTCCTTGAAGAGGCAAGAGGTCTCGAGAAAGCGAATTGCTTTCAACCCCTTGAAGAGACACGAGGTCTCTAAATATCCATTTTGTTTGTAAGCCCTTTGGGAGACACGAGGTCCCTAGAGGTGTTGTGTGTGAATACAGAAAAACGAAGCTTATGTTCCTGCATTATTGGAGAATAAAGGTAGGTAACTTTGCTTATTGTCAGTGCCCTATTTGTTCTGTTTTTTTTTGTTATTCATTATAAAATAAATACACGTGGTATTTACAAATGTGAAAATAAATAAATCAAAAAATTTATTTCAGATGAGCGTGAACTATGTCCCCTAGAACTCATATCCTAAGTTAGTATATCATATATATATATATATATATATATATATATATATATATATATATATATATATATATATATATATATGATATAAAATTACGTGTATTATTTCTATGAAAAGTCGCTACGGTAATGCACTTGCTGCGTCCAGAGTTCTAAATAATGGTTTTACATACTTGCCGGCATTTTAAAATGCTTGGATCTAGAGAAGAATGACTAGGGACTATATATTTTAGGTTTTTCAGTGTGGATTTCCCTTTAAAATTTTGTTTTCCATTTAAGTTTGTAACTAATAACATTGGGGAAGAAATGACTGCCTTAGTTTAAAATTAGTTTGTTAAGCAAAAATCTCAGAAGAGTTATATTCCAGTTAATTACAAAGCGTACCAGAACCTCGGTGGTTCAGGGATAATAACGTGTGCCTCTGAACCGAAGGGTACTGGGTTCGATCCCTGGGTACTCCTTTCACTTTTTCAGTACAAACTGTAACATTAACATCAGCCGAGGTTCTGGCATTGTATCTGAGCGAGTTGATTGTCTGCACGTTCCGCCCTTCGGAGGGGGCGTAAAGCCGTCGGTCCCGTGTCTATGCGATGTTGGGCATGTTAAAGATCCATACCTTCCTTACAGAAAGGCAGGGATTCGGCAAAATTTCCAGGATAGTGAGGTGAAACTGCTCCCTGGCGGCGGTGATTGGCCATAGTCGCGGAAATAGGCCGAAGTTAAAGAAACAAAACAAAAACACACACACACACACAAAGCGTACCTACATGTTTTATAAATGTTAAATGAAACGTTTTGAAGTTAAACTAGTCTACTTTAGGGTCGCAGGGATTGAGGCTTTTCGTACCCAAAATAAAGTCAATACGGCCTTCAAATTTTATCGTCTCTACATTACTAAGCCTGGGATATAAATATGTATGTAAAATGATTAATTTTAAACTAATATGGAGAAGTCTTAATGTCTTGTGTTGAGTAGGATGTTTGAATGCGTGCAACAGCACGTTTTGGAATATTTTTATTACGGTCTCATGAGTAATTATTTCACTTATCAGCTTTGAAACGATAATTTAATTCACAAATACTCATTTGTACTTTTCCATTCCCGACGCTGACATATGCTTAAAATGCAAAGGTAAGCAATTGTGCTCTTGTTTTGTCTGCGAATTTAAATTACTACCGCCAATACGTGCACGTGTTGAAATATATGTTCAAATATCTCACGAGATAGACGTATTTATTTTCAGTCATGCTGCTAAAATGTTCTTAATATGCATATTGGAACACACACATACAGGAACAAGGTAATAATTATAATGTTTTTGCTGTATACTCTCGTTCGCCCAAAACAACATTGACAAATCTACAAACATAAAAGTCCGGACGCTGCCAGTGCATAAGCATATTTTCATAATAGCCATACATATATATATATATATATATATATATATATATATATATATATATATATATATATATATATATATATATATATATATATATATATTTACACAGTTGTGTCTGTGAGGGGGTTGGTAGTCGGGCGAAATACCTAATTGCTCTGGTTTAAAATTCATTAAGGCGTGAGGTTTCGGCTCCAGATTTTGATATATTTTCAACAGGTTGAGGAAATGTTAAAGGAATTTAACTCTAACGACTCCATCTGCCTACTCCCTACATTTCATTGGAGACACTTTTTAAGAAAACCGTATTATATATATATATATATATATATATATATATATATATATATATATATATATATATATATATATATATATATATATATATATATATATTTAATACAAATACTCAACGGGAATTATCCCAAATTAAGAGTATGAATACAATATAAAATACATAGAAAAATTAACATCGTAAAAGTACTACTAATTACCAAGCAGCGATGCAACGTGTCTCAGCTCAGACTCACCACAACACAATATGTCTATTGACTGATGCACGCTGTTATCAATGGAGCACGATCTGTAAATCGGTGAGTTAAGCCTAACATAGATCCTCGGTGGCGGTAGATAAAAGAAGTCGTGTCTTCTAGAGTTGACTCTAGAGGTATGAAAAAGCAGATTGCGCAACAGTTCAGGACAGACGATCCTACTGTGCAGTAAATTATATATCAGGAAGAGAGCAAAATAAATACGCCTAGCTTGCAGAGACTCCAATGAGAACCTCGACAGTAAATCGGTCTGTGGTATACCAGTAGCGGGATACACCCGATCCGCTCTGTATGCAAGGAACTTTACAAATCTCCGTTGGACACCCTCAAGAGCCTCTATATGGACGTCATACAGAGGAGACCACACCACACAGGCATATTCCAGATGCAGCCGCATATAGGCACCGAACAGGAGCCTCAAAGTGTCCGAATTATGAAAGGAACCCGAATTGCGAATAAGAAATCCAAGTGTCTTCGATGCCCTAGCAATAGCATGTTCATAGTTCTCCACGAACGAAAGTTTCGAATCAAAGGCAACACCCAAGTCTTTAAAGGTTGCAGGCCTTAGAAGAGGCTGTCCATCTATGGAGTATGGAAACTTCAGCAAGTTCGGTGAGAAATCCACGTTATCCAGTTTCCTCAAAAGAATATCGTGATTTAATCTATCAAAGGCCCTGGAGGGGTCCAGGTAGATAACATCCGTCTGCGACCCGTTGTCCATAGCAGCAGATATATATTCAGTTATGCTGATTAAGTTAGTGGTCGTGGAGCGGCCTCTCACGAAGCCATGCTGAGCGCTGCTAATTTTTTTACCGCAAACGAAATTATCTCATGCAGGACAATCTCGAACACTTTCTCAAAGTTGTCCATTATAGCTATTTGTCTATGGTTCTCAATCAACGTATAATCACCCCCCTTTGGAACATGTATTGACTTCGCCTTCTTCCAGATGCTAGGTAATACAGAAGACTCCAGCGATATATTGAACAATATAGTAAAGGACTGAACAAGTATGTGAGCACAATCCCTGACCAGAAAAGCTGGAATTTGGTCAGGGCCCGATGTGTGCTTCGGTTTGATCTTAAGCAACGCGCTTAAGACCTGTTCTTCCGAAAACCGTTTGATATCCAATGCAGTCCCACCACTGTAACAGGGAGCGCAGCCCACTAAAACTCCGCTAGACGCATCCGAGCATGAGCCCTGAAAAAACTCAGCAAAGGCATTCACTGCATCTGCATCGCTCGCAACAACCTCCCCCCTATACGAGAGCGTAGACTGACCAGATGTACCTTTTTTTGGGGTTGGCATACCTCCAGAAGCTAGCTGGATCAACGCGGATATTTCTCTCCACCATCTCCTCATAAAGCGACTGTTTAGTTGCAGACAAGACCCTGACACGTCTTCTAAGTCCCCTGAATATCTCATAGTCCGCAAGATAATTTGAACGCTTAAAGCATTTCCAGGCCTGAAATTTTCTTCCTGTATAACTGATGAGTTCAGAGTCAAACCAGGGTGGATAGCGGCGGCGCACTCCTGAACATGTCATGGGTACGTAGGGGTCAATAATTGAGTACAACAAAGCATAGAACCTGTGGCAGGCTTCGTCCACATTTGAGAACTGGGCAAGTGAAGTTCAATCAACTGAAGAGAGGTGGTTATATAAACCAGGAAAATTGGCTTTGCGAAAGGAGTATCGGAAGGATGTCGGTATGTTCACAGCGTGTTTGTTCATCGGACGTTCAATTGTAAGTGTTATCTCAAGCGCGGGATGATGACCATCCTCGTCCACCAATATGTCAGAAGCACCATTCACACAACCTCTCGCATTAGTGAAAACAAGGTCAAGAAGTCTGCCGTTGGTATTTCTGATCGCGTTCAGTTGTTCCAACCGAAAAATGTCTTGCAATGAAAGAATGGTGCGCAATTTATTAGTAACTGGAGCTCTATATATATATATATATATATATATATATATATATATATATATATATATATATATATATATATATATAAGTAGCATATTCCGGAACATTGAAGTCGCCCAAGATTAATAAAATGGAGTTCAAAAGAAATTCGCAGGCACACAAAGCATCAAGAAACACGTTGAAAGCAAAAGCAGTGGTGTTTTGCTTTCAACGTGTTTTGCTGTTGTTGCCTATAAGGTTCATAACCTGCAATAACTTTCTACAGAGGATTTTGATAGAAGGATCGAATTTTGTGGAAACATAATTCAGATTATTCCCACAAAATGCCGATTTTTCAAACTACGTTGTTTTCTCTGATGAATCTGAGTTTTGCAATATCCTCAAAGACTGAACGTATGGGCCGGAATTGTTAGTCATTATATAACTGGATCCTTCTTCTTTGAAGGGATTTTAACAGGTCCACGCTTTGTAATATTATCACGAGAAGATATTGTGCCTGCATCAGAGAATTGTTTTAAATGTTAAAAATGATTTTCCCAATGTCTATTTTCACCAAAATGGCTCCCCACTTCATTTCAGTCGAGAGGTGAGGGAATAGCTTAATGTGACATTTCCTATTGAGTAGCCAGCTAGGTCTCCAGATTTGTCTTCATTCCATTATCTTCTCTGGGGTCATTTAAAAAGCGTTGTTTACAACGATCGGCCTGCGAACTTGGAATAGTTGCGAAATCAAATTGTGATGGCCTTTCAACAAGTGCGTAATGGACCACTGCAAAGCACGATTCATTGGTTCGACAAGAGGCTTCACTATTGTCAAGAAGTTCAAAGGGCTCAATTTAAGCATCTTATCCCATAAAGTAAGAGGTTATTATTTTCCCAAATACATTTCATGAAGAGCCGATTGCTTTCGTTCTTGCCAAAGGTAACTTAAAAGTAACTAATGCCATCAACAACTAGGCTGTTGCACTCTGAGAAATCAAAGGGTTGCCACCCTCAAAAAAGAGGGTGCTTAAAAAATGTCGATAATACCACCAAATAGAGGCAAATAATCTGTTATGCAGCTCTACATATTTTGAGTCCGATGTTTTTCTCGGTTTAAAAGTTATAGCCTTGTTGCGTTACTTATGCGCTAATACCTGTATATAGGTTTGAGATCCTCAATTAGGTTTATAGATCTAGGGTCTCTAATTTGTACTCATTTAAAGCATTAAAAAAAAATTTAAAGTCGGATCTCAATTAGCGAATTTTCTTAATAAAAAATGGGAGTTATAAAGCAAATGTTTAGTACCTCTAGAGGTGTAGGGGAGACCCGGGTTGGTTGTGACAATTTTTACTTATTCTTTATACATCTAGATTATAAAACTATGAGGTTTGTTTGATTACATTTCTTTAATTTGAACATATATCTGTACAAAAACATAAGAAAGAACTGATTTGAAGCGATACAAACATAGTTTTATGGAATAAAAAAAGGCCACTACAAATGTCGCAACTTGTCCCGGCCAGGGGTTTTCTGTGAGACCAGTGGGGTTGGTTGTGACAAATCTTACTCCCTTAAATATCATCGTCTGAATTACAGTGAATGCAGACAAAATATGGACCTCTATCCGTGCATTCTTCATGAGCCTATTTGGGGCAACTGGTCCACTGCAACCATTTCTCTTTCGGGCGAAAGTTGGAAAAGGATGCGCTACAGATTAAACAAAAGGTTTCATCTTCATCTTTAGAACTGCTACTAACTTCAATGGTTTTAGCTGTGGTTTTACCTTTACCATTACATATGTTTCTCTTGACTCCGGATTGCGTAACTCTTCTCTTTTGTTCTTTCAAATCTTTCCTATTTCTTTCATTTTCTAAGTCCTCCTTATTTGGGGTGTCCGTCCAAATTACTGATCGGCCAGGTTTTTGACCTTTTCGTTTAGCGACCCGTTTTTCAGCTTTTGGTGTTGGTCTTAAATCTTGTGGAGAAAAATATGTGGTGATACTGGAAGGTCCAGTTAAGTTTACAGGTTCTTTAGCTAGTGGAAGTAAATATGTTTCAGACGGTGAATTGTTGGGGGTTTTTTCGGCTTAAATGTGGTTGGACTGGCTATTGAACTGTGTTTCTGGAATAACTTCCTTCTGAGATACGTCTACTTCCAAATCATTCTCCGGATTGGGACGGTCCGTCACAGCTGCAGGAAGGAATTCATTATCTGAAAATATATTTTTGTTGAAGTGATAAATTTCAGCAGCTCCAAATCCAGCTTGTTTTTTGGCGTTGCTGTCAGAGGAAGAGCATCTTTAGTAATTGGGGGTATGTCATAAATTGACATTATTTTCCCTGGGTGATTGCGCATCCATGTGTCGCAAGCATGATTAATATATTTTTAAGAGGCCCATATACCGACCGATCCAATGATTGGAGTTTGTAGGATAGTGTGGTGGCAGAGAAATTACCACAAGTCCATTGTCTTTGCAAAAATTAATACCTTTTAATGAGAGGTGAGAGTCGTGGTTATCTAATATTAAGAGAACCGGTTTTTCTTGAGATGACTTGGCATGTTTGCAATTATCTTCTGTCATCCAACCTGAGGGATTCGCGGATCCAATACATCCTGGAGGGCCGTTGTTGACAAAATAATCTCTGTAGTTTTTCTTTTGGAACAAGAACATCGGGGGAATTGGAATCCGCCTGGCACTAACAGCGAAACAAAATGTTACCAAAGTATCCCTCTCAGCGGAAGTTACAAAACCCACTTGTTTTATGCCCTTTCTGGCAATAATTCTGCCTGGACGTTGTACAGTTCCCATTCCATCGACGTTATACATATCTTCTAGTTCAAATTTATATCGATCCACGACCTCTTGTAGAAGAGAAAAAAAGCATTGATGTTTGTTTTATTGAAACTTGTAACGCGACTAGGCTAGTCGATTCAGGAGTCCTAAGGGATAATGTTTGATGTCGCTTAAGAAAACCTGTAAGCCAGTCGGCAGAGGCCATTTTCTCTGTAACCCATTATCGCGGACAATTACATTATTCATCACAACAAATTCGCAAGCTAATTTACGAACTTGTTTTGTCGATAACCCAAGGTATAATTTATATTGATGAATAAGGAATTCTGCTAGTTCACTTTCCATTTGGTCTGATAACACTTGGCGATTTCGTTTATACCCTACACTCAGTGGTTGATCCAAACCTAAAAATTAATGTGATCAGGTTTTTCAATAGGAACCTACCTATAGAGAACCCAAAATAAATGATTATTAAAAAAAGCTCCCATCTCTAAGTATGTAAGTATACCCACTATATTTGTTATCCAATCTTCAGATATATTTAAAATTTATCTAGCTCGTCGAAAAGTTAGTTTAAAATCGATTGCAAAGTTTGTACCAAGCAGATAAACAAAGAGACAGATAAACAAAAAGTGAGTTTATAAAACGTGGTAAACAAGAAAAATCTTACCACCATTATTTCGCATCTGTACTTTTTTACAAAATCTTTGTAGTGTCATGTAAAAATGTGCGAATGGTCTGACGACCGCAGCCATGAAACAAGACAACACACACACGTAGTATAATGTAGTTAATCTGGAAATCGTCGGCAACTGACCCTAAAGACCTCTTGTTTTCCAAAACTTCACTTGCTGCGCGTTCAAAAACGCCCAAGGGTGTTTTCCCCGGTTGGTTTTACGGTTCTCATTATTCTTTCTAAAATAAATTAATAAGACAGGCATTATTTACGTATACTCGATTTCACATAAAATGCGTACAGATATCAAGTCCCCCTTTGAATTTAGATTTTAGTAAACTGTATTTGGCTTCTTCCATGTACGCATTTTATCTGAAATCAACTGTAAGCTTCTCAATAATCATAAAACGTATGCCATGGGGAAGGTTGTGACAGTCACAACCTACCCAAATGCGAATGTCACAACTAACCCCAGAGCACATTTTTGTTTTGTCTTCTTGTTACTGCCTAAATCTCAACGAATAGCTAAACAACGTTATTTATGTGAGAAAGAACATACCTGATTTAGTATTTTAACATCAAAACACTAGTTTCAACCGTTACTACAGTCACTTTATAAAACAATGTTTGAAGTCACTAATATTTACTAAGACCGCTCGAAAATACAAAAACTCTAGACGCAGCAAGTACGTTATGGTAGTGAAAATTCACTACCATAACGTACTTGCTGCGTCTAGACTTTTATAGAACATGTGCATTGCGTTTTTCCAAAACAGCACCAACTTAAAGCTCAATATGTTATTTTTCTTTAATTTATTACCCACGTGTCCTTACATAGGCGTTACTAAGGTTCAAGATTGAAGATTCTGGCTTAATGGGAAATTTATTGAGCTATCGGATTTGAAATATTTTTACGAAAAATTTCTACCATAACATAAAAAACCTTTTTTGTTGTTTATTCTTTGCAAAAACTGGATGGGTTGACTAGAACAAATCATCCAAGCAATTAATAAGGAAAAATACCTGCCATGTTTATAATTCGACAGGTACATTCCCTTTGTAAATAATGATTTTTTTATGAAAAACGTTTGTAACTTTAATGAAATTTGTAACACTTTTTTTTAAGACACTTGCAGTACTTACATATTTTTATAATTCGACAGGTACATTACCTTTGTAAATCATTTATTTTTTCTGCAAAATGTTTGTAACTTTAATGAAATTTGTAACACAATTTTTTTAAGACACTTGCAGTACTTACAATGTTTTATAATTCGACAGGTACATTCCCTTTGTAAATCATTTATTTTTTCTGCAAAACGTTTGTAACTTTAATGAAATTTGTAACACAATTTTTTTAAAGGCACTTGCAGTACTTACATATTATATCTAAGACAAAATTTTAATTTAGTAACTCCATATAAAATATAAATTTTTTCAAATAATCGCTAACTAGGACTCTAAATCTCCAAGGTCCATTTAAATTTAAAGAATTAGTTTTAATAATATATCTTACTAATAGTGTACAATTTTTATGAAAATTCACTACCAAAGCGTACTTGCTGCGTCTAGACTTTTGTAAAACATGTGCATTGCGTTTTTCCAAAACAGCACTAACTTAAAGATAAGAAGATTATCACTATACAATATACAGTTTCAACTTTAAGTTTATAACATAACCTATAAGCAAATAACAAAAACAAATACCTTAGTTTACACGAAAGTTATTTAAGTAATATTTTACTCACCATTTATAACATATAGATATTTTAGCGTCCCACATTATCTATTTAAATAATAATAAAAAATGTAAAATAAGATTTCCGTTTTAATAAGAATATAAATAAGACGTCCATGTTGATAATTATTAACGTTAAGGTTAGATGTCGAAGTCTCGAGTGTCTCGACGCAGCTCGCACTGTGTCATCGCATGCAACGATGTCATATTGTACAAATTAGATTGTAATTTTTTTTTAATAAGACGAGGAATTGGTCACTCGACATTAATGAATATTAAACGACATTTAATGGATGGATTAATGTATTGTGAACTTTTATTTGTCATCAATAGGTAGTACAAATATGTGTTATGACCATGTTTTACATTTTAAGATTCAAATGAAATTTTATATCTGGCAACCCAGCTCATTTATATTTAATTGTCAGGTGACTTGGTCGATTTTGAATCTACTTAGAATAGCACATTCACAGTCTAACCATGCTTGAAAACATCGTCGGCCTATTTCCGCGACCATAGCCAATCATCGACGCCAGGGAACAGTTTCACCTTACTATTCTGAAAATTTTGCCGAACCCCTACCTTTCTGTAAAGAGGGTAGGGATCTTTAACGTGCCCAAGATTGCATGAACACGGGACCGACGGTTTTACGCCACCTCCGAAGGGCGGAACGTGCAGGCAATCAACTTGCTCAAATACAATACGAGAGCCTCGGTTGATGTTAATGTTACAGTATGTACTGAAAAAGTGAAAGGAGTACCCTGTGATCGAACCCAGTATCCTTCGGTTCAGAGGCACACGTTCTTACCCCTGAACCACCGAGGTTCTCATAGTGGGAATACCACATTATATTATCCTAGTCCTTATATTGTTGCATAAATTTGTATTTCGTGTTAGATTACTATTTTATGGATAAATAAATTATATATATATATATATATATATATATATATATATATATATATATATATATAACATATAAATTATTTTTCAACTGACCCACCATATGGGTTCTAGAGGCTCTATTTTGTGCTTATTTAAAAAAAGTTTAGAAAATTCCAAAGTTGTTACCTCTCTATAAGCGAAATTTAGTTTCCGCAATTTTGCTAATAAAAATAAAACATTTATATTACAAAATTTTTGCTAAAAATACTGCTTCTGTTTATCCTATTAGCTTAGACGTTAATAAATAAATGTAGAGAAAAAAACTTGGGGCAGTCTTTTTTTTACGTCGGCCTATTTCCGCGACTATGGCCGATCACCAACGCCATGGAGCAGTTTCACGTCACTATCCTGAAAATTTTGCCCAACCCCTGCCTTTCCGTAAGGAGGGTAGAGATATTTAACGTGCCCAACATCGCCCTCTCCGAAGGGCGGAACGTGTAGACATTCTAGTTGCTTAAATACAATACCAGAACCGCGGTTGATGTTATTTTATTACGGTTTGTACTGAAAAAGTGATCCTAGGAATCGAACGTAGTACCCTTCGGTTTAGAGACACACGTTCTTACCCCTGGACCACCGAGGCCCAAGTGGATATAAGATACAATGTAAAGCTGGAATTATTTAATAGTCCATAATTCCCTTAACAAAAGTGAAGCTAAAAATGTTAAATTTGGAATAAACGAAACCTTACAATGATTTTATCATGTAGTGCCACCCCGCGGATATACAATTACAGAGGTAAACTGATGAGCAATGCCAGCACTGTGTCGCATATGGTATATAACATATAAAAGGGTAGGTAATATGCGTATAAGGTAGAGGCAATTAGGTAGACGAGGCCGGAGCCGACAAGTAGCGTTAATTGTCATTAAAATCAGCCCATTATCTTTTGAGTTATCGGTACAATACACACACGCGCATATATATATATATATATATATATATATATATATATATATATATATATATATATATATATATATATATATATATATAAAAGAGAGTAATCAAAACTTTGAATTATGATATGCCAATATTTAAAAAACACATGTCAAATTGAAGATGTTATCAATTAGTGTTAGGCCAAACATATTTTTAAATTGTGTTAATATACCACACAAGTCTGGAAACTTATTTGTATAAGGCACGAATGTATAATTATGATCAATAAATAATACTAATACGAATAGTACTAATATATATATATATATATATATATATATATATATATATATATATATATATATATATATATATATATATATATATATATAGGCACATACATATATTGAAATGTTATTAAAGTTATACAAGCTCTAAAGTTGAGTGTTAACACAAAAATGAAATTAGCATAAAATATAATTCAAAAGGGATAGTTAATATCTGTAATTTATATTGAATTAAAGGTGTTTAACAAGACCCAGTGGAATAAATAAAAATGCGATAAAAGACCATTTAATTTTAATATTTTTTTCAGAATCACTGCCTCCGCGGTAACATAAATAACATGCAAAATTGACTTAGCAAAATATTTCACTTACCTAATAACCCAAAATATGGGAACTAAAAATGTAACACAGCTTGTATCCTGTTAGATGCCCTATCTTTTGAGCCATGCTAGAGACCTTAAGGTAAAATATGGTATTATCCAAAGGCATCTGAAAGTTAGTTTATTTAAAAAAAACTGGAAGCAGCAAGCGCGTTACGATAGTGAATTTTGATAAAAATGTTTTTAATGGCAAATATATGTCTTTTTCTTTTAATGATATGCATCAAATTTGGCCAACAGTATGGCCTATATAGTAAAGGGAATATACCATATTTTATAAAAATAACTTTATTCTTTTAAAAAGTTTTTGAAAAACTTAAAATATTCCCGAAAAAAACTGATCTGATTTTCCTGTCCAACTTTTTACATATCTGAGAAGATATAATTCTAATAAAAAATATATATTTACATAAACATTTGCAAACAATTTTTTTCAAGAAAATTCGCCATTTTCTCAACAAAAATTGGCTGCAGTTATGTTACAAGAAAATTATATTTTTTACGAAAATGTGCTAAAGATTTTCAGTTTACGACAATTTGAACATATTCTTGTACAATAACTGATTAAACATTAGTTATATTAATTACCAATATTTCTCAAAAATCTTACAAAAAATTATTTCTACGGAAACACAAATAAAAAACACAAAATATTTGCTCACGAAAATTTGCTAAAGACTTCAAGTTAAATATCTAATCTGTAATTAAAATAAAAAAATGGAAACAAGTTATTTATTTAACTTTTCACGGAAGTTTGAACCAGTGGAAGTGACGAAAAATATAATCGGAAAAATACTCATATTTTTATGTCACAAGCTGTCACAAACAATAACGTTATTTGTGATGTTGTGGTGTTATTTGAAAATGTAAACATAGATAAGCCTATTAAATTAATGATTTTTTACCTTTTTTGGACCAAGGTTAATTTAAATACTTTCATAATTTTCTTGGAAAATTCGCTAAATAATCATACAATCTGATCGTTATTGGAATTTAATAAAAAACTGGAAAACAATTTTAAATCTGATCCCTACATGAATCATGGTATGCGATTGTAAATGTGAATATTTACAAAACTAGAGTCTTAAGGTATA